>VSDK01007109.1:308824-356153 GCA_009767595.1 Symbiodinium kawagutii | reverse complement strand
AACAACAGCAACAACAGCAACAACAGCAACAACAGCAACAACAACCATGACAACTATGACAACAAAGACAAGTGTGACAATCCGGAGCACCGCGACAACCTTGACAACCGCGACCACAACCCCCACCCATTACAGACATCTGTTTGATTGTCCTTTTGTATATCGATGCAAGGAGGAGAATGTAACCCACAACCCACACAGTGTGCTCCTCATCCGCATCCCGTCTTGCGACTGCAGACACTGCTTGAGGTGTAGCGGCCTGTCAAGCACACTATGACAAATATGGTCAGATCCGACGGAAACATTCCACCCAAGCAGTCCTCACCACTCCTTGAATCCGTGCATATCAAAATGGAACAGAGGTTCCTACATGTATATGTGGATATTGATACCTACATAGATGTAGAGAAAGACAGTGTATCGTTTTCTTGGACCAATGCTGCTGATGAACTGCGGATCAAATATTCAACTGTATTGAAGATTGATTCCGTTTGAAGGTCACATGGGTTTGGTCAATTGTGACCTATACACACCTTCTAGCAGTCTACCAAAGCCCATGCCCAGCGAGAACCTCAACTGCAGCCACCTCGTCAGTCAAACGCCTTGGATAGCTGGGCCATGTGTTGTTAAACACTGATGAGAACTTTCTTCCGGTCAAGTGGAACGTGGAACGCAATCCAGTGGGATGTGTCTCGAATGCTTGGCCAACAAGAAATTGCGATCAGTTCCCAAGACACACTGGCACAATTTATCAAAAGAAATTTAGCCCTGTTTTCACAACAGCTTTCGCAACTGGTTGAGTCTATGGATCAAAAAAAGAGCAAGCTACGGAGCTGATGGATCCTCTAGAATTTGTAGCGTTTGACTCCAAACATTCTCAGTCGCAGTATGGTGTTGTCCCATCGAAAGAACCCACATTTGTCGGCCGAAAAAAGAACACAAACTTGGCGAACCATTTACAGTATCTCGGGTTGCGAATGTGCTGAGCTGCTTTCCAGAAGGAGTTTGTGGCTTCACAGAATGGTTGACATCCAAAAGGATTTTTGGTGTTCGACCAGCAAATCTGCCAAAAACGCGGTGCCAGGAAGTAACACACAGGTCTTGCCAAGTCATGCCACGGAGAGGACTTCGTCGATCTGCAAGACGACTCACTGTTCCGCCTACTGAAGCGGAGGCTTTTGCGGAAACGGAATCGCTCAAATCATGGCGTAACAGTGCATAGTATCCCAGGAATGGCAAGTATTGTTTCACACTGAATGTATGAAGCTTTCAAAAATATGCTAAAAGTAAAAGTATAGGATATATGTATAAAGATTTCCGAAATGGGACTCCAGAACTACCAGATATGCGAAAGCTAATGCTTACGAGACACAATATACATGTGTGTATTAGATAATGGACGGTATTAGGATATATGTTTGGTTTATTTGTCATACGTGGGTAGCTAAGAATATGCATGTTGCATGTGGACACTTTCCCCAAAGAGAAGACCCAAAAGCCCACAAACCAAAGATATCTCATGTCAATTCATTTAGAAGATCTGAAG
This sequence comes from Symbiodinium kawagutii, assembly GCA_009767595.1. Taxonomy (NCBI): domain Eukaryota; class Dinophyceae; order Suessiales; family Symbiodiniaceae; genus Symbiodinium; species Symbiodinium kawagutii. The sequence goes on along the minus strand of VSDK01007109.1, from coordinate 354,607 downwards.
AAGAAGCAATGCCAGCAGTTATGAGGACAAAAAGCCATCACTTGATACATTGGACAATTCATCAAAAATAGTCACTAGTGCGATCTCTTTGTTACACTGCTGTTGAGCCCCTGACCCTGTGGTACTACGGTCTTCATCTATGCTTAGAGGGTCCGGGATGCTTGTCTGGTGTTGGTCTTCTGCCTTGAGCCAATTCTTAGGATGCCAAAACAAGTACGCAAAGGTCTTTTTCCAGTACAGGGTCTACAAGACCTCGATAGAAAATGAAAATACTAAGTGGATCTGTTCCCGAAACCAGGTCCTTTCCCTTTCCCTGCCAGCCTCTGGTCCTTTCTTTTTTCCTCGCTCGGATCTGAAGCTTGCTGATCCCACACAAATGGAGATCGTGCTGAAGCCATCCCAAGCGGCGACCCAGCAGGCAGTCTCAGTACCGAACCATGAATTTTGGGCGGGGTGGTGACTATCATTTTGACATATTTTGGCACCAACGCACAAGGTCCAAAGCCTACAGCAAAGTGCCCATGCTCTGCCGTCCTCTGTCTCCAGTTCGATGTGAACATCCTGTCACAAGCACTGGCTGTGGAGGGGTGATTCGACTACTTGACTGGTAGGCTTCCTCTATTGCATCACATGCTTTTCGGCACTGCTCTTTGCAAGCTGGAAGTTTGAAATCCAAGTTTCAGTTTCAGTACACATCGTGTCAAAATGTGCTTCTCTTTACATGTTTCAGATTATTTGATGTGCAGCTAGATCCTCTGTATGAATTCTATGGGCTCTTCCTTCTGGCCAAAATCCCGGGGCAAAGTTGTGAGATCGCACCTGAACTTCAGACTCCGCAGCAGTGCCCGTTTCGCAGTTTGCTGCACCAGCGGGGGTGTCCCCGGCAGCAGCATTGCCTTGCTGAATGGAGCTTATTAAAAAAAGCAGGCAGTCCTGATTTTATTGCTTGGTCACCTTCCCCAAACATGCCAGAAACAAACATTGCAGTCATCGCTCCTGTTGCCAACAAGAAGAAACAACTGGCGCATTTGACCACATGCTCACATAGCCATGTGATTAATCTATGTGTGAAGCCAAGTTGCTTCCTTTTGGGATAACGACCAAGAAGCTATGGGTCCGTTACTTTCAACTCTAGAGACAGCTGATGTTTTGGAAGCCAAGCAAACTGAAAACCAATTGAAAACCAATTTTGCCAACAACTGACTGGTGGTCAAGCTTATCTACTTTTCAGGAGGTCAAAGTACGCTCTTCGTTGTTTCTTTACGTATTTCACAGTTGCTTTCACACTCGCAATCGTCAACAAATTCACGTACTTCACCATAAGCAATAACCGTCGAGCATCCTCTGGTAGATAGGTAACAACTAATAACAAACCATAGTTTGAGTAATAACAAACTATAGTTGTCACTCATTGATTACCCTACAGTTTTCTTTTATAAGTTAAAAGGGTCAATCATATACCCTATAGTTCTGTCGCAAAGTGATAACCATGATCACTTATAAAATTTGATAACCATAAGTTCCCGCTAATAACTACAGTTGTCACTTCTATGACCCCATAGTTCTCACCAATAACAAACCCTTCATATCATCCAACATCCATCATCTCGAGGATTGGACCTGACCCTCAGTCTCAGCTTGGCACTGCTGGAGGCTTCCACCTCCTCCTGAAGCAAGTGCAAGCCAATGTGGAACCCGGTGGAAGTGAGTCAACAGAAATTCACCAAAAGGCATTGCGGGTGATGAGGATGAGGATGAGGATGAGGATGAGAATGAGGATGAGGATGAGGATGAAGATGAGGATCAGGATGAGGATGAGCATCAGGATGAGGATGAGCATCAGGATGATTTGAATATGATGATTTGATGATGAGGAGGATGATGATGATGAGGATGATGATGAGGAGGATGCTGATGATGAGGATGATGATGATGATGATGATGATGATGATGATGATTATGATGATGATGATGATGATGATGAGGAGGATGATGATGATGGTGGTGATGATGATGATGATGAGGATGATGAGGAGGATGATGATGATGATGGTGATGATGATGATGATGATGAGGAGGAGGAGGATGAGGATGATGATGATGATGATGATGATGATGATGATGATGATGATGATGATGATGATGATGATGATAATCATGATGATAATCATGATGATGATGGTGATGATGATGATGATGATGGTGATGATGATGATGATGATGATGATGATCATCATGATGATCATGATAATCATGATGATGATGGTGATGATGATGATGGTGATGATGATGATGATGATGATGATGGTTGTGGTTGTGGTTGTGGTCTTCATGATGGACGATGTTGCTATTGTTGCTTCAAGTGCTAGCGCCGTTGGTGTTGTTGTTGCTATGGTGGAGGTGATTGTGCTGGTCGGTGTCATTGTCTCCGTTGGTGGTAGTAGTGATAGTGATACGGTTGTGCTTGATGCTGTTGTTGCTGATCAAGAAGAGGGCTGGTTCACAAGCGCAGTTTATCTCCAAATCCAACACCCTATGCCTGTGACTAGTTATCTTGCCGGAAATTGGGCAAACAACTGGACACGTTTTCATCTTGGTCAACTGATGAGATCGCTCCCAAACATCTTGCACTACTTGGAATCGGATTGGTCCCTTCGATTTCAGCCGAATGAAATAGAGAAGTGCAGAGTAAGGTCGATAGGCTCAGGTGGCAACTTCACATCTATTGCACTCGCAACACACGTGACATGCTGTTTGTTGTGCGCAACCAATCTATTTGGGTGTTTCTCAAAATAGGGGACTCCAAAAGTGGATGGTTTATTACTGTAGATCATTAGTACAAGGATGATTTGGGGGTACCCCTATTTTGAGAAACCACCATTTGGAGGATTGATATTCGTGCCCAAAAGCCATGCCATGTCACATATCTCATTGCGACTGAGTTGTCCCGTGCCTCTCTGGGTGGCACCGGTCCAGCACCAGACGCTGAGCGGTTTCGGTTGGGACTCTCCTGCTGCGCCCAGCATTCCCAGAAATTCTGGAGGCTAAAGATTGGACGACTGATGTTCTTTCAACGAAATTACAATCACTAGCTAGCATCACACACTGCTCGATCAAGGACCATGGCATCATTTTTGCAGATGCGCGTTGATCAATTCGTTGATTCACTAGTAGTGTTTTCACTTATGATTTGAACTTGATGATGTGGATTATGATGGGTTTTCCCACGCTAATTTGTTGCTGAACCACCTTTGTAATGTTGTGGCTTATATACAAAGATTTTGGTTTCAGGTCGGCAACTTGTTGTTGAACCACAACAACACATAGTCCAGCTGCCTCCTTCAAGTTGCCGTGATACCAACTTCCCCCACCGCACAGCGGAAGACTTTTCACTCATGTTCAGAACAGTGAAAGCCCTTGGTAGAAATGCACCGATCATGGGCTTCTCACTGAGAATGTTGGTGGGCAACTGTAGCAATGATAAAAAAATAGTAACAATATGTAAAAATAATGTATAGTTGTAATCTCCTGGCATATTGCTGGATTGCTCAAACTGCAGTGGTTCCACATCTCTGTTTGACCTGGCTCTGCGGCACACACAATGTCATGTGCCTCCGGTGCTGGGCTGGCATCCTCCTGAAGACAGCTGCACCGTGCTTCTGATGCGACATATTCCAAGGTCATCACAACTTGCACTGGCTCTCGGTAGAATCTGCTGATCATGTCTGGTAAGAAGGGACACAAGACTTGAATGTTCCCAGATCTCAGAAAGTATTTTCCCGAACTCATGCCAGAAGTCTTTGGCTACCTGTCCCCATACCAGTTGTATCCGCTCATGGCCACAATAGGCTGATCCACACCGGTTTCATGTCCCGGTCCTGAAGCATGACGAAGACTAAGCGTTTCTGCTTCGAACTGGTTGGAGTGATGATCACCTGTTCCACCTCTTCTGTCTCCAGATTTTCCAAGCTGATGAGTGGCGCACTGCGTGAGATTCGGCTGTCTCGCCGAACAGACCCCGGTGAGGAGGCCAGCGCACTCTCGGTGAGGGACTCAGAGGGCGAAGCATCGCAGTTCTCACGGGTGCGCTCGGGGTGTTCCAAAGCCTGGCAGAAGGATGCTGCTGATGCTGCTGATCTTCTCTCCCTCCAAACAACTGATTCTGAAGAAAGTTGAAAATCCAAGGGATTTCGGGTGTTCTGAGAACTACGTAGAGAGGACTTCTCCACATCGAGGAATAAAAGATTTCTGGAGTCCACCAATCAATGGGCAAGCAAGGTCAAGAGCTTTGCTGGACAACAACTTCTTTGCAAGCGCCATAAGTTGTCGAATTGCTCACACCGAGACAAACACGCACATGAAAGATGTAAAACTAAACCTTATCCGAAGCAAAACAAGTTCAACTGCAACTTCGTCCAAGAAAACATCCAAGAAACACGCAGTTCCCTTGTTCACTACCCTTAGTTGATCCTAGAAACGCTTACACAAAAACACACGTCGATCGCCGCGCCAGACTTCCTGCCGTGACCAACTTCCTGTGGCCTCAAACCTCCTTGGTCACTGCCTTCAATCCTTTGCTTTTTGCTGCTGAATTGGAGTCTTTTTAAATTCTTGCAAAGACTTGGAGTCAGCACTGTTTTCTTCAAATTGCACTGCTTCATTTTCAAAGGAGCCCCATCTTCCAGAATTGGTGAGGCCCAAGTCACAGGGATGCGTACCCTTGCATTCACGCAAACGTGCTCACAAGGCTTACACTTAGATGTGTAACCGTTGTCTTGCGCGGATTTGTGAGCAAAGACTTGTTGGTAACTATTCATTTTGCGACCATTTTAGCTTACACAAGGGCTAGATAGGGCAGGTTTTGACTGAGACAATGGTGCTTGCACGGAGGCCGTACGCCAATTCACTAGCTTCTATTATTTACAGATCGCTTTTTGCCGTGCTCAAACAAAAAATGTCCAAAACTCGCAGCTATATGTAGTTAGTATGGTTACAATATGCTTTCTATGATTCTATGATCTATGGTAACTAATATCTAACCAAGATGTAACTCATAAGGAAACCAACGTAAACACTACTGGCTCACTAACGACCACCCAGCCGCCCTGCCTCTCCATGCGCCTGTGGCACAGCTTCGGTAGAGCAACCTGCCTTGGAAGGACCTTGACACTGCCTTTAGGTCATGTCTTTAGCCGTGGATCTCCATGGATCTGGATGCTTTCAGGTCATGCTGTGCCTTGTGTTCGCTCTCCAAAAATTGCAGTAGATCACATCGGATCCCATTCGCTAAGCTTTGGCACATCCGCAAGGTATCAAAACCCATCAGCCCCTTCAAACTCCCGCCTTCTCTGCCGGTTTCTGATCCGAAGGAGCTCCGTGTGCCACCTTCAAGCGGCATCCCCCAGCAATCATGGCTCCTCTTGACCCTGTGCAACAACTCTGCTGTTACGCTATTCACAATCGGTGCCACTACTCGGCTCTGCCTGCCAATCGGCTGACACCATCATTTTTGAAAGGTGGAATAGTTTCCTGCAAAGAACAACCAGTTGGCGGTGAATGTGCTTTCCATATTTTGACCTATGCCTACCTCATAGCAGGACTTCAGAACATGCTTGGATACACCCCAAGGCTACCGAAGCCCCACCCCCCTGGAGCACCTCCACACCAGCTGCCACTTCGTCAGTCACACGCCTTGGGTAGCAGGGCCATGTGTTGCTCAATGAGGAGCACTTGCTTCGGGTCAAGTGTCAAGCAGTCAACTGCAACATGCGAAGGACGACCAACAAAAACTGCGGGTGGTGCCCGTGGCCCATAGACACCTGTAGACTTCCTGTCCCAAAGCATCTGCAAATGACATGCGCGGCCATGGTTGCCAAAGACAACAGTTGTTCCTTACTTTAGCTTCCCAAAAAGAGTTTGTGGCTACATGGGTGACACTATTCGCATGATCTGAAAATGATAGAGGTGCCAGGACACATGATGACATGTTTGCTGGCACAGACAGGGTTACGCCAATTCTGCTGCTTGCAAAGCCATGCCACGGAGAGGACTTCACGGATTTGGCGGGCGACTCACTGTTAAGCCTGCTGAGAACAAGAGGGCTGCACACACCGAACCGCATGGATGTGATGCCTGTGGTCCTTTATATATGCATCTCTGCATGTATACATGTAATCGCATAGATGTGGCATATGTGCTACAGATGCATATGTGCTACAAATGCAAAGAATTTGGTGGGCATGGAAAGGTCGTGGACCCGAAGGTCCCCAAAACAAAAACATGTCTTTTGGACTATCTTGGTAAATACACGTGCCTGGACACGAAAGGACCGAAAGCCATCACCCAAATATTGGGGACTGGAGCGGCAAAAAGTACCGTTTATGCCGTCTATTTGGTACACCATGAGCAACTATTTGTTAGAATCTTCTCCTTCCAGGCGTGGGGCTTTGGTCCTGTTGGTATCCAAAAAGTGTGTTCTTGGGTTCTTGATGCGACTGTTGTTCTTGATCCGAAGATTGAACAAGTCAGATTCAGGGGAATACCCAAAGGTCTTTCTGCAGTACAAGATGTTACAAGACCTTCATTGACAATGAGACTTGCATCCTCGGTAGATCCCCAGCCAGAGGCATTCCCAGCCTCTGGTCCTTGCTCTTTTCCTCGCTAGGAGCGCTGATCCCAAGAAGACTACATGGATCTCATGCTGAAGCAGGTTCAAGCTGATCCAGATTGAAATAAACCAGAAGGACCCAGCAAATCGGCGGCTTCAATACTAAACCATGAACTTTGGGCGGGGTGGTGGCGGTCATTTTGACATAATTTTGACACCAACGCCCAAGGTCAAAAGCCTACAACAAAGTGCCCATGTTCTGCCGTCCTCTGTCTCCAGTTCGATGTGAACATCCTGTCACAAGCATTGGCTGTGGAGATGTTTGATTCGGCTACTTGCTACTTGACTGCTGATAGCCTTCCTCTATTACAGCCCAATATCTTCAGTGATACACCAATGGATGCTTTTCGGCACCGCTCTGTTGCAAGCTGAAAGTTTCAAATCAAAGTTTCAGTGTTGACACACGTGTCAAATGTATTCAAGATCATTTGATGCGCAGCTAGATCCGCTGCATGAATTGAACCCAACAGCAGAGCCATTCGGGCCCACGATTTTGGATAAGATCCCTGCAAGGTTGTGAGCTCTCGCCTGAACTTCAGACTCCGCAGCAGTGCCCGTTTCGCAGTTTGCTGCGCCAGCGGGAGTGTCCCCGGCAGCGGCATTGCCTTGCTGAATGAAGCTTTAAAAGAGCAAGCGGTGCCGATTTTATTGCTTGGTCACCGTCCCAAAACATGCCAGAAACAAACATTCAAGTCATTGTTCTAGTTGCCCCCAACCGATCAAAACAACTGACCTAGCATAGCTATGTGATGGATTTACGTGTCAAGGTGCTTCCTTTCAGAATAAAATGACGGAGCATACGATTCGTTTGGTACTTTCATTCAACTCTAGAGACAGCTTCTGTTTTGATTCCCTGTGACATTGAACCACAGGAACAGTCTTCTTAACTACTTGAGGAACTCGAGCTAGCGATGACAAAGCACCAAGGGCGTTGTTTTCCTTGCCCATCACAACTAGGTCTTGTGTATAGCTCGAACCAGTCGTTCAATTGTGAAGACTAACTCCTTTGAGCTCAAGCACGCCTTAACGTGATCTTTAGACCGAGCCAACAAGCCATCTCACAGCTAGCTTGCGCAAGCGCCCGCCGAGCAGCATGTTTTGTATTGCCAAACCAACATGTCAGGTCTAAGTCCTGAAATGATTAACATATTGCCTCAAGCATGTCTTTTCATTGTCTCAAGCATGTCTTGCGATTCCTGTCGTGGCCCCACGCACCGACTCAGCTTGGCACTGGCAGAGGTTTCCACTTCCTTCTCCTGAAACCAAATGAACCGAACATCCAGTGCAGTAAGTCCACTTGAAGTCAGTCAAAGATTTTCCCCTAAAAGTATCCAAAGGTAGGGGTCGATGCTGCTGGTGGTCACTCTGCTGATGATGATGACGATACAGTAAGTGGTGCTATTGTTTTTGCACTTGCTGTTGTAGTTATCCTTGATGTCGTTGTGGGGTTTCTTGTCCCAACGGTTTTATGATATTTTGGTCACTGTTTGCTATATGTGTGTCGTGGCTTTGATGTTGTGCTTGATGTTTCTGAAATGGTTGTGTGTGTGTGCTGTTTTTCGCTCAAATTTGTGTTGTTGAATTGTAAAAAGACTAGCTAGTTTATTGGCATTCAGCGACACACGAAAGCTTAATCCTCGGCACGTTCACTCTTTCCGCTGGGTCTCAAATGGAACGATATGGCCAAGTGCATAGTCAGGTCGATAGATTCAGGGTGCAAGTTCACATCTGTTTCACTCGCAACACGTGATGTGCTACTTGTGGAGCGCAATCAAATTGATATTGTCGCCCCATAGCCGGCAGTATCACATATCTCCTTTCCACTGAGTCGTCCCGTGCCTCTCTGGGTGGCACCGGTCCAGCACCAGAAGCTGAGCGGTTTCGGTTGGGACTCTCCTGCTGCTGGGGTGTCTGAGAGATCTTTGAAGTAGGAGCTGTCATTGACAGTTCCCAGCATTCCAAGAATTTATGGAGGCTAAAGATTGGATGACTGATGTTCCTTCAACGAAATTACAACCACTAGCGTCACACACTGCTTGATAGAGGACCATGGCATCATACTTGCGGATGCACGTTGATCAATTCATTGATTCACTATGTTCTCAGTGATGACTCTTTTAAACTTGATGTTGCAGCTTATGGAGGTCTTTTCAGGGCTGCTTTGTTGTTGAACCATCTAAATAAAAATACATTGAAAGTCTGGCCGTCAGCTTTTTGGAATTCTCTGTTGCAAAAGAAGGGAAGCATTCCACCAGCACAAACTCTGTGCTGCAGTGACACAACTTTCTTTTGAGTTGCCGTGATGCCAACTTCAGACAACCCGCAAGGGCTGTGTGCAGCAAACTCAACACCACCCAACCGCGAACGACTATTCACCAGCAACGATTTTCTGATGATCAGGACGGCCCCTTGAACCCTTCGTACAAACGCACCATCAATGGGCTTGTTATTAGAATGCTGGTGGAAAAATATCTATCAGCTCAAATTGCAGTAGTTCCACCACTCTTTGACCTGAAGCCAGCTGCCCCCTGGCACAGCCCACATCATGTGCCTCCGGTGCTGGGCTGGCATCCTCCTGAAGACAGCTGCAGCAGAACTGTGCTACTGATGGGACATTCCAAGCTTGACTTTCAAGTCATCACCAGCTTTCATGGTGGTAATCTCTTGATCATGTCCGGGCACATGAAACTTGAATGTTCCCACATCGCAGATTAACCAACAAAACAGGGAATTGCAGCGCACCAAAATCCGCTTCAACCTATCTCATGAGCCTTCCAAATACCCGTCATCATGCGCCATGTCTCCCAGTTGCAGTCCTGTCCCATATCGAAGCATAGGCGTTTCTGCTTGGGTCGGCCCGTCGCATTGCTTGCATTGGTTGGACTGGGGGTGAACTCTGCGGGTTCCATCTCCAGATCCTCCAGGTCCAAGGCTTCGTGGGGTGCACTGCGCGAACGCCGATCCGGTCGCATCGCGGGACGACCCAAGGAGGCAGGTGAACGCGAAGCCATGGCACTCTCGGTGAGGGACTCACGGGGCGAAGCATCGCAGTTCTCACGGGTGCGCTCCGGGTGTTCCAAAGCCTGGCGCACAGATGCTGCTGATGCTGCTGTTTTCTGCTTTTCTCTACGTCCAAATTGATCTATAAAGCAAGTTGGAAATTATTTGAAAGATTTCGGGAGTCGACCAATCAGCAGGTAAGCTCATACTCATACTTAAGCTCAAAAGCTTTGATGGACACAACACTTCCAAAGGCACATGTAAAAAATGCAAAGATGAGCCGTATATGGAGAAGAGGGACCAAATTCAACTGCAATTGGATCCAAGACAACATCCCAACCCAAGAGAAATCTCCCAGGTTCATAACCCTTGCAACAGTCGACATGATCCAGAATTCCCACAGTGGCATTGCCCTACACTTAACAATGACACCCTTCAAACTCTTTTCAACCCCACCCCCTTGACTACAAGTGCTGCGATGATTGGCTTTGCTCAATGTGAAAAATCTACCAGGCAAAGCCACTGACCAGGAGTAGATGAGCAATCATCAACCATCAACCAACCATCAACTAACCTGATCATTTATCAACTAATCATCAACCAATCATCAACCATTCACTAAGCAAATCTGCCTGGCTTTGCTGAAATGGATCGACACTTTACTCCTGAAGCTTCCCCCAGAACTGGCTCCAGGGTTTCAGGACCGGCCTCCTCTCCGCGCGCCTGCCGATATTAACGTGGGCATCCCAACGCTTGGAGGAGTCTGGTCATTGTTTGTTCAGGCCTGGTGCTGTTGGGTTCTCTAGTTCGGCCATTTATGTTCACCAGGCTACCAGAGCACCAGCTATGTCACAAATCACTGACCCAGCCTTCATAGAACAACCTTGGCAGCGCTGCTTTGAACTTCAGGGTGCTGTGCCTTTCCTGTTTGACCACTGCCTTTTCGATAGAAATACTCCTTTTCTCCGACGCAGGTTGCCCATTATTTAGAAATGAGATTCATGAAGTTGGCAACAGCCAACCTATTTTATCTGGCAAATTCTATTTGTAATAAGCTTCCTTATTTGAAGTTGACAATTCTTGTGCAATGATCAAATATGGGCAAGATTGAAGCAGCTCCTGTGTATAACAAGAGGGCCCGAGCATATCCAAAACTCGGACAAAATGGGTGCACCTTCCATTCATCCCAACAAAATGATGCTACTTGCTTGGAGACACCACCACTTCGGCAATACAAATATCATTGACGATTGCTCATTGTTGTTTATTCTGATGACTGTATATCATTGACCAGAATCATTAACGTTTTTACCCACCATCTACAATCATAGACCATCATCAGCCATGCTTACCCATCATTAAAAATCACCCTGTTTGGATTTCGCCAGCGTCCATGGGCTGGGGCGGCGAATCCTCGGCACCCCCGCCATCATCAGAGATCCTGAACCAAGCGATTTGCCACTCAAAACCATGGCTGGCCGAATGGCAACAGAAAACTTGTCATAAAACTGTTCCAGATCATCTCTGTGATCTGACAAGTGGCAGTTAAACCATCCCAACGATGATCGTGAACACGGAAAAATTACAGAAACTCAAGCCATGAATTAGCTTTCGAATCTTCCTCGTACTCAGCACATGGTTCTATTGACCGCAAAACTCTGTCAAGTAAAATTAGTTTTGCCTTCAAAGGTTAAACTCTCGCAAGTTTAAATCGCACTCCATGGCTACATGATTCTGTGCAAATCAACACCTCGCAACTGTTCCACCCAAAAACTTTAACATCGGACAACTCTGGTCATGAAACGTCAGAAGTGAGCACTGAGGGCGCTGCTTCGAAGTAAAATGGCTAAAGTCAGTGTCCTGCTGGCACGGCTACGAAGCCCATTGTCAAACAAAAATGCCAAAGAGGAAATCTCACCCTGTTGCTTCTGGCAACCTGAAAGGTGCAAGTCGCATTCACCTTCACCTTCCCAAACGTATCGACCCATCTTAAAAGCTTCGTGAATGACTACCATGAAACAGCCGGTCCTGCGCATCCACATGGTGGCCAGAAGATGCGCCCTCGCCGGCACTACTTGCCTGGTCAGCCGTGTTGATTTCCAAAAGCTGTTGATTCAGGACCTGGTGCTCACCATCGCGGTGATTGCTTGTTGACCTGTACCAAGAGCCAAACTTTCATCATTTGGGTGTAGCTACCCTTGGTGCTCATGGTTGCTCATAGAACGTAACACTGATCTTTGCAGCATTTTTGTTTGGTGTCTATGTCAGCAGTTTAGAGATTCAACCGCAAATTCCTGGCAAATCAACTGCACCCTTGGCGTGTCACGAGAAACCAAGCAATGATGGGAGGCAACGCCTTCCGGGAATGGCCGTACGAGTAATAGGAGCTCTCCTCAGCAACTGATCCCCAAGACTTGGGTCGGTCGCAACAACACGAATAACCACAAAGATTACAACGCAACGATGGCAAGGGACGCAACATCACGCAACCGTACAGAAGCTCAATGGCAAACACAAAAATTGCTGCATTGTCAACATTGGCTTCAGGAAGTAGGAATGTGATCTCAGGCTAAGATGCTAAAGGCACATCCGGGATGAATGTAGCCACGACAGAGTAGAAGTGAAGAGCACAATGTTGTCATGAAATGATAGTTCCAAATTTTGGGTTCCGCATGCCTCCAGCAGATCTGTACCAAATGTCAAACCATGCATACTACTAGCGAATACCCAAACTACATTGAATACGATTTTGCAAAATGGTTTGTTCAATCAAGATTGACATTTGAAAGGGCATACACATGGAAACCATGAAACAAATTGTCAAGTCTTTTGAATCAAGCTGTGGAACAAAGACCTTGAGTTTTGTGGTCTTCAATGGGGCAGAATGGATTCGGAATTGATTTTTGCGCAATTCGGATTGTTTTTGTGCTTGCGTCATTTCCTATGGTATTTGCAGCCTTTGGAGCTGGGACCTTTTAATCTGCAGCATTTTGGAGCTCGGACTTCGCATTGTACATGCTATTTGCCGCGGGGACCTTGCATTGTGCAGGCATTTTACCTCTCATTTTACATGGTATTCGCGGCTTTTGACCTGACACCTCTCAGTGCACGTTATTCCTGCAACATTTTGGTGCTAGCACTTCTCATGGTACATAGTACTCTGCACGACTTTCACTAACAACTTTCAATAAGCATGCCACCCGCAATATTCGGGACACTAACCTGTTGCTCTTGCAGCAGTTGCAGTTGCAGTTGTTGCTGTTGCTGTTGTTGCTGCTGTTGTTGTTGCTGTTGTTGCTGCTGCTGTTGTTGCTGCTGTTGTTGCTGCTGCTGTTTGTTGGTGCGCTCGTCATTGCGTCTTTCCTGAGGGGCATCCTCGGGCTCACAGTCTTGCACGTATGTTGCTGATATGGTGGCAGGCGCAGTGCAGGAGGGGGGGATCGCAGGGGAAGGCACAGTGCCTCAAACAACTCATCCTGTTGCTGATGGATAGTCCTACCAACACGACAAATGGAAAGAGCTACGAACGTACCAAAGCCAAAAATTCACAGAGAAGTCAGAGAGGAGAGAATGCATGAAGTCTCCATCATAAGAAAAGCAGAGATGGCAAGAAAAAAGACAGAAGAAAAAAAGAAGACCTGTAGAGAAGCAGAAGCACAAAAGAACAAAGAGATGACATGAGCAGATAATTAAGCCGGAAATCAGCAAGGCAGAAAATGAAAAAAGAACAGAGAAGCAGGAAAGCAAGGAAGCAAGAGAAAAAAAATGATCAAACAAAAAAAAACATACCCCCTCCGTCTGCAATCAGCATCGATTCACCGAAAAAGTTCCAGCTTTGTCTGCAATCTTCAACTTGAGTGGATCTAACCTGGAAGCTAGAAATCACCATTTTCTTACAAATAAACCAGCTATAAATGGTGGATCACCATTTTTAATAGGTAGATCGCAAGTGAACAGGCTGGAGGTCAACCATGGGGACCCCTGGCGAACTGGTCAACCTGCTTCCAAGGAGCTGCAAAACCGAAGGAGCGGGACCTGGGTGCCAATCACCAACAACAGGAGCCATATCTGGCTGCCAAGGTCACAGAATTGGTTCCACCATCAGTCGTGAAAGCCATGAACCCACCATGAACAAACCAACCATCTGGTGGTAAAATGCAAATTTGTATATTTTTTTGATTGGCTGGTTCGTGACTCTCAAAATCCAAGCCCCAAGATTCCGCAACGCAGCAAACAACTCCGTTGTGCCAACATCTTTACCCTTGCCGACACGTCCAGCAAAGACTTCTCTCCAAAAAAAAGATCCGATGCCCAACAAATGGCTGTGGGTCAAAACCCTGTACCCCCGGTTCCCTACTATTAACCATTGTTTTCCTTCTTATTGGTTGGTCATTATCCCCCATTAGTTGGTTGATTAATATTGACCCATGGCCAAATAGCTATGCTTCTAATTTCAGATCTTAACATGGGCTATGGGTCAGTTCACCCTGTTCACCCAGCGCCTCTGTGGCCCCCACCTGGCCATGGCGTCTGATCTTTGGGTGGGCGAAATGGAAAAGGCCGCCTCACCAACCAGGCGGTGAACAGATCAGGTTGCCAATTTTCAGCAGGTTTTTTCATTGGATTTTTTTTGGATTTCAATGTGAGCACCTGCAATGTTCAATATGTTCAATGAAATCATCACCAAAGAGGATTAGAGCCGATTTCATGTTTTGAAACTGTTCGCTGAAAATCCGTTTTGCCGTTTTGACCATGAAAGATGAAATTTGCAAAACAGTTGGATATAACTCGTAGACCTAGCTACCTTCTCTCGCAGCCACAGGAATGCTGCACCTGTCGGGATTGTGATCAAAACTTCTGGAACAACAGCAGCTGAGAGCCCCCAACACCGGAGTCGCGCCAGGGTAGGAGCCCTTCCTGCAACACAAAAGCGGGCGATTCGTTTAAAAAGTGTAAGGTGGCTTTGACATGCATGATGCGGCAATGGACTGGTCTTCTGTACTCAGAGTGCCCTGGCACTTTAGCAAAATAAAAAGAAATGTTTCTCCACAACCTCAGACACATCACCCAAGATTCCGGCCTCTCGGCGCCCAACATGTTCTCCCCAGAACGATCTATTGATGTCCAAGGATCTCAAACATGGAACTTGCACATTGAATCTCTGCCTTATCCATTCTTTGAACCACTCTTATCGTGCCCAGCTAACACCATTTGCGGCAATGATGTTGAGCCCGAAGCTTTGCCCAAAAAGCCGTTGGAACAACGTCAATGCGTTTAACACAATCACAATAGATGAGAAGCTCACGTGTGCCCATACATACATACATACATACATACATGATTGTAATACATGTGCGCGTATATACACATACACATACATATACGTACACACCAACATATATACAAATAGACATAGACACGGACACATTTAAATGTATGCAATTATGCAATGTAGATATGTACACGCGCAGAAACATACACATACACACACGTACACACATGCCACGAGACGACATAAGTTTGCAATGCATTTGATTACAATACGATACAATCAAATACACGAATTACATACAAATCGTAGGTATACACGTATCAATGTACCTGTATACACATGCGTATATAGAGAGAGAGATGTGTGTGTGTGTATGCGTGTGTGTCTGCAAACATATGTGTATACAGTTTGTAAATACTTACCTGCCTGTATAATACAAATACTATTTTATGTAAATATATTATATATGAATGTATATATATAATATGTAAATACCTCAATACAATACTATCCCATATATGTATATATATATATATATATATATACATCTGGTTGGTGGTTTCAACCTTTTTTTTTCTGCTTTCAATGCGGTCGATCCATGACGGTTCTTCACGCCTAGCAGGAGATGAATTCTCTGTGCCACATGCAGCCAATCAGCCAGCATAGTCAGGACCCATCTGAGTGCCAAACACCGCTGATTTCTGAATAGCTTCGAAAATGGCATGGAAGCGACTCACATCTTTACATGTCGGAGTGCAACCGGTGCCTTGGAGCTGAATTGCTCGCTGGTAAAAAGACTCTGCGATGCACATGTTAATTCGCCAGGGATAAGCTTTAGCTGAGGCTGTGTTCCATGCGCCCGAAGCATCCTTGCCCTTAAGCGACTTCCATGCACGTGCAGAAACCTTCCAATCCCTCCAACGCTGCAAGGTCTCAGGAAAGGCAGAAAGGTTGTACGTGGCGAAATGCGTTGGCTTGGCCGAGGCCGCGCCATAGAGCCCCTGAAGAACCAAATGTCTGCGAGCTCCCAGGCCATAGAGCTGAAGCAAAGCATGCACACGCCAAATGGATGCCGCACATGCAAGTCCTGGTTCTGCAGGGTGCTCCATGATCCATGCATGATTCAAATACGTGCCCAGGGTGGCAAACAAGAGCCAGGTCTGAATCAATGCATTGGCCACTTCCAACTGATGCAACTGACGAAGACCGGAGAACGACAATCCCCACGGCTTCTCTGCAGTACGCAACGGCTTCGGACCTCCGTCGCCTGCCAAGATAGCACGCCATCTGGCTATGGACCACGTTTCGCATGGCTCCGCCATACACTGACCCAAATCACCTGGCCGAGAATGGCCAGAGTAGAAGTACAAGACCACGTACTTGCCTGCATACAAACTGACCTCCGGGGGAAGCTTGTGGACCTGGGCCATTGGAGGCTCCATGACATCATCATCGTCCACATCCACAATTTCCACCACATCATCAATGGGGGCAGATGTAGGCACTGGAGGATGCTCCAAATCCGGCAGAACATGCTGAGTGCACACAGGGCCCCACTGCTCACGGGTAGGCAACCGAGGTCCATAGGCTTGAACCAAAGCCGGTCTGTGCACTCCCTTAGGTTGCTGCACAGTGACCAAAGCAAAGGCCTGCTCCACAGACATGGGCTGCCAGACTCGTTCCAGAAAATTCAAGCAGCCATTCTTCTTGTACTGCAAGTGCTGGCGCAACTTCTGGGTGTTGTTATAATCTTTCAGACAAGCACCACAAATCGTGGGGTCATGCATGTAAAGACGTGCACGTGCAACACCAGAATGCTGTCGACTGCTATGCACTGACAATGTCTTTGCACACGGAAAGCGCTTCTGACACTCAGCACAAACAAACGGCAGGACCGGAGAAGGAACAGGCTCAACAGGTGACGGCGCTCCATACTGCACATGAATGGAAGCCAAGCGAGCTTCCCAATCTTGCAATTGGGCCTCCATATGATGCCATTGTTCGGCTTTCTTCCGAGTGAGAGCCAAACGTCGCTTCCACCGAACAGGTTGTGTGGTCATTATCCGCTGCCAATCGGACCAACAATCCACGGGAGAGCCCAGGCGCTCTAACCACTGATTGTACTGGATCATCCAATGGCAATCCGCCTTCACCTGATGAAGCCAGGAGGTGGCAGATTTCTGTTCCAACGATTCAAGCACCACACGCAGGGAAGGAGGAGCGTCACAGTACACCTTGACCACATGGCGAAGTCGAGCAATGCGCAATAGGATCTCAGCATGTGGCAAGGCAGCCGCAACATACACCTGTTGATCTGTAGTGTGCACTGTGTCAACCCGATTTCCCATGCTCATGATTGCACGATTGACCTTCATCACAAAAGCCTGGAGCTTATGCATCTGCGAGGGCTTCAAAGATGGCCAAATCTCAGCACCAAAATACAAGCGCGACAAGACCAAGGAAGTAGCCAAACAGACCCGGTAATGCAAGGCAATGGCAGGATTGGCCAACAGCCCACGACACTCCTTCAAGCTGTCTGCAGCAAGGACCAGGCGGTGATTTAGCTCGTGATCAATGCTCATATCCGCACTCACCTTGACCCCCAAATGAGTATACAAGGAGGTGACAGCGATGCTAGCCCCCCCATCTTGCAAGGAGAGACGTTGACCAGGAAGAGCACGAAGTTGCGCAATCACAGCGTGGGCACCCCTGCCCTCAATACGACACATGACTTCGGTTTTGCCCTTTTGAAGGTTCAGGTGTAGGCCACGTTCCGCAAAGCGATGCAAACACGCCTGTGCAATCATCTGCACCTTGGGCATCAAATCTTCTGGTCCTTCGCTCTCAATGTAAATAGCAGCATCATCCACCCACAAAATAGGGGTGTTGATAGAAGCATGCACTCCTAGGGAAGGTAGGTCCATCAAATGTCCGACATCCCGTTGTATTTGAGACATCACCTGGGTCATGAGCACCGTGAAGCTGAGATCCGCCACCGGGTCCCCCGGGCGAGTCCCTTGATTGGCCATCAAGGCTGTGTTGGATTCATGCAGGACCGCAGACTTGACTTGCGACCAAGACCCAAAAAGGATACCTTGTACCCATGCATGCAGGGGGCGGGAGACCGGCAAGGCTGCCAATGCCGAAGGTTCCAACAAAGTACTCACTGCAACCCCTTCATCCACATCATAGGCAGGCAATCCCAGCAAGTTGGACACAATGGTGGTCTTTTTGGCAGTGTAGAAGGCATTAGCGATGTCCAGATATAACACTGCTTGGCTGCGCTTGGCAAGGCGAGAATGGTCCCGGAGCCCGGACAGCATCTGCGAAGCAAACAACACCGTCATCTTGCGAAGCCCCCCCACTTGAAAAGGCAACAAACTCGGCTGCACAGCGGCAATGAGTCGTCTGCGAACAATATGATGCAAGATTTTCGGGACCACATCCGCGATAAGAATCGCTCTGAAACTGGCGGTGGCATGCACGGAGCCTTTTCCCTTCCACAAGGGCACCAAAAAACCCCCTTTGTGAGACAGCGGCTCTTGCCCAAACATGCAAGCATGCACGGCAAAGGGGTAAAGCAGCTGCGCAGCCGCAGCTGGGTCTGCTTTGAGCAACTCTGCGGTTAAACTCCCCGCTGTAGACTTCCCATGGCGCATATGATGAACAGCACACTCCACCTCAAAGAGTGTCGGAAGGTCACAGGGCTCAAGCTCTTCAGTCATGCACACCTTAAGCGCTCGCTGGTTCTGGGCCACCACCACTTGCTTCACCTCATGCAAGGACATGGTTTGCGCATCCTCCACACGAGCAAAATGCGCTTCAAACTGCTGTTGGGTAGCAGTGAACCGGGGTGGCTTGTTCACAAAGCGACGCCTCCACTTGGGCAACTTGGCTCTAAGGGTGGCCCACAAGGTATTGCCATCCAGGTTCTCAAAAGTCCCCTGCTGCTGACGGGCTAACCTAGTGACAAGCTGCGCTTCATCAAACCGAAGAGACTTACGCAGTTTGAGGCGAACTCCAGAGGCACAGTGCTCATACCAAACCATGGCCAGGGAGGCATGGTGCAACCATTCTTGACTAGCAAGCACATCCACAGGAGAACAAACCACAACATGACGCCACGATTTAAGAGACAACTGATGCTCCACACAATGCTTGGCAGCCTCGGTACGTGCATATTGAGTCCATTGACGCATGATTTCACGAAGCATACCTTGACGAACATGCTGCTTGACCTGCTGAGAAGCCCGACGCCTGGAACGTGACCACAACAACAACTCCCATGTCTGGTCTGAAAGCCAGTCAGATCTCCTCTTCTTCTTGTGCACTGGGAATTGGGCGGCCAAATGGAACCTGACCGCCTGATTGAGAACAACTGCATATTGATCAGAGGGACACTGCCATGCCAAGGGCCGAACTGCACGAGAGAGCTCCTGCAAAAATGCAGCTGACCATTGCTGTCCACTCAAGGTTCTCATGGCATGCTTGTCAAAGGGCTGCTGATTTTGAGGCCGACTACACTGAGCACAATCAAGTAACTGAACTTGCATTCTGCAGGAAACCGACCGATGATCATCGTGCTGGGTATCAAGGCAAATGTCATCAATAGCCATGGTGAAAGCAGCCGCCCGCCACCCCTGGGGCACCAGCACAAAATCTATGCGTACCCAACCAGAGGGGGATGCCCAAGTCCCATAATCTTCCGGAGAAGTCCACACAACATCGGAAAAGGTGGAGGGAACACACAAACCAAAGTCCAAAACGAAAGCATGCAGCCGACGGCCATTGTCATTCTCGGAATCCATGCGGAAGTCTCCTATGGCAAGATCCTGTTCGGACCCGATGCGAGCATTGGCATCAATTCCAATCAAGCAGGGCCAAGCTTTGTAAGGACCAAGGGTGACAGCTAACTTATCCCACCATGCAGTCTTGACATCAGCATCCGCGTGTTCATGTGGGGCGTGGAGCGACCCAAAAATGCACTGAAAGGAGGGATCCGAGAAGCGAACAAGCACCATCCTAGCATCTGCGACCAAAACACTGCAGGCACTCGGTGTCAAGAACACTGGCTTGGAACCAACATGCAAGAAGGGGACCATCCTGTTGCACCACACTTCAACGCCTCCCTGCCCAGCTTCAGCCTTGCCACTGAATCCAAACCAATTGGCAGTACTCCATTCCTTCGTATGTCTGGTCCTTGTTTCTTGGAGACATACTATTGCCACATTGCGAGCTTGCATTTGGAGCACTTGGGTACGGGAGTTCCAGGATTGGGATTGCGATGAAGGCTGGACCCACTCACGCAGGGTATTCACATTGTAAGTAACTAAAGTAGCTTCGATTTGGAGAGTGGTTTCCGGCAGCGGGCAGGATTGAGGCCACAAGGCAAGATCGGCTCCTGTTTGATCAGCCGGCTTGGCAAACCCCAAGGCATCACCTGCGACCATGCATGGATAATGTCCCACAGAGGCACCAATGTGCAACCAAAGCCAAGGCAAAAGTGAACACTCCTCAGCAGTCACTGGAAAAGGCTGTGGGGCAAAAGGGGCACAATCCACCTGCCACTGCGCTAATCGATCTACCACTTCATTGAAAAGACATCCGGCGTGGCCTTTCTGCCAAATTCCTCGAACATTGGTGATTTGACGGAAAGCCTCAAACAAATAAGGTCGGAGAACCTGAGTCACAAATGGGCGGGGGAGCCCCTGCCACTGTGCAGTAGACGCATTCAACATCGACAAGGCATCAGAGACAAACACAAAAGAAGTAGCAGCATGAGCATGACCACTTCCAAAGGCCCAAATGATGGCACGAGCGAGCGCTTCAGACTCAGCCGCATATGCATCTGGATGTTGCTGCCCAGAGCGACAAAGAGGAATCGGCATGACATGACCATGCTCAGAGGGTGCAACACTCGCAGAGTTCCATCCTTGAATCCGGGCGTGGCCATCCGTGTGGCGGAGAACCACCACAAAAGCCCACGCAGCCACTCTTGTCCCGGTCCCAGCGTCCCATTTACTGGAGCCATCTGTGTAGATCTCAATGGAGTGCACTTCACTGCCATCGGAGGGCCGGGTCTCAGACCACACCAGGGCATCAAGCAAAGCCGAATGTATATCAACATCCTTGGGAAGCTCATACCGCAACTCACTCCCAGGATGCATCAATTTCGTAGCAAGCTCAGCAATACCAGGGAACTGGACCGTCTTATATTCGACCAAATCAGGCTCTTCAGCAGGGGGCTCAACCAAGTCCTGCAATCGCAAGCAAACAGCTGGAGGAGCACTAGCGGCAGCCTGCACACAATCATGAAACGAATGAGCCTGTGACGAGCCAGTTTCTTGCGCACTGGGAGCAGGAGTTGCAGGCTGTTCAGGAGCCAACATCGCTTGGAGTGAGACCACAGTTCTCAGCGTCCCAGCAGTGCGAGAAGCCGAAGTGGAACTCGACCCAGTGGTGGCAGACACAGCCACCGTCGGAGAATCAACAGCAGGTGCCAAGGCAGGAAAGATAGTGACAACTAATCCCTGCCCATTGATGGCTCGCCACATCTGATCATCCCTCAGGACCTCAGTCGCATGGAACACATCACACTTGTTGCCACCAGGGCGAGGTTGACAGCTGTATGCAGCTCCAGCTAGATCAATCGCACTCTGCTTGTTGAAAAACCGAGGGACGCAGGTGGCCTGATACGAGACTTGTGAGTCTGGATACACTTTGGTGAACAGCACTGCTCTAAGTTGATCAATTTCATGCTGCACAACCAACACATGCGCTGCCACTGCCTGTCCTGCCGTGTCAAAAGGTTTGGGATACACCACATAGAAGGAAGCGGATGAATGAGGATCCAAAACATCCGCCCAGGCGTCTCGAAGTTGATCCAACCAGTCAAAGGCATTCAGGTTCAAAACTTTGACACGAGGCTGAGTGCACACGAGCATCAATCGCGGACTGAGAAAATAGGACAGGACAGTGGCTGTGTCTTCATCGGCTTTGTAGGCCACCAATTGGGAATGCAAATGTTGCATGCAGACCCCATGACGCAAAGGCCCAGCATCCTCAGGTGAATCAGATGGGTTGGCAGACTCAGTAGTGGGGACAACTCCTGCTGGCTATTGCATTACACTAACGGAGTCAATCTCATCCACATCAACATCAACTCCTCCAGTCTCTAACGTCCAAGCTGCCCCATCATGAAGCGTGAGAGCGTCAGAACTGACATGTCGCTGTCCTCGAAACCATAAGGCCAACACCATCTGCTGAGTTCGCAACATGGACGCTCTCCTGCACAACATGGAGAACCGTGGTCTGCAGATCCATTGTTTTGGCCTGCAGTTGAGGGTCATATGCTGCGAAGGCATCTTCACAGACCAGCTCCAATCCAACAATACGATTGTCTCGAGGGGACTGCCAGAGAATAACATTCAAACCTGACGTGCCAGGACTACGAAAAAGAGGATCAACCAAGGTGACATGAGTAGGTTGGGTAACATCAAGGCGATCGGTCCATGCTGATTCAATGGCACTCCTCCAATTCGATGTTTTGGTAACCCAAGCCAACCGAGGCTGGTCACAGGTGGGTGAGCGCACATGATGAAGGTACCACACTTTCAAATGCATCTCAGACCAACACATGTCGTCCAACCGGGCTGTGAAAATAGACCATGTCAGATCTCCCGGACTCAGCAAAGGTGCTGGTGAGTGGACATGGGATCGGACAACTACCGAATGCTGCATCAGGCTGGTATCACTAACGTCAAAGGAGGTCAGCAACACTTGAAGGCCAAAACCATCTTCAACAAAGAAACGATCCTGCGAGACAATACGCTGCCGACCATGATAGAAGGCACATGCATAAAACGTGCACTCAGCATCAATACGCAACTGCGCTCGCAGGGCTGAGACCGTGACCTGAGAATCGATGGAGAGAGCGAACCGATGCAAGACGCCATTCCTAATCAACCGAGCAAGGGCAACTCTGCGATGCACCATGGGTCGTTGCCACACTATGACATCAACGCGAGGTTGCTCACCATGTCGTACTAGAGGAATTGGCTTCACCACAGCAAAGTCACAACGTTGACTGAGATCCACCTGATCAAGCCATGCCTGAATGAAGGCCCAATGCCAATTTTGCCATGCAGCATCAAGCTCAACAACCCTACTTTCCATCTGCCTGGGCATTCTGATGTGGTCTATGAACCACGTCCTGACCCTCAAGGTCGTAGGGGCACCTTCCATGATTGGAGCATGCACATCAAAGGCACGCGCAATTTCAATAACATTGGGCGGATGCATCTGCTGAACTGTCATGGGCAAAAGGTTCTGTGGTTGCCATGCGAGGCCATCAGCCGGCATGTCTGTGTCCACTGCATGCAAAATCTGAGGGACTCCAAGCAAATTGCGAGCTTCCACCGACGTAAACTCAGGAACACGTGCAGGTACATGCGGTGGCCACGCAGAACCACCAACACTCACAGCACAGAGAGAATCATCAGCAAGACAGCGTGCAACTGCGTCAGGATAAATGATGCGAAGGAGTCCTTCCCTACTAGAATGCACTGGAACCGATTGAGCAAACTGCTTGTGGCCAACATTCAACACCTCTGCAGTGACCTGACTGACGAGGACTGCAGTACAATCTGGATCCATTGCCTGCTCAACAATAACATGTGCCATGACCCATTGAAGATCGAAGGCCGGGGGATGAGGAAGAACCATGCGCACTCGAACCTCTTGACCTGGCTGTACATGATCATTCCAAGCATTTAAAATGTCAAGGAGCCACTGGTCCGCAAAGGCATTCAAGCGAACTGTGCGAGAGACATAACATGATGGCACCTCGCGATGATGAACATACCAGGTTTCAACATAGGCCACAGGGCCTTCCTCAACAACTTCCACTGCCGACCGCTGCAAGTACCGTTCCACCAACGGAAACAGATAATCAGGCACATGACCGAAGGCTGGACAGGCATGAGTTGGGGCACTACCATTGGGCTGCTGCATAAACGAGACTGCATCAAGGGAGTCCTCTTCCACACACCCAGAGCTCGACACGGCCTCAAAGGACAGCGGAGCACCACAGGTGTGTGAGATATCAGGGAAAGCCGCATCCTGATGTGTGAACCCAGAAGCAACTCGCAACGCCCACGGTTTATGAGGCCAATCAGTAAAAACCATGGCAGGAACTGTAAAGGCAACTGAATAACAATCAGCACTATCCTCACTGTCATCAAGTCGAATGCGCACCGAATCAGCAAAACGTACTTTCTTTGGAGAAAATGTTGACACAACACCTGGGACTGTTTTGAGGCACGAGGTTCCAACCCTACCAGGCGACTCAAACTTGGGAACTGGCCAGAAGCATTCGTCCAGACTAACTTCAAAGGCTAAACGACATGCATCTGCTTGAGCTTGCCATACAGACTTAAAATCAAACACATGGCACACAGAGTGATTCCATTGCATTGTGAGGGGACCCATCACTTCCTCCCCTTGGAAGATCCATCTGATTGCCGGATCATGGTATCCTACGCAACGGTCAAGACACCCGGCAATCAAAAATGCCCAGGTTCCTTTGCAGGCTCTGCTGGAGGCGTTTCGAGTGGTGGGCTGTACGGTGCAGCATTGGGAGGTGTCAGCTTGGATCTGGTGGGACCATAGCTGCATGCTTTGACACTTTCCTCTGCCTGCTGCTCGATGGCCGTCAAACTTTGCACCACCTGACCCAAATTGTTGGCAATATTGGGCTCTTCGCTCATGTCCTCCATGTCTTCCTCCGCAACCTCCTGCAACTCCTGAAGCTCGTCCTCTGTAGCTGCTTGCTTCGTTTTCTCCAGATCTGCTTTGGCTGCAACCAATGCCTCTTGAGCTGCCGTCAGCTCCTGCACACTGACTTGATCCTGTTCCTGGAACTGCTTGATATAGCCTTGCCACTTTGTCACACTCTGCTTGACAAAGTTCCTCCAAGCCGTGTTGAGATTCAAACGGGCATCTCGAGCTTGCTGCAAATTGCGCTTGGCTACCCCTAACTTGGTCACTGCCTTGTGCATAGCAGTAGTGGAGGCTTGCGCATTGCGAATGCCCATTTCCTGCACCATGGTCAAAACATGGGGCGGGACTTCTACTTCGTGCTGCTTGAGATGTGTCAACAAGGCTTTCAAGGCATTGTCGGCTCCGGAGCTGCTGGAAGACGATCCTCCTGGTACCTGAGGAGGAATTGGCGGAGGCCCCGGCTGAGGCGCTGGTGTCCATGGCACCTCCTGTGGAGGTTGAGGATATTGCTGATACTGCTGATACTGAGGCCACTGTTCGTACCATTGGGCGGCAGAACGCTGCTGCTTGGGTTGCTTGGGCTGTCTGGGATGGTTCGGTCTGGGTGACTGCGACCGATCCGCTTCTCGCTGCCATGACTGCTGTCCATGCCATGGTTGCTGGTTGTGCTTCCGAGGAGCAGGAGGGTGGGCACGTGCAGGGGACTTGGGTCTTTGCTGACCAGGCGCATGCTCTGGGGGCACGAACTGTGCATCGGTTGCCTGACTCCAGTGCGCTCCGCACTTCCCACAATAATCCATTGCCTTGCCATTGATCTTTCCACACCACCCCTGCTTCTTCTTGCCCTTGCAACGCCACGAAACTCGCTCGTCTCCATTGCTGATGCCACACTGCGCAACAACTTGGGATCTCGCGAGTGATGAGATGCGAGGGAGGAATGCAAAGCGTGCAACTGCACTCCTGTCAACACACTGATTCCTCTTTTGTGCAAATGCCAGTCCAGCCGAGCCTTGGCTCGAGCTTTCCTCTGCCTCCTCCGGACCGTATTGAGGTTCGCCACGGCCAAAGAATGCACAAGCAAAATACACCAGGAAAAAGTAGCATCGCATCCACCGATAATCAATTGGAATCCCCAACAAGTCCAGGGCAAGACCAGTTCAGACTGAGGCGGAAACCAATGAATCACAGCCAATCCAAGTCCCAGAAGTCGAAGACCAAAGAGACCGCAGGTGATGGCTACCCACCCGCTAATGTTTAGAGCTAGGTGGTCAGTGAGGGGCCGCTTCCCTGACCACACGAGCCAAAACACTGTGGTTTCAACCCCTATGAAAAATATGAGTCAACCAACTGGTTGTTAATCATTACTAGGAAAAATATATATAGTTTAAAACCACCAACCAGCAGTTGTTTAACCATTATAGTTGCTTATTATTCCCCATTATTAACCATCATTAATGGGTATCACCCCTATGAAACCCGCCCCAGTGGCATTCTGTAAGGCACTTCAAGGGGTGCCCCAGTCCTCGGCAAGTCCGGAAGCAGAAGCTGAGGCAGCTGCCTGGCCGTGGTAAGCATCAAGCACCACCGGTAGCTGCTACGCTTATCACCGGATAGCCTATGAACTAAGCATGAACAACCTGTTCATGGCCTATCACCTGTTAACGGCCTATGCTACTTAAGCATTAACCTGTATCCATAGTTACCATTGATGATGATAGGTCTGATAGGTTCACTGTTGCGGATTGGTCATCACCGGTATCCCTGTCGTAAACAGTCAGATTGCTGCCGCAAAGGCTTCGACAGTTCCACGGTGGAATCTGGATTTTAAAAATGGGGATACTTCAGATCTCCATAAGATGGGTATGTGCCAAAACATGTGCCAAAATAGAGTAACCAATGAACCGGCGAAAAATGATCGTTTTACTAAGGAACCATTGGTTTTGGAGGTGCCATTATTTTGGCACATACCGCATACCCATATTTGAATATTTCTACCAATGCGTAATAAAACAAGTGCAGTAATTCATGTCCCGACACTTAACCCTAATTTTCTAGCCTTTTTGCGGGGATTGGACTACAGTTAGTACTCCTCTCAATGGAATGGCTTGTCCACACGCAACCTGTGACACTTTGTGACTTTGACCCATTCCACAGTTGACTTTGCAAAACCAGCGAGGCCTCATATTCTGCTGCCAGTTTGCTATAAAACCTGGAGAAAGCAGGGCAATAATGTGAGGCAGAATCAGGCAGAAAGCCTTTGTGAATCTTTATGATGAGTTATCCAGGAATGCGGAGTTGCACATGTGGAAGTTCTATAGGTACAAGCAGCCAGATTGAAAGCCTTAGATGCGTTCATGGATGGAAAATGGGTAAAAGCCAAACGCCTCTCTGATTTTTCTGCTGCCCACAGAGCGTTTTGGAGTGTGTGAGTCTGTCTTGACCTTTTCTCCAGTACCATGCAAGCCATGATGTTGGCCAAAAGATTGAAGTTTTCAAGCATCAATGCATCAAGAGTGGGACGACAACGGTGCATCAACTGCTTGACGTTTTTGTTAGCCAACAACCTGAGGAAGCGCCCGCCTGTCCACCAAGTCAGACTGATGAACGGGTCGAAGAAATTCATCGGGATCAAAGGGCGCATTGTGGGCAAGCCTCGAGGCGTCCACGCCTTGAGACCCTGTTACTTCCAACCGAAGCGCTTGGTTCCAAGGACTTCTACCTACCTGCTTAGCTATCTACCCTTCTGCAATCCAGTCCAACCCACCTTAGTTTCTATGTGATCATGCCTTTTGTATATAATCCGACCTGTCCAAGCACTCCGTGTGCATCTAAGTGCAGATATATACTGCACACATATATGTCAATATATGTACATAATATGTAGTACCACATGCTCCACAGGACCCGACTCATCGTTGGCTGAAGTGGTGGAGGGCGCACTGGCGAAGCTTACAGAGTTGCCTGCCAGGATGGGAATGTGGGATGAAGTTCACATGGCGACAAGGGTTGAGCCCCGAAAATGGATAGTTTGTACCTGTGAACATCCAAACACTTGGACTACTTCGGTGATCTTCTCCAAGAGTACAGAAACTCCACAGCCACATGTCACAGGCACTGTCCCAGCGAACTAGTTGAAACTCTTCGAGGAAATCTGCCGACTTGTTGGTGCCACTTCATGCTTCTTGGAGAACCAAATCAAGTCAATCTCAAACATGACCTCTCGGCTGTATACATATCTCCCTGTGCTTTGTTTTCAGAGACTTTGGCAAGACACACATCAAATGTGACAATATGTTTCTAGTTCATAGATTCCAGAGCCTTTCTCCGGTTTGGCTGCCAGCCGGCAGGCTAGTTTACTTGCAATTTCAGTTGTGTCCTCCTGTGTAGGTGGCAGTTTGTGCTTCATATTTCTTCAAGCCCAACTGGGCAACACAACTTTACACTTCAGAGTTCAGTGGGTTGAAGTAGCGACAGAGTCAATGTCAACTCTGCTCAAAAGAGGGCGAATGCACTCTGAAGCGGTTGAAATTGCCAGTGATTTGGCAGTGGGTCAAAACCCCGTACCCCTGGTTCCCCTATCATTAACCATTGTTTTCCCTGTTATTGTTGGTGGAAATCCCCCATTAGTTGGTTGATTAATATTGACCCATAGCCATTTGGCTTCAGTTGCTATGGCAATCGCACTCCCGGCAGACTCCCTGCCGTCCCTGCGGTGCAGAGTCGCACCTCTGCTGATCTTGCTTTGAGATTTGCCCACTGTTCCACCGTCTCCCCCTCCTGCCGCGGTGCCAGACCCACCACCCACTCTGCTGTCTCAAGATGAAACAACTCTTTGATAGGGACCCATGCTATGGCGAAAGCAATATGACTCCCTTAGATGGTTGAGTTTCAATCTCGAATTATGATGAAAGAGTTTGTTTCCAAACAAATATACATGTTCCAGTCTGGTTGCTCGTTTCTGACCACGCTTCTCTTGTTTGACACCAATGCACCATGCTGCAAACACTCGAACTGATCAGCACCTGCTCTGGCTCCGCTTGACTTTGCCTCAAAATTGGATGGTCAATTCACCCAGTGACCGGATGTGCTCCTGCTTCCAGGTCGGAATCGCCTCAACAACGCATCGTCGAAGACAAGGGGTCCTCAATATACGAATTATAGAGGTTATCACCTGCTTTGTAGGGTATTTACCATGGTTATATCCCAGTTGTGACCCAAACTGCACATCCAATATACCACCTGCAAAAATACTTAGATGTACCTTCCACCTTCCACCAAGCAAAATGAATCTGCAACACCCAAAAATCCTGGCCCGGACATCGGTATCTTGGTCAAAAGCAAAGAGTTCTCATCTTGGGCATGTGTTGATTGAAATTATTGAAAGAGGTTCAACAGAATGACCATCAAACATCGAGAAAAAAAACGGTGTCCTACCGGCCCTCTGGAACCTGCGGGTGCACGTCGACAGCACTTCCAAAGCCATGCAGTCTGCACGCAGAGATGCGAACTTGGTCAAGTTTCGTTGCTCAAAACTCGCATGTGAAGAAGAACCATGTCAAATGCCTGTGAACATCTGTGAACATCTGTGAAGCATGAGCATATGGAGGTGTAGACGGCATGTGGAGGTGTAGACGGTGTGGACCCCCACAACTGATCGATGGGGAGTTCGGGTCTACTGGATGTCAGCTCAGCCTTGGCCAACTGTGGCAGGGGAACCTGCCTCGCTGCTAAGCGTCATCGAAGCGAAATGAACCCACCGAAAGAATCTGACATTTCAGTCACCAACTTTAGGAAAGAGTCATTTAATTACATGTAAATGCCCAAAAGCTGAGACTGCTACTGCGGAATTGCTGCCCCCAAAACCGAACCCCCAAAGCCTTCTTCTGCCACCTTCAGCGATTCATTGGCCAGACGTGAATCCAGTTCAGTACTGAATCCAGTATTAATGGACAAAAACGTGGACCATCCATTGAATCAAGCAAAGACGTTCCCAGAGGAACCTATGAAATGTGCACAAAGTTCACTCGAACATTGGACCGCACACAAAACAATCTGACAACACATCTCATGATCAGAGAATTGATGTATGTAGATCAAACAATTTTGAAATGCTGTGTTTTCACCTCTCAACTCATCTCATCTCAACTCCTCAACTCCTCAGCTTCCCGGGCTTTCGCAAAGTAGACCACTTGGACGGAGGCTCTGAACCTGGTTGCCATCTTTGGGGTGCTCAAGGTATGCGTGCTTGGAGCTCTCCCAATCCTTTGGTGACCGCAGTGAACTGTGGTGGACTTTCAGACCAAAATTTGGTGCAACCCTCAGACTGTGAATGCTCATCATGGATTTCTTGGTAACAAATGCAGCATCGGCCTCTCGAAGTTGTATCAGCTTACACTTCTAGCAAGGGATGACCCCCCCATGGGTAACAACTCAGTCATCTTCGCATGGTTTTTTTACAAGTGTGAGAACGAAAGGTCGCAGCAATCGCATCGCTGTGTGTCATGATGGATAACGATTCATACGATGTGATTGGTGCTGATGTTAATTGTCTCATCATGGTCCTGACGATATGAATGCATGAGAACTTGGCCCAAGATCTTGAAACTTCCTTTTAATCTGTCAAAGCAGAAGATCTTCACACCATTTTTTTCGCCAAACATCTTCTGAAGCTGCCCTTCAATACCATGCACAACCCAAGTGCAGCCCTCTTGGCTCCCTAGAAACAGCACCTTCTTGCGCATCATAAACCATTCGATGGCTTCAGCCCTGGGCACAACGGCAGCAAATGAATTCGATGCCCATTCCAAGTCACTGAATGTGGTAACTTTAGAACCCATTGACCTTTGCAGTGGACCATCAGAGGTGAAAACAGGGTGCTTCATCTTTCGGTCTTAATGATCAAATTGGTGGCTGTTTTGCAAAGAATATACCGTATATGGTCATCAGCTATGGTTTCGCAGGTATTTGTTTCTGTACTTTTTGCCAATTTGCAACTGGGTGAGACAATGGATGGACATCATGTCATCCAAGGTAGAACAAAAGGTTTGGATTTCTTGGTGGGATTGCATGCACAGTAGCTCACACTCGGTCCATCTTGATTTCAACTGTAAAGGAAAGTTTGCAAAGCCCATGTGCCAGTTCATCCCGGAAAGACTTTATTTATCCCTCTCTGAATCATCCCAAGCAGATTTCTGAAACTGTTGAAAATTTGTGTAATCTCATGCGAACAGGTGTTGAAATGGAACTTCGGCGAATGTCCAGCCTTGACTCATGTGGAGGGCATCGAGATAGACTTCTCCAAAAAGAAAAAAACTTCTTAAAACAGAAACATTTTGCTATCGAGCCGAAGGTTGCGGTCAGTGTTCAAGCATGGAAGCTCCCACATTCGACTGTTGAAAAGCTGGGCAAAGCAACTTTCGCACCTGTTAGATTTCAACATGTTTGAAAAAGAAGGCGCTGCTGGCCTTTCAACACGCTTGAGCCCTGGCACATTTTCGATCCTTTCTCTCCAATCCAAAATGATGTTTTGGTGGTTGACTTCAAATCAAGTTCTTGTGCTCTTGGAGAGGTGCCAGTGCTCGAATACAATCTCTTAGATTCTAGGAGAGCCTTTCCCAACAGAAAGAAACAACATCTATATATCATATATCTATACTGTCTGTATGCTTAAATACAGTACACATATACATGATACATGTATGTCTGTGTGTGTCTGCAAGCTGCTTCCCTTCTTTTGGGCTCTGCAATGGAGTTCGATCGCCAGGTCCAACCTGCGCCTTCTGGTCCAACCACAGCGATGAGGAAATGCCGCTGGACTTTCATGCTTGACCAGCAGAGTTGCGCACGTACACGTTGGAGTGCCTACCATGTGTCACAAAGCTCTTGCTGCTTGGGCTTTGGGAAGCCGCATGTGAACCCCAAGTTAGGAGTGCCACTAATAGGGAAAATTGACTGGACTAGTGTGACTGGTTAGCTGTTACTTTGGAGCTGCAAAGTGCTGATCCGGGGGGAAAGACTCACATGATTTCCACCCCGACCTGTCCGGCTTGGCTTCAGCATAGATTCTGCGCCCGGCGTAGGGTTGGACGGTCTCGGGCTTGTCATGCTTGCAAGCCCAGTCAGGTTTTGGAAGCTGCAAGGTCTCTGTCCATTCCTCCTGCGCAGCAATTCATTCGGCCAAACATCCAGTGGGAACAAAACTTCGCCATTGTTTGAGCTCAAGTCATCCACCCCAGAAACGCTCAGGTCCTCGTCTGGCCCATGATGGTTTTCGCCTTTCTCCTTGATTCTTCGAGCCTGGAGACGCTGTCTTGATCCAGGAAGGAACCCTTCTGATCCCAATCTATTAGGAGGCACCAGGCACAATGACTTTGTCAAAGAAAGATCAAGAAAGCACAATTGCCCTCTAAACTTTAGTTGAAGCGAGGACCTCCAAATGTGACCTGAACATTCATGCGTTCCTCCTATGCTCTGAGTCTGAGTAAGCAAATTACAGCTACACGCTCTTGTGGCAGGTAAAAGAAAATGTACCGAAGCCTGTCTCTTCAAACCTCTTCCCCTCCCAATGCCTCTTCCGCATCAAGAATCGCTTGTTGCTTGTCCAAGATGTCAACAATCGCGTTGCAACCATTGGTCAAAGCAAAGGTCATTGCAGTTTGTCCACGGGCGGCTTTCAACGACAAGTCTGCCTGCGGACTACAAGGTACAAACAAATACAAATGCATGGTTCATGGATGATTAAGGTATGTGTTTAAAAGAAAGCATGTCAATGGATATCAGTCTTCCAAAGCTGATCAACCACCAAGCAATTCCAAGTCTTCATTCCACACGTTTGTTCCACAACCATAGAAGATCTATACTCAAAATGGGAGTTAATTTCAGTTGTCTGATACATGTCTCATTCTTGGAACTCGTTCAACCTTCCTGACCTCGCAGTCCAATAGCATCTTGACGCCATCTGCGCTGTCTCTCCCAGCTGCCCACATCAAAGGTGTGAAACCTGCAAGGTCTTGCGAGTTCCTTGGCGAAGCCAAGCATCGAAGGACAAGCAAGTTGACAAATTTCTCACATACGGATGGGGTCAATGTCTTGATTGGGTCTCCCGGAACTCATCCAGTTCATCAAGTCATGTATGGCAGCTCACATGACTGCTCTGGGAAACCCCTTGTAGCTCTCGGACTTGAACCGGTCAGATACTTGCCTATCTGTCGGACTTGGGACTTTAGAAATCTTCAAATTTCCTTGTTTGCTGACACGTCCCATGCCCTTTTTTGTTGCTTTAGGTATGTTAGGTCGTCGAAAAAGAGTACTTTACCCAGTATACTAAACCCATCTAACAAAACGACTAAACCCAGGACCGTAAACCCAGGGTACCAAACATGCTAAACATGCTAAACCAACCCATCTAAACCCCTCAGATTCTGGTGCTATGATTTCCTGCGCCAAGCATCACATCCGCCATGCCCTCAATCAAGGTCTCGATGGCTGGAATGTCATGCTCCATCACTGCCAGGTGAAGGACTCCACGGCCACGGGGGTTCACTGCGTGCACATCAGCACCGTGCATCAACAGCATCTGAATGGCTTCCTCGGTGCTTTTTCCGGATCCAAAATGGGGCTTCTCAAGGCAGTTTGGGGACCCCCAAGTTATGGATGGTTTATTTCTATTGATGATTCAATATGAGTGATTTGGGGGTACCCCTAGTTTGAGAAACCACCAAATGTGATCAGCCATTGGTTTCAAAATGTTTGAGGCCTACTTTCAGCGTCACATGAGAACATGACACCTTTGATTTAGTCCTTTGTACAGTGGACTCTTGCGAAAAATGGGAGGTTCAAACCCAAACAATTTTTGCAAGGTACGGAACAAAACAGAAAACATCTGAACATGTGCAACACGCGTAACAAGCTCACTAATGAATGTACATAAACAAACCAATACAGCCAATGTACATAGAAAAAACAGGCGAGGGAGGTGGATGAGCAGCACAAAGGAAAAGCCAGGAGGGAAAACGGATCTAAGTAGTTGACTATTAACCATCACAGGTGGCTCATTAATCTAGCTCATTAAAGTGATGGTTAATAGTAGCTTGACAAAAAGTAGTAGGGGATATTACCTTTGTGCAGACAGCTTCACAGGTGAAAAAACGAAGCTGCCCCAAGGGTAACCAAGGGGCAGGACAGCTTGAGCAGCATTGCACATCTAGTTGTTGCAACCAGGTCCACGGGTATTCGTAAATGGAGATCACAGAGTCAAAGAAATGATGCATGCATCCAGAAAGCAGGTTAATCAAAGAAAAACGTATGATCAAACTGAATCAAGTGACAAACAAAAGAATGAATGGCAAAATGGACCAATGGATCCGTGAACTAAACAGGAAAAAATGTACACAAATAAAACAAC
The DNA here is from genome assembly GCA_009767595.1 of Symbiodinium kawagutii. NCBI lineage: Eukaryota > Dinophyceae > Suessiales > Symbiodiniaceae > Symbiodinium > Symbiodinium kawagutii. The sequence continues at coordinate 320,485 of VSDK01007109.1, read as the reverse complement.
CAAATGATTCTGCCAGTTAAAAAAGAAATCCTTAAATAAAACGAACCGATCATAGAAAAAAAAACACCCGACAATGATTTCCTCAACGTCCAAAATGCTACTGAAACTTTACTCAGCGTCACACCTCCGGGATTTGGAGATGGCTTCGTCCAAGCTGCCGGACTTTGCCAGGACATGCAAGGGCGTCTCTCCTCAGCCCAGCTGCAATCACTGGAAGGTCATTGGAAGTTCAGCCGGACCAGAAAAACCCTGACCTGCGCTTAGACAAACCAACTCCTTTAATGTAGTGGTTGGTTTGGTACGTGGTCTATGCTGAAGAATGTGAGCTTTAATATCTTGGAAACTGTGATGTCATAAGTCAGAGACCATGACATCAAGTCCTATGAATGGCAGGGAAAGCCCCGCTCGTCTCTTTCGACAATCATATGACTATAATGTCCATTATTTTATTCCACGAGTGAATCTCCACTGTGCGCGCATATGATAGATGGTACCTGACGGTACCTGATGGTACCTGCGGTCGCTTCTCAGACTTCCCCTCCAATCCGGCGTGTTGCCTTCATACGTGAGTTGCGATTTAGCTGACGTCATACTGTAAAATCCTGCCAGCATAGTTCATGGTGGTGTTTCAATGGATCTCAGCCCGTAACAACTCAGGATCTTGAGTTGTCGGCTTCATATCCCTCTGTCAAAAGTCTCCCAGGGCGCAAATAAAATGAAAATCGCTTGGGAACAGACCACCCTTGATGTTTTTGATTAGAAATTCAACGGCCTACATACTGGTCTCCCTCAGATGAGCAGGTTTGCCTGCGAAGTTTTCTGACTGTTGTTGGATGGTTGCAATTCCAGTCGTGATTCGCTATGGAAAGGAACCGTGAAATCCTCACATTCCCCTTTTGATTTGTTGCGCGTTGCAGTGTTTATGTCAATACTCAAGTGTCTTCCAGTTTGGGATTCTGGTGTGCTGGTTTATCTCGCCGCTCATCGATTGGACCATGTCCCACATTCACACGCGATCTTGCGCATTGAATCCATGAACCCAACATGAATATGAAGCCTCCTATATGACGTAGTTAGTTGGGCGAACCGACCATTTTACACTTTGCGTTGCAGATGATCCTGGGACTGTTGGAATATGTATGCGAGTAAGAGCTGGGGTGACACTCACCGGAGCTTTCCCGTTCTCGCTGGCCCAGCAGTCACAACAAATATGTTGACTGGCGCAGGTGCGAGCCCTGCCAGCCCCTTGTCCTGACAAAATTCACGGCCCTTTGACCCTTCGACGAGGTACCAAAGTGATCGCGGCTATCGGGATCTGCCCGTGCTTCACAGAGAGCTTTGATCAACACTGGAAAAGCCTTCTCTGCCGCTTTGTGAAGAGGTGTTCTGCCGTGTTGGCCCTTGAAATCCACTGTGGCACCTGTGCCGGCAGAGAAAGCGCTTCTGACACAGCTGTGTGCCTTTTCTCATTGGTCATTTTCACCAGGTTGATGGCTGCAAAAAGCTGTGAGGTCAGTATGCCAAGCATCCCAAGCATCCCAAGCATCAGCTGGCGCAACAACAACAACAACAACAACAACAACAACAACAACCACCACCACCACCACCACAACCACCACCACCTACTACTACTACTACTACTACTACTACGACTACTACTACTACCACCACCACCACCACCAGGACTACTACTACTACTCCTCCTCCTGCTGCTGTTGCTGCTGCGAAATGGAAGCATCTACCAGCAAACGGAACTCGATCAGAAAGGTGAACCCGTCTATAGCTATACTCCACAGTACCCAAACCCTCATCCCAAGTGATCGAATTGGGCTACACCATGGACAACCTCAATGAAGCTCAGGGAAGCTCCAGAGTTACTACTACTACTACTACTACTACTACTACTACTACTACTACTACTACTACTACTACTACCTCTGCTACTACTTCCAGGACTACTTCCAGGACTACGACTTTGGCTCCAGAAGACAATGTTGACAGCGGGCGCACTGGGGGCACCTCTGCGCACCAGATCCAAAGCCTCTTCCTGCGACATGTCTTTGTACTGAGGAGCTTCCAACAGGTCTGGGTCCACGTCAGGGCCCCTGGGTATCTCGGATTTCACCTCTTCCCAGGTTGGAGGCCTCGCAATGAGCTCAGGTGGCTCAGGTGGCTTAGTGAAGACAAAACATGGAAAGACGTGGCACCTGGGCGACTCAACAGCTGCTCGGGAACGGCAGCTCTCAACATGATATTTTGACCCCATGGCATGATCCAACCAAAGCTTGTACAGAAATGCTTCGATCACCACGGTCGACTATCTCTTGACACCCCTCTTGGAGAAATGAATCGACAGCCTGACAGAAGGCAGACAATCGCCGACAGGGCCTTCGAAGCTCGTGAAGCATGCGACCTGCAGCGTCGGCTTCCTTCCCGTTCTGCAAGGACCTCAGAAGGCGAAGAGGTCATCTGATCCAAGATCTGAGTTTGCAACACCCTTGTGGTCACTATCATGGACCCTAAAGAGGTTAATGATTGGAGAGTGCACCTCATCTCAAAAACAACTCAGCAGTCGGCCAACTGATGCATGGCTTTGAATTGTAAACTTTGCGAAGGTGGGGCCAAACTTCATACTGTTCCTCTTGAAATGTGGCCTCCAGCAATGAAAAGTGCGGATCAAACCTTTACTGGAAGTATTGACCCTGGACAGAGCATCAAACCTGGCTTATTCAGCTGATCATTAGCCTGTGCATCAACTGCCAGCAACTCAACCCACATCCATCCCAGAACTTGCTGTCAAGAAGCTCAGGAGCTGTTTCCTTCACAAAATTGGGTTGCAACAGCACCTTTAGAGCCTCCTCTTCAGATTTCTCGACATTGGCCGCACCTTGCACCTCCGGTGCCCAGTCACTGTCTGAGTCCTGACACAGGCTGGGGATAATCCAAAGTCAGCGCACCAAAGCATCAGAAACATGGCAAGACAAGACACAACTCATTACAACTACAACTCATTACCACTCATTACAATTTGTTACGACGCCATTTTAGCGTCTTTCAAGGTGCACAAACACTGTTTTTGTAACGGCCTCATCTTCCTCGTCTTGGTCGTCTGCTACGTCTTCATGGCTGTTGCCCTCCATGGCGGCACCTTGACAAACTGGATTCCATTCGTCATCATCGTCATCTTCTTCCTCCACATCTTCGTCTGCATCTTGATCCTCATGCACAGACACACAACAGAGTTGGAAGAGATTCAGAGGGATGCTCTCAAACGACAGACAAATGCCGAATCACTCCATGGTGTTTCCACCACAACAGGAATTGATGAGGGATTTATACAGTCATGCCTCCCTCCCATGTGCCAAGATTCTAACAGAAAATCGAGCGCAGTCTGTTCAGTTGGTTTCCAATCATCCCAGGGATCATCATCTATGGTCGGACCAGCCGTCATGCAAACAGCAACCCATCCTCTTGACGGACGTTCTACGCAAAATGTTCATATATGCTTGAGCCAACATAACAGAAAAACAAGACCACGTGACCACATTGTCAAATTCCTGTATCTGCACAGGACCTGGTGCTACTGCATCTCCGGGTGTTTGGTCACCTAGCGAAGTTGGTTGGTCGTCGTCTGCATCCGTCTGCGGGCAGAAATCTTCTCAGGTGCTCAAACTAGCGTCAAGCGGACTGACGTTCCCATCAGATCAAGTGGGGCGTCCCTTTTTACACCTTTGATTTCGCTTGAAATTCTGGGTTTTAGATATGCAAAAAACCTGAATTACAAAAAAATGTGTGAAAAACAACTTTGATTTTCATGGTTGATAGTCATTGACAATCAGTATGATCCATAGCCAATTATTAAATTGCCAAAGTTGTGTGAAACAAGAACAAAAATCACAGTTTGGCCAATTCCCGGCGGCAGGAGGTACAGAAGGCGTTTGCAATGACTGGAGGAACAAGCTAAGGCTGCTAAATGCTGATTGAAAGGCTGCTGTACAGATTTGGATGTGACTATTCGGTGAGAAGTGTTGCCAAGCATGTGTATTTCATGCTTATGCAGCGCAACACATTCTGAAACTGATGAAAAGGCTGAGAACTCTGAAGGTCGGACCAGTTGACTAGTTGACCAATTTTGTGTTTCGTCTGTTCGATGAAACGCTGGCATCACAAATAAGAGCAAGGCATAGCAAGGCAAGTTCATTGATAGATCAATAACTCCCAGTGATACCTATGGCGTGCGGAAAGTTTCAATACGAAAATCAGGTGCATGCAAGAAAGGATTGAACTCGACAAGGTTGCAGTGCTGGTCTTTCTATACGTCAGCAATTGATCTGTCTGTCAACCGATCTAACTATCATGTACCTATCTACCATCTACTGGCACATCTAGTCAGTCTAACTTTCTGTCGGTAGTGAAGCCTTGCAATTATCTGTTTATTCATCCATCTGCCTATCTCCTTACCGTTTTTCTAGTACATCTGCCGCGTGTCTACTATTTAGCTGTCTCCCCATCAACTCCGCCAATCTATGCATTCATCCATCCATGAAAGTTATTAACCTATCTGCTTAGCAATTGTTCCGTTTATCCACCCATATATCTATCTTGCCTGCCCCGCTCTTGTTTTCGTTTTTATTTGCAGTGTGTCTATCTATCTGGCTAAGCGCCGATCGGTCTACTTATGCGTTTATGTTTTTCTTCCTCATCTGTTCATTGTAGTTTGTCCCATTGTAGTCATCTCTCCTTCTGTTTGATTTGTCCTTTTGTTTTCTCTTGACATCTTTGCCCGTCAGTCTCTTTCTATTCATTCACTATGTATATCCATCCATCCATCCATCCATCCATCCATCCGTCCGTCCGTCCGTCCTTCCGTCCTTCCGTCCTTCCGTCCTTCCGTCCTTCCGTCCTTCCGTCCTTCCGTCCTTCCGTCCTTCCATCCTTCCATCCTTCCATCCTTCCATCCTTCCATCCTTCCATCCTTCCATCCTTCCATCCTTCCACCCTTCCATCCTTCCATCCTTCCATCCTTCCATCCTTCCATCCTTCCATCCTTCCATCCTTCCATCCTTCCATCCTTCCATCCTTCCATCCTTCCATCCTATCCTTCCAACCATCCATCCATCCACCTCTATCTGTTAATCTATTTTTATCTGCCCATCTGTGCATCTACAGATCGGGTTTTGCTATGTATCCAACTATTTGTTGATTTGTTGATCTATCATGTTTTTCTACGTACTTATCTTTTCCGTGCCTGTGTGTCCATTGTCTGTCCAGCCATTTGTTCATCTACCTGGTATGCAAACCTGGAATCTCTCTTCCTGTCCGTCTATGTGACTGACTGTCCATCTACCTGCGCGTGTCCCCATGCCTATTTCTCTAGTTTTTCCCTGTATCTGCCTGTCTCTTTGGATGTGATGTGTCCAGCAAATGGTTTTTTTTCAAATTTAAAGGATTAGCTCATGTATCGACTTGATTCATCTGTCCAGCCATTGACCCGTTTAATAAAATTTCCTGTTTGCACATCTACTTATTTTATCATCTACTTCATCTCTTCACCAATCGATCTACTAGTCCATCTGCCAATTCGTCCGTGTATTTTTCCAACCGTCCATCCATCAATGTTTTGCAATTACGCAATTACATTGACATAGTATGTATGTACGCAAATCCATTTTCGTGCCTATCGTCATCATTTTTATCCTTTCTCCATGTCAATCGTTGAATCCATCCCTGCATTTTCTGACCATCACCTATTCGAATCATATGTTTTTTGGCAACGAGGGCCTCACCCTGTTTTGAAATTGCTAGACCGGATGACTCACATATCAAAATTATCTGGCAACATCTATGGGAACACAAGGAAAATACATGGATGTAGAAGGAAACAACACACAAGGTGGGACCAGGATAAAAAAAAAAACATATAGGGATCAAAAAAAAACATCCCCGGGGGATCAAAAAAAAAACATATAGGGATCAAAAACAAAACAAAGGAATATGTTTTCACGATGCGTGCGCAAGTTTCCCCTGTCCCCTATCTGCTCGGGGATCAAAAGAAAAACATACGAAGATCAAAAAAAAACAAACCCTTTGCTGTCACTTGACTTGGAAAGCCCTGCTCAGTTCTCAGAGATCAAAAAAAACAAACGGCTGGCTGTCACTTGACCTGCACAAGGCCTTGTATTTCAGATTTGAATCAAGGCAGTGTCACAGAGCCGTTTGGAGTATATAGACTGTCTTGTACCCTCACTGTGCTGTTATTCCCGAATGTGTAGGACGGGTTCTCGTTTCATACTGGGGGTCTTCGGGTGGAGTCGCGTTCGCTGGACCAAGCATCAAAAAAAATGACAATCCAAAATACAGGGGAACAGTGCGTTTCGAGAAGCAAAGGCTATCAAAAAAACTGGACAAGGATCAAACATTTGCATGCTATTTGCGGCATTTTGGAGCTAGGACCTCTCATTTCGCATGCTATTTGCAGCATTTTGGATCTAGAACCTCTCATTTTGCATGCTATTTGCAGCATTTTGGAGCTAGGAGCTTTCATTTAGTATGGTATGTGCAACATTTTTGAGCTAGCAGCTTTCATTTAGTATGCTATGTGCAACATTTTGGAGCTGGGACAGCTAGTAGGACCTCTCATTTTGCATGCTTTTTGCAGCATTTTGGAGCTATCACCTCTCATTCTGCATGCTATTTGCAACATTTTGGAGCTAGGACCTCTCATTCAGCATGCTGTTTGCAGCATTTTGGAGCTAGGACCTCTCATTTAGCATGCTGCTTGCTGCATTTTGGAGCTAGGACCTCTCATTTTGCAGCATTTTGGATCCCCAAGAAACAGTCACAGAATGGGAGCATAGCCGGCGGGCCTTATCATCCTGTGATGTGGACAAAAACAAGCGGGAGGGGGGGATTGGGGGGAGGGCGCGGCGCCTCCCCCCAAAGCAGAACCACAACACTTATGTTCCTATGCAATGCTTTAGGTTGAAACAAATGAAATGTATATATGTAGAACATCGGTCACCAACATTACATTAGCGGGGGGGTTGGGGGGGCGCAGCCCCCCCCTAAGCAAGCAAACATGTAGAGAGATATGTGCACTCTTGTACCCGCATGTGAAGTCGCACGTTGAAGATGGGCAAGCTTTGACATGGCTTCCTTGCTTCCTTCCTTCCTTCCTTGCTTTCTTCCTTCCTTCCTTGCTTCCTTCCTTCCTTGCTTCCTTCCTTCCTTGCCCTTCCTTCCGTCCTTGCTTCCTTCCTTCCTTCCTTGCTTCCTTCCTTCCTTCCTTGCTTCCTTCCTTCCTTCCTCGCTTCCTTCCTTCCTTGCTTCCTTCCTTCCTTGCTTCCTTCCTTCCTGCCTGCCTTCCTTCCTTCCTTCCTTCCTTTCTTCCTTCCTGCCTTCCTTCCTTCCCTTTCCTCTCTTCTACTGTATTATTAAATTATGTTTTTTTGATGCTTATATGTTTTTTCTTGATGCCTATATGTTTTTTTTGATGCCTATATGTTTTTTTGATGCATCTCCCCAAGGAAACCATCAGGTGGAAGCAGTGGAAGGAACAATGATGTAAGGAATGATGGAAAGCGACAACGCCAAGACACCTGTACAAGATCAGGTAACACACCAGAACAACAAATCAACATCACAGAAGGTTGCTAACCAAACGCAATAGAGACATGACACAAGCACACGAGCCCAACAAACACCACATAGAATCACTAGCACAAGAAAAAACACCTCCCAAAAACATCAGCACAACAAATCATTAACACAACAAAAAATTAAACACAGATCGACAAATACAAAACCACCAGCATGTAGGCACCCGAGCACAACAAAACAACAACACAACAAAAGACACTACGTCAACACGAAAAAAACGCGCAAAAACACCAGCACAACACTAACAACACCAACCACACCAACAACGTCAACAACACCACCATCAACACCACCACCACAATAACAACCAACGACCACCACCACCACCACCACCAGCACCAGCACCAGCACCAGCAGCACCAGCAGCACCAGCAGCACCACCAGCAGCACCACCACCAGCACCACCACCAGCACCACCACCAGCACCAGCACCAACACCAACACCAACACCAGCACCAGCACCAGCACCAGCACCGGCGCCAGCACCAGCACCAACACCACCACCACCACCAACCCCAACCCCAACCCCACCGCCAACACCCAACACCAACACCAACACCCAACACCCAATACCCGACACCCAAAACCCAACACCCAACACCCAACACCCAACAACCAACAACCAACAACCAACAACCAACAACCCACAACCAGCAATCAACAACCAACAACCACCAACCAACAACCCACAACCAACAACCAACAACCAACAACCACCAACCAACAACCCACAACCAACAACCAACAACCAACAACCAACAACCGCAGGAAGCAGGGCTCGGAGGACAAACTGCATGGATCAGCAGAAATAATGTTTCGAACTTCTTCGCTTGCTTCGTCGTGAATTTTGATATTCATGCGCGAACCTACCTTGCAGCAAGGCGGTCATACGAACTCTCGATCAAGACTGTAGACTGCACAGGTGAAAAAAAAGAGTGTCTTGATCATCAAAAAGTGTCTGCTCCATCTTAAAACCTCTGCTACCATGTGAGAAGTAGAGCAACGCTTTGACCCAAACGACATCGGTTCACCAACATGTCAATTTCTACCTTCCTCCAGAAGATTTTCGAACGACTTCAATCTTCCAAACTCTATCTAAGCGTTCTTCGACTCTTCCAATCAAATTCAAATTCAAATTCAATTCGAAGAAATGAAAGAAAATAAAGCAATAACTAAACGCGATTCTGCTGATCTTCAGTCCACCAATAGAAAAAGAATGTGTAAATTTTTTGTGAGAAGCATTTCTTTGGTCCATTCATCCCTAAGTGTGTGTGCTTTTTATTTTTCCAAAGATCATTTGTACTTGTTGTCGGACACCTAGGATCCTGGCTGGCCTGGCTGTGGTGGTTTTTTGCTTCTTTTTGCGGTTTTCTGGTTCGGTTGATTGGATGATCTTCAATTTGGATTCTTGCGACTGACGTAAAGCCGCATGAAAACAAAAAAATTCACCCTGCCTATTGTGCGCAAACACATGTTGCTTGAAGCGTGATACTTGGTGATGGATGAATGGCAAGCAACAAGACACAGATGATTGTGATCTCTTGGCAGCAAATTTTTGCGAAAGGTTGATGGGCCGTATGTCGTCCTAAACCGCAGCGCCCAAAACCGTAAAATTGCCCCAAAAATGGGTCCACTTTTGGGGCCAAAACGCGGACCCCAAAACGGGGCCCATCCTTTTGACAAATAGATTGCGGGCTCCATTTTGGGGCCCACATTTTGACCCCGAAAGTGGGCCCATTCTTTGCCAATTTTACGGTTTTGGGCGCTGCGGTTTAGGACGACATACAGCCCATCAACCTTTCGCAAAAATTTGCTGTCAAGAGATCACAATCATCTGTGTCTTGTTGCTTACCATTCATCCATCACCAAATATCACGCTTCAAGCAACATGTGTTTGCGCACTGCGGAGGCCCTTCCATCTGTCCTCGGAAAACGCGCGCTTTGAAACCTCCAAAACTGGAACCATTCAAAACGCCTTCGAACAGGTTCGGAACATGGAATTCGACGCAGGGAGCCCCACAAGAATATTCAACCCAAACCCGCGCCAAGAAAAATATTAGCTAATGAAACAGAGCACGAAAAGATTGAAAGTCGACAAGAAGACCCTTGGGAACCCCCACAGAATTACGCATATTCAGCCCAAACCCCCGCCAAATACTAAATCTGAATGAAACAGAGCACGAGAAGACTGAAACTCGGCGAGGGGACCCTTGGGAACCCCAAAGAATTACGCATAATCACACCAAACTTGCGCGAAGAAAAATGAAAAATCCAAATGAAATTCTAATGAAACTGAGGACACGAAGACTGAAAGTGAGCGAGGGAACCCTTGGGAACCCCCATACAATTACGATAATGAGTCAAAAATCTGCGCAGGGGACCCCGTGGGAACCCCCATAGAGTTCCCTACATTCACCCTTTGGAGAAATACAAAAGGTATTAAAGATGGCGGTCGCTCTGCTTCATACTAATCAGGAAAAGCTTGCGCATGCACAGCATCAGAACGAAGCAATGGTTTCTCCAATAGAGCTAGCTACCTACATTTCGTGCCCCCGACTCCGCCCGACTGCGCGACGACTCCGCAAGAAGAAGATGCAAAATGTGACCGAAACGCTGGCGAAACACAATTTTTCACATTGATGTCCTGTGCGGAATTCATGCGGAGTCGTGGTTTCAGAGTCGGTTTAGCAATAGAATTGCCCCAATGATCCGGTTTTAAAAATATACAATTATTGCTTGTCCTGACCCCACGCAACTCCACCAGCACACATCTTGTGTTGGAAGTCTAGGGGGGAAATGCCCGCACCCTCGCCAATCCAATGATGAATCAAGTCTTGAAATGTTGGAATTCTGCATTTCTGCGCACAAGTATGACACACTGCGATTTTCCCAAAGGCGCGTATCAGACGCACAAGCTCTCGAACAAGCACTCGCGCAATTACACTACTAAAGGATCACCACACGGTCGCGTCACAAAAAACGCAAGCCCAACAAAATCACCAGCACAAAAGATCACCAACATAGCAACGTCACCAGCCCTTTTTTTTCTCCAGGAAGTGCCTATTGCACACAATGCAGGTCACTACTGGTCCGGAAAGTTGCAAAGACTGCACATGATTTCACATGAGCTTCAATTAAAGCATGATGACCGAATGGGCGCAAACCAACAAACCAAACCAAACCAACCAGCACCAACCAAGACCACGCAAACCAGCAAACCAAAACCACCCCCAAAAGAGACAAAACAGCCCCATCGCAAAGGTCATCACGCTAGTTGACAAACTATATGCACAGGGTGAAACAGCTGACACTCCGCACTCACTCATCTCAAAAGGCGGTCAACTGGACATCGTTCGTCCGTCTCTCAGCATCATAACGAAAAGAGATTCAGTTGCTCAAGTGACTGCCCACCATTCATACCACTGGAGCACCGTGACCAGACAGCAATTTTTTTGCTCGCCTGCATCGCCTTGGTAGCACTAAGCTAAGGTCGATAAGAAGCAGTGAAACCAAGTGAAACAAGTGAAACAAGGTGAAACTAAAAAGAAGCTTCGAAGCATTGAAGCTTAGAAGCAAACGAAGCAGGCAGTAAAACTGCGAATATCATGTACATGCAATGAATTCCCCGCCTCACAAGTCCTCTGCATGTCACTACGCGTTAAGCAAGAAGCGTTGCCGTGGGTTCTGTGATAGCTAGCAAAGCTAGCTTGTGCATGGCTCCTCACTGTGTGCATCGACCAATTCGGCGGAAAATTGGGATGCTGTTTGTCAAAGTTGCGGTCGGTCGTATCTGTTTACCCCCAAAGTTTGGCTGGCTCAGGGAGCCATGTGTTATGTGGGGGTGACGTCCTCCAGAGCGGATAGCTCCAGAGTTGGTGGGCTAGCAGTGCCCAGAGATAATGGGGAGACACCGTCAAGGGGCGAGCCACACCTGTTTTCACACAAAGGCCAGACGGTCAGTTTCACCGAAGTTACTACCTACTGGTGAGGCCAGGGTGTGAA
>VSDK01007109.1:280622-297064 GCA_009767595.1 Symbiodinium kawagutii | reverse complement strand
ACCATGCAAGATAGAACATCAAGACAGATTGAAGGTGGGCAAAACACAAACCTAACCTCCAGTCTCCATAGAAGAGCAATAATTGGAATAGACTCACTAGACGGGCAGCTTGAGATGCTTGTGCAAACGCTCAAGGTTAACAAAGGGAAATGGTTGCAACCGGGTCCCCCATGTTTGGCTTATCCGAGTGTTGCACATGTAGGATGTGGAAGGCATGACTAGTGACTTCACCATTGCTCCCCTGAATGAATGGGAAGAACCCTCACTAGACGGATAGCCTGAGAATTTGGGATGACATCTCAGAACCAACAAATGAAAAGGTCATGGGAACGGTCCTGAGGCACTGACAGCAGGCGCACGTCGATTTAATGCTGCAGAGGGCTGCAACGCAACATCACAAGACTGCACTACTAGTGGGCACAGTGAATGTTTAGAAAGCTGGGAACAAAGCAATAGAAAACGCCAACACAAATTGGAGGTGGGCAAAACACAAACCTAACCTCTGGTCTCCGTAGGAGAGCTATCATCATATTAGAGAATGTAGACTGCGTGGAATGACAGGACTCGATGATCTCCGAAGCATCAATGTGGGGCTCCCCGGCAGTAGAAGCGATTGGCACGAATAAAATGCACAAAGGATTCAACCAGGCCATTAGCTCCCTCATGTGTGGCTGCAGTGAGTAATAAGCATGTGGGATCTCGAAAAACACAACTGGTGGTGTCACGCTGTTCGAACTGCATTGGAAGAACCCTCACTAGAAGGCCTGAGCGGTAGCAACTAAACGGGCCTACATATACCACTTCTCTTGTCCACCTTAGCTACAATTAAGAGGTGCCCTCGGTGGGAAACCTGAAATATGCTGAAGAAAACCGGAGGCTGGGCAGGGATCAGAAGGTGTCCTAAGTAGGAAACCTTAAGACACACTGCTAGAGAATGCAGGTCAGGTGTCAGGACCGGATGCAGGTCAGGTATCAGAAGGTGTCCTAAGTAGGAAACCTTAAGACACACTGTGTCAAGATCGGATGCAGATCAGGTATCAGAAGGTGTCCTAAGTAGGAAACCTTAAGACACACTGCGGTGGATGAGTGCAGGTCAGGTGTCAGAAGATGCCCCAAGTGGGAAATCTTAAGATACACTGACGATAACGGATGCTAGACAGGTATCAGAGGGTGTCCTAAGTAGGAAACCTTAAGATACACTGGGAGTGGAACGGATGCAGAACAGGTAACGGAAGGTGTCCGAAGTGGGAAAACTTCCGAAACACTGAGGACGGAAGGACGGATGCAGAGCAGGTATCAGAAGGTGTCCCAAGTGGGAAACCTTAAGACACACTGTGGATGGAAAATAGCAAGATGCAAAAATTAAAAGCGCGGTAAAACCAGATCACCTAAGCAGGTGAACAGGGATCACACACAGATAAAAAAGTATCCCAGTGGGAGTTGATCCAAGACCGAGTGGCAAAAAACAAGATGCAAAACCAACAGAGTGAAAAATTCCTATCACTACTTCGAGTGATAGCCTACGGATGCGCCAAGGGTCGAGAGGCAAACGCGGCCGCTACCCGCTACTTTCCCCCTCCCGCTAGTTCCAAGTGGCAAGCTTCAGCTTTGTACCTCAACCCAGAGATCAAGTTGATCAATGAGCTACCAGGTAACGCCGGTTGCTTCACTCAGAAACTTGAGCCGAGACGCCTTGAGCCAAAGGCTACGGACACCACCGTGACCAGACAGCAACGAGGAAAGTGGAAGATTCTCAGAGAATCTCAGGCAGCTTCCCGACAATCGGGGCGAATAGCAATGTCACCAGCCCGCCAATAAGACAATACCGCCAGCACATACACATTACAGGCGCAACAAAAATTTACTTTAAGCCAACCGCATTAATGATTTAACTAGCAAAGTGCACACAACGCAATCCGATCAAAATCCGGGCAAAGAATCAGCCTACTTCGGGGTCAAAATGAGCCTACAATCAACTTGGCAAAGAATGGGTTCACTTTTGGGGCCAAAATGCACGGGGCCCTAGAAGCTTTTGCGTTTGGCTTTGTCGTGAAGATGCGATTGAAAACAATCAGAGACTTTTCCGGTGCAGTTTGTGTGCTAGAATGGCAAAAATAAAAATAGAGCTGCTAGGTCGTGAAGAGACTGAAAAACTCGAGTTCTTGAGTTTCCAAAAAATTGCGCAGTTCTTTTGGTGTCTCTGAAGGTGAAGTCAGAAATGGCTCAAATCTAGGCTGTTTTTGGCTTCAAAAACACGATTCTTTTTCTTATATCTCCTGCAGTGCGGGCGCGCTCTTCCGAAGTGCATTCGGATCGCGGAGAAAAGGCTTCTTTTCAAAGGATGCTAATTTGTTGCGTCAAAAGAATTCAGCGCAGCCACAGCGACAGAATTGCGAAAGGTAGCCTTGCCAGGAATGTTAATGTCGCCAGCTGCGAGTTAAGAGCGGAATTCGTTTACACAGTAGCTGAGCCTCGATTATGCAACAAAACCAAGAAGGTTAACTGGCCAATCCAAAACTACGGCACGCTGCTCTTGCACGCTATTTTAATTCAATTCTTGTCATTGTTTGTTTTTTTTCAGATAATCCCTATTGCGCACGAACGCAAAATAATTTTTCTCCAGATGGAGTTCTAGCACTTTGTGGCAGAGCTCATGGGAGTAGAAATGTGAGTTTATATGCCGGTAGATCAAGTGTGGCAGACGAAACTGCAGAAAAACAAATACTGTACACAAAAGCGGGAAACAAACCAAACTTTGAAATCTGAAGTCTCAAAAATTGTGTGTCGTTTTTGAAGCTTAAAACAGGTTGGTTGTAAGTTTGTTGGCCGTGTTGCGGCACTTGTAAGCTGGTGGACTTTGGGCTCCTCCTTGAAACTTTGCAGTATTGTATGTATGTTCCAGTGGTATTTTGCGCTGGTGGTGTCTCTGCTGGCGATCTTTGCGCTGGTGATTTTGTTGGACTTGCGTCTTTTTCTGTGGTGCTGGTGACTGTGTGGTGATGCTTTGGTGACGTAATTGCGCGGGTGCTTGTTTAAGAGCTTAGCAAAGCAAGCGTCGTGATGCTTCTTAAATTTTCTTCATGGTTTGCGCACCACCCTCTAGGAAAATCGCAATGTTTCATATCTATGCGCAGAAATGCAAAATTCTAACATTTCAAGGTTTGATTATCGTTGGCCAAGTTCTACCGTCATTTTTTGAGTTTTTGTATTTTTCCAAATAATGATTGTAGGAAATTCTATGAGGGTTCCTACTGCGTCCCCTGGGCAGGTTTTTGACCCATCATCGTAATTGTATGGGGGTTCGCAAGAGTCTCCTCGCTCACTTTCAGTCTTCGTGTCCTCAGTTTCATTAGGATTTCATTTCGATTTACCATTTTTCTTTTGCGCTGGTTTGGTGTGAATATGCGTAATTCTTTGGGGGTTCCCAAGGGTCCCGTCGTCGACTTTCACTTTTTTTGTGCTTTGTTTCATCAGGATTTAATATTTTTTCTTGGTGTGTCCCGTCTTATTACTTAACATTTTTTCTCGGCGCGGGTTTGGGTTGAATATTCTTGTTCAAGCGCAAGCTTTTCCTAATTAGTATGAAGCAGAACGACCGCCATTTTTCATAATTTTTGTATGTTTTTTAGAGGGTGAATGTACGGAACTCTATGGGGGTTCCGACGGGGTCCCCTGGGCAGATTTTTGATCCATCATCGTAATTCTATGGGGTTCGCAAGGGTTCCCTCGCTCACTTTCAGTCTTGGTGTCCTCAGTGTCTTCAGGATTTCATAGTGGTTACGCAGAGAAGTTGTAAGGCAGGGAATTCATTGCATGTATATATTTTGGCAGTTTTGCTGCCTTTGCTTCTGTTGCTTCCTAGCTTCGGAGCTTCGTACGTTTCACTTAGCGCTACCAAGGCGATGCAGGCGAGCAAAAAAACAATGTCTTCAGAATTTCATTTGGATTTTTCATTTTTCTTCGCGCAAGTTTGGGTTGAATGTGCGTAATTCTTTGGGGGTTCCCAAGGGTCCTCTTGCCGAGTTTCAGTCTTTTTGTGCTCTGTTTCATTCAGATTTAGTATTTTTCTTGGCGGGGGTTTGGGCTGAATATTCGTGATTCTATGGAGGTTCCCAAGGGTCTTCTTGTCGACTTTCAATCTTTTCGTGCTTTGTTTCATTAGCTAATATTTTTCTTGGCGCGGGTTTGGGTTGAATATTCTTGTGGGGCTCCCGCGTCGAATTCCATGTTCCGAACCTGTTCGAAGGCGTTTTGAATGGTTCCAGTTTTGGGGCCTTCAAAGCAGGCGTTTTCCAAGGACAGATGGAAGGGCTTCCGCAAGTTGGACTGGGCAGCAACCAATGCGATCGTAGCCAGGGCGAATGGCTGGAGAGACACACTTCAAACCATCAACAAATTGTCGCTCGTCCTGCTCGATGAGCTCACTTGGGTGATCTGAAGGCACCCTCGTCTTCAATGGGCACTCATGAAACGTCTGTCGCTTCAAATTGCCATGGCTCGCCGCCGCGCCGGAAGACCACACTCCAGCGAGTCAGGCCTACCCCGTCTCCTAAGCCCTTGTGGGGCTGAGTAAATGGCTGCGGCGATACGCTGCGCAATGTTTTGTGGAATTGCAAAAATTTTCACACAGTTCAGAAGGTACATGTCTTCATGTCCCCATCACAGGTTGCTGATGCTTGCTGCAGTCTGTAGAGACATTTTCATTTTGCTTCAACAATCTCGTGGGTTTCTTGGACAGCAAGGCAACGTGTCCCCTCATCCTTTTTTCGGGACTGTTGATCGTCAGAATCATTCTGTATTTTCTTCATCTCTCCTTTCTTGGTCTGTGTCAGACATTTTTTGGTTTGTTCATTCTTAAATAACAGTGTGACAACTAGATTTGTCAATATTGATGATGGCAAGAAACCTCTGAACTATTGTTTCGCTTTGGGTGATCTGCTGACTGTCTACTACTGCATTCTGGATGTTCAAATCATTCAACTTGTTGAGGGCGCGTCAAAGGCACGATTTGAACGCGATCCTTTTTTCGTTTTGCTCTGAGTCTTTCATAGAGGGCCTCGTTGCGTCTGTGATATTTTTCCAGCTGCAACATGTGACCGCTGCGACTAGTGCACAAGCGGCGCCTTTGAAAACTAGACGACGGTTGGCCCGAGAGCGAAAAAAGCGATGTTATAGCAGCCTCAAGTATACGAAGCAAAAATAATAACGGATCGATTTACAGATGCAGCGAAAATGATGGTGAAGATGATGGTGATGATAATGAAGTAGGAGAAAATGATGGGAAGGTTGCGATGATGAAGCGTACCGGCGCAAAACGCACCACAACTTAACGTACCAGCGCAAAAAGTACCAGAGCAAAACCTACCAAGACAAAACGTACCAAGACCAAACGTACCACAGCAAAACGTACCAAGTCAAAACGTACCAGACAGCAAAACGTACCAGAGCAAAACGCACCACAACCTAAGGTCCAAGACAAAGCGCGCCACATCAAAACGTACCAGCACAAAACGCATCAGAGCAAAACGTACCACAGCAAAACGCACCAGACAGCAAAACGTATCAAGACAAAACGTACCAAGACCAAACGCACCATAGCAAAACGTACCAAATCAAAACCTACCACAGCAAAACCTACCAGAGATTGAAAAGTACCACAACTTAACCCACCAGCGCAAACCGTACCAGCGCAAAACGTACCAAGACAAAACGTACCAAGACCAAACGTACCGCAGCAAAACGTCCCAAATCGAAACGTACCACAGCAACACGTACTAAGACAAAACCTACCACACCGCAAAACGTACCAAATCGAAACGTACCAAGCCAAAATGTACCAGCGCAAAACCAACCAGCGCAAAACGTACCAAGACTCAGACAGCAAAACGTACCAAGACAAAACGTACCAAGGCCAAACCTACCACAGCACAACGCCCCAAATCAAAACGTAAACACAGCAAAACGTACCAAGACAAAACGTACCGCACCGCATAACGTACCGAATCAAAACGTACCAGCGCAAAACGTACCAGAGCAAAACGTACCACAGCAAAACGTACCACAGCAAAACGTACCACAGCAAAACGTACCACAGCAAAACGTACCACAGCAAAACGTACCACAGCAAAACGTACCAAGACAAAACGTACCAAGACCAAACGCAACATAGCAAAACGTACCAAATCAAAACCTACCACAGCAAAACGTACCAGACAGCAAAACGTACCAGAGCAAAACGCACCACAACTTAACGTACCAGCGCAAAACGTACCAGAGCAAAACGTACCAAGACAAAACGTACCGAGCTAAAGCGTACCACACAGCAAAACGTACCAAATCAAAACATACCACAGCAAAACGTACCAGACAGCAAAACGTACCAGAGCAAAACGCACCACAACTTAACGTACCAGCGCAAAACGTACCAGAGCAAAACGTACCAAGACAAAACGTACCAGGACCAAACGTACCACAGCAAAACGTACCAAGTCCAAATGTACCACAGCAAAACGTACCAGACAGCAAAACGTACCAGAGCAAAACGTACCAAGACAAAACGCACCAAGACCAAACGTACCACAGCAAAACGCCCCATATCAAAACGTACCGCAGCAAAACGTACCAAGACAAAATGTACCGCACTGCAAAACGTACCAAATCAAAACGTATCGCAGCAAAACGTACCAGACAGCAAAACGTACCAGACAGCAAAACACACCAAATCCAAACGTACCACAGCAAACCGTACCACAACCTGACGCACCACAGCAACACGTACCAAATCCAAACGCACCAAATCAAAACGTACCACAGCAAAACGCCAAGACAAAACGTACCAAGACCAAATGAACCACAGCAAAGCCCACCAAATCAAAACGTACCACAGCAAAACGTGCGCGGTGCCGAAACAAGGTTCAAAATCGCAATTTTACCTCACTTTTTGACTTTCAATGTCGAGAAAACCCAAAACGGTCACCGGTGACGCTTCAAAATCGCAATTTTACCTCAGTTTTTGACGTTCAATGTCCACAAAACGCCAAACGGTCATCAAAATCGCAATTTTTCCTCAGTTTTTGACGTTCAATGTCGAGAAAACGCGAAACGGTTGCGACCGACAACTCAAAATCGCAATTTAACCTCAGTTTTTGACGTTCAATGTCTACAAAACGCCAAACGATCACCGGAGACAACTCAAAATCGCAATTTTACCTCAGTTTTTGACGTTCAATGTCGAGAAAACGCAAAACGATCACCGCGGACACCTCAAAATCGCAATTTTACTAGAGTTTTTGACGTTTAATGTCCACAAAACGCCAAACGGTTACTGCGGACAATTCAAAATTGCAATTTTACCCAGGTTTTGGACGTCCGAAACGCCCGAAACGGCGCACATGTCACGTTTGGTGGCGGTCCGGCGGCACCGCCCCGGCCTTAGAAGGAGAAAAGAGCGAGAGAGAGAAAGACCTGTCAGCGTTGGAAGATCTAGATCTGCAGACGTCAGTTGCAAAGATCTGGATCTGCAGATGTGAGTTGTGAAGATCTAGATCTGCAGATATGAGTTGTAAAGATCTCGATCTGCAGGTGTGAGGTTGAGAAGATCAGATCTGCAGATATGAGTTGTGAAGATCTGGATCTGCAGATGTGAGTTGTGAAGATCTAGATCTGCAGATGTGAGTTGTGAAGATCCAGATCTGCAGATGTGAGTTGTGAAGATCTAGATCTGCAGATGTGAGTTGTGAAGATCCAGATCTGCAGACGTCAGTTGTGAAGGTCTAGATCTGCAGATGTGAGGTTGTGTAGATCTGCAGATATGAAAGTTTGAAGATCTAGATCTGCAGACCTCAGTTGTGAAGATCCAGATCTGCAGATGTGAGTTGTGAAGATCTAGATCTGCAGATGTGAGTTGTGAAGATCTAGACCTGCAGGTGTAAGGTTGAAAAGATCTAGATCTGCAGGTGTAAGGTTGAAAAGATCAGATCTGCAGATGTGAGTTTGTGAAGATCTAGATCTGCAGATGTGAGTTGTGAAGCAGATGTGAGTTGTGAAGATGTGATGATGTACAGAGCTGATTTTTTACGAAGAACCCTTTGCAGACGCTCTCGGGAAAAAAAACAATCTGTGTCTTGTGATCGAGGCACTGCGCCACAGCAACACAACTCCAGGTAAGAGTTTTACTGGAAGGCGGCGCCTGCCCCCCTCTCTTCTTTGTTTGTTTTTTTTGCTGCGCTTTTCACTGGCAATTGCACTCGTGCTTGAGTGTTGATGTTTTCAGTCCAAAACTTCTTGAAATGTGCAAATGCAACATGCACACAGCAGAATGACGACGCGTCAGATGTGATCCGGTGTTATCAGGAGTTACGGCTTGCAGATTTTTTTTTTTTTTGATTTTTTTTTTTGCATTCAAAGTGTCCATTGTACTCTGTGGTACCGGTTTGTGCTGGAAGCAAGCGCAGTTGGAGGCGACGGTGTCTCTATTCGCGTGGCAAACGCTTGGGGGAACGACGCAGGATTTTCTTTATTTGCTCCCCTGGAGCTTGGCCGTGGTCGATCGATTCGCTCTTTACAGTGGGGGGGAGGCTGGGGCCTCTCTCCCTTTTTATTTTGCTCATCTTCTTCTTGGTGACTGAGTCTTTGCGCTCCTTTCCGCACTCCTTATGGCTGCACTTTGCTGGTGCTTCCTCTTGTACGAAGCTGCAAGGGTTGATTTCCTCCAGTGCTATTACAGGTGGTCGCTTTCAGGCTGTTGCACACTTTCATCTCTTCCAATGGATGGTTGCTCGCGCGCTTATCAAGATGAAGAGAGATGCTGATGCCTGGCTCTTTGACTACTGAGATGCGTGAGTGCGGATTGTCACCTGTTTCACCTTTGCACAGATAGTTTTCATGGATTGCTTGATCTCTTGATGACTATGGCTCGTGTCTGGTTTGGTTTGTTTGGCTGGTTGGTGGTTTTTGGTTTGTTTTGCTGGTTGTGGTTCTCTTTTGCTTGGTCTTGGTTCTGGCCTTTGTCATCTTGAGTGTCTATCAGTGATCCCTTGGTTTTCACGCCTTACGGGACTCATGGTGACCTGCATTCCGCGTGCAAGAGGCACCACATGGCAAAAAAAAAATCGGCTTGCAGATTTTGCGACCTTGTTGATGGAGAATCACCTTGTTTTCATGGCGACCACTGGAACCAGGGGAGAGAGGATAGATGAGACAGATGAGATGACCTGCAAGTCAACACGTGAGCCCAGTGAGAGCGGACGTTTCACCTAGTTAATGGTACCATGTCTGATGACCTCTGTTTGGCAGATTCGTTTTTGGGGGTAGATTTGCTTGTGCTGTTCTGCTGGTTTTGTTTTAGTTGGTCCCCTTTCAGTTGTTATGATCTATGGCACTTCTTTTTCGCTTCGCGATATGTCTTGTGACCGAGGCGCCGCGCCACAACGGCGCAACCACGCGCAAAAAAATAATACAACCCCAGGTAAGAAAAGAAACTAAAGTCCATGCCCAGTGGTTGCTACAGGAGCTCAACCAGGGACATCCACCCTTGAAGTCGCTGCCGGATCTCAACAACGTCCATCGATGCCAGCGGTTGCTGTTGACTTCAACCACAAGAAAAGAACGTCAGGAAAGAATGTCCGAAGAAATGTCAGGAAGAAAGTGAGTCTTAGAAGAAATATGAAAAAAATGCCACAAACCGTCAGAAGACATAAAAGATGGAATGTGAAAAGAAATGTCAGCATAGAATGTCAGAAGAAGTGTCAGAAGACATGCCCGAAAGAATGTCAGAAGATATGTCGGAAAGAATGGTCAGAAAGAATGTCAGAAGAGATGTCAGAAAGAATGTGAAAAGCTATGCCAGAAAGAATGTCAGAAGATTTGTCAGAAGACATGTCAGAAAGAATGTCAGAAGATGTGCCAGAAAGGATGTCAGAAAGAATGTCAAACGGAATGCCAGAAAGAATGTCAGAAGATATGTCAGAAAGAATGTCAAAAGGAATGTCAGCGTAGAATGTCAGAAGAAGTGTCAGAAGACATGTCCGAAAGAATGTCAGAAAGAATGTCAGAAGAAGTGTCAGAAGACATGCCCGAAAGAATGTCAGAAGATATGTCGGAAAGAATGGCCAGAAAGAATGTCAGAAGAGAGGTCAGAAAGAATGCCAGAAAGAATGTCAGAAAGAATGTCAGAAGATATGTCAGAAGACATGTCAGAAAGAACGTCAGAAGATGTGCCAGAAAGGATGTCAGAAAGAATGTCAAACGGAATGCCAGAGAGAATGGGGAATCGGTGAAGTGCTGCAACCTGACACGGGTTAGCAACGAACCTGCCAGAGAGAATGTCAGAAGATATGTCAGAAAGAATGTCAAAAGGAATGTCAGCATAGAATGTCAGAAGAAGTGTCAGAAGACATGTCCGAAAGAATGTCAGAAAGAATGTCAAAAGAAATGTCAGGATAGAATCTCAGAAGAAATGTCAGAAGATATGTCAGAAAGAATGTCAGAAGAGATGTCAGAAAGAATGCCAAAAGATATGCCAGAAAGAATGTCAGAAAGAATGTCAGAAAGAATGTCAAAAGATATGCCAGAAAGAATATCAGAGAGAATGTCAAAAGAAATGTCAGGATAGAATGTCAGAAGATATGTCAGAAAGAATGTCAGAAGAGATGTCAGAAAGAATGCCGAAAGATATGCCAGACAGAATGTCAGACAGAATGTCAGAAGAGATGTCAGAAAGAATGCCAAAAGATATGCCAGAAAGAATGTCAGAAAGAATGTCAGAAAGAATGTCAGAAGATATGTCAGAAAGAATGTCAGAAGAGATGTCAGAAAGAATGTCAAAAGACATGCCTGAAAGAATGTCAGAGAGAATGTCAGAAGAGATGTCAGAAAGAATGTCGAAAGATATGCCAGAAAGAATGTCAGAAAGAATGTCAAAAGAAATGTCAGGATAGAATCTCAGAAGAAATGTCAGAAGATATGTCAGAAAGAATGTCAGAAAGAATGTCAGAAGATATGTCAGAGAGAATGTCAAAAGATATGCCAGAAAGAATGTCCTACTAGAAAGTTGGCAGAAAGAATGTCAGAAGATGTGCCAGAAAGAATGTCAGAAGATATGTCAAAAGGTATGCCAGAGAGAAGGTCAAAAGATATGTCAGAAAGAATGTCATTCTAAATGTCGGAGAGAATGTCAGACAAAAGTGGGGTCAACAGCGCTGTTGAAATAGAATGGGGGGATCGCTCGAAGTAAAGTAATTTTTGTATTTCTTGTTCTTCTTGTCCTTGTTCTTGCTCTTGTTCTCGTATTTCTTGTTCTTGTTCTTGTGTGTTCTTCTTGGTCTTGTTTGGTTTTTTGTTTGTTCTGCTTCTTTTTCTTGTTCTGGTTCTTGTTCTCGTTCTTGTGTTCGTTCTTTTCTTGTCTTGTGCTTGTTCTTCTTGTTCTCGTTCTTCTCCTGTTCCTTTTGTTCTTCTTCTTCTTCTTCTTGTTCTTGTTTTTGTTTTTGTGCTTGTGCTTGTTCTTCTTCTTGTTCTCGTTCTTGTTGTTCTTGGTTTTTTCTTGTTCTTGTTTATGTTCTTGTTCTTTTTTTGTTCTTGTTCGTTTTTTCTTCGTTTGTTTTTGCCCGTCTTCTTCTTGTTCTTGTTCCTGTTCTCTTTCCTGTTCTTGTTCTTGTTCTTTTGCTTGTGCTTGTGCTTGTGCTGCTTCTTTTTTTCGGTTTTTTGTTCTTCTTGTTCTTCTTCTTCTTCTTGTTCTTCTTGTTCGTCTTGTTGTTCTTGTTCTTCTTGTTCTTCTTGTTCTTCTTGTTTTTTTCTGGAATTTCTTGTTCTTTTTGGTCTTTTTGTTTTTGTTCTTGATTTTCTTGTTTTTCTGGTTCTTTTCGTACGTTTCTTGTTCTTGTTCTTGTGTTTCTTGTTCTCAATCTTATTGTTTTTTTCCTTCGTCTTCTTGTTTTTTGTTTTTCCGGATCTTTTTGGTTTGTTCTTTGCATTCTTGTTCTTATTTGTCTCCTTGTTCCTGTTATTTTTTGTTTTTCTTGTTCTTCTTGTTCTTCTTTGTGTCCTTATTCTTTTTGTTTTTATGTTTTTTTGTTATTTGTGTTGTTGTTGTTGTTGTTGTTGTTGTTGTTGTTGTTGTTGTTGTTGTTGTTGTTGTTGTTGTTGTTGTTGTTGTGTTGTCGTTGTGTTGTCGTTGTTGTTGTTGTTGTTGTTGTTGTTGTTGTTGTGATTTTGGTTGTGGTTGTTGGGTTTGTGGCGGTGGTTTTGGTCGTGTTTTTTTTGGTGGTGGTGGTGGTGGTGGTGGTGGTGGTGGTTGTTGTTGTTGTTGTTGTTGTTGCTGCTCGTGTTTTTGTCAATGTTGTTGTTGATTTTTGTTGTTCGCATTTTTATCTCTCTGGGGGTTCCACTTTTGAACCTGCAAGGATATGTTTTCCCATGTTTTTGTTACAAGTGTTTTTCAAGATGCATTGCAAACATTTACGGTTCAAAATGTTATCCGTAATGTCCAAAATTTAGTTGGCAAGATTTGAACGTACATGATATTGCAAAGATTCTTGACCAGATAATCCAATCCCAGGTGCCATTCGGATTGTTGTAGGTGTTTCCAAGTAATCCGTTGTCGATGGCGCTTGGGGTTTCCGAGTGTTGCCAGACCATTCACTCTTTTTCCATTCAAAACCAACAATATGAACAGCAAATTGAAGTCTAAATTGCCCTGGGCCAAAATGTAAAATCACATGAACATTTGACATAAAATTGGAACACAGTATATTTCGTTTGCATTTCTTGAACCCAACAATTTCTTGGGTGGACCAAAATGTAGATAAATCACTGCAGTGTTGCGATTTGGTTTTGACAGTCTAGGAAAACAGGGTAGGAAAAAACATGTTTGTTTGTTCGCGTGCTGTTCCAATGGTGCGCATCGCGATGAACTTGCCAGCCGTTTGAACATGGCACTGGCACACTGAAGGCCTGCAACAACGCAGATGTCCAACTCCGCATGTGTTCGTGTTTGTGCTCAAGTGGTTGGTGGAACAATGGCATGACCAGACTCAGTGTGGTGCAAATGGTATTGCATTTGAAACAGTTTGAGTGCATAACATAGATTCGAAACATGGAATTTCACTGGAAAAATGCGCCATCAAAATCAAAAGTTAATCATATCGAAAACAACAATTTGTTTTCATGATGTCGTTCAATTGAGCAGCTAGACCGATGTTGCAAACAAACACGTAACTTGAACAACTGTTCGTATTCTAGCTTACTACTCACTAGCCTCCGAAACCGATTTTTTTCATTCCTGGGGAATGTTGCGCAATTCTTGCAGCAACGGCGATGTCGGCAGATACAAAGATCTTCGGAGAAATTCAGCGGGAATCACAGACAGCAGAGAGTTTGCCCGCTGCAACATCCCTGCTGCTTAAGGTACAAGACCAGTCGCTGAGGATTCCAGTCGTTGACTATCCAAAAGAACCAGTTGAAGCCCCAGTGGACCACCAGCTTGGTGAAGATTTCAGACAGCAGTTGATTCCTGCAAGGTAGCCGTTTTTCAGCCGCTTCCATCGCGGGCCACGCACTCATCATGTGGGAGCTGAAGTTTGTATGAACACTGTAGAAGATGTTTTTTTCTCAACAGGTCAGAATCACACAATCTAACCGTTGCTTTGCAAACCACAAATCCAAGGCTCATTGTTTTAACACGGAATTTTTGCGTCACTCCCCGATGGAAGGATGCGGAAAGATTGGACCGAAAAGTCCAGAGCTCCACTAGCTTTGTCACATGAACCACTTTGGCTGAACGGCGGATTGTATGTTTTTTTGTGTCCGATTAGGGTTCTTTGTGTGGAGCCCATGTTGGTTGGGCTGATGTTGAGCCTAATATGGACACAGGTTGCACCCCTCTTGAATGTAAATTGGAGCCAAGTTGAGCTTATGTTGGGTCTAGGTGGGCAACCTCAAGTGTCTGTTTCTGACCTATTTTCACTTCATGTTGGAGTTGATTTGAAATCACAAGCCCTGGTGAAATCACTTCTGACCTCAGTTTGTGAGTTTCACTGCATCCAAAACTGGACCCTTGCAGCAGCTGCTAGGCTAGGAGATTCACTGCTTGAGTCCCCTATCATCAGTTTAGGCAAGAACGTTGAGCCCAGAGCAAGCACGAGCTGCAGGAGTTCGAGCCGTGCTCTCGGTATCTCGAACTGCTAGAGCTGTGCCTTTGATTTGGGCCTGCTGTGAAGGTGACTTCCAACTCATGCTGGGCTCCACCAAGATGGTCTGGGGGGCACAGGAGCACATCATGGCAGGGGCCAGGATTAGATTTGAAGTCCATCGGATCAGGAATCCATGTCAGCGCTACTCCGTGGTGGTGCCAGCTTATTCCAGAGAGGTGCCATCATCCGAACTTTTTCAAAGCGAATTCATCAGACAAGGCTTTGTCAAAAAATGAGGCCTCTCGTGACCGCTTGAATGTGGTGACAAGCTTTGCTCTCAGGTGCTTGAGTTCGAAAGAAGATAAACCCAGTATGCCTTTGTGATGCTCAGGTCTAGGTGGTATCCCTGTGCCTCCACCTCTACCACCGCCACCTCCAAATAATCATCCTGTCAGTCCTGCTCAGGCCCAAGACTATCCATGAAGTCATAGCTACTGAACTTTGATGCAACCAAGGTCAGACTGCAACCTACAGAAGGCTTTCCTCGCTGTGCCTCACCGCCTGCGCCCATTCAGGCACATTGATACAGGACACATCAGAGCACCTTGATTCCGCAAATGATGCATCGCGAACTTGCTGAAGGGGCCGGTGCCATTTCCTCGAAACAATGTGGTTCTGATCAACAAGTCCGTCCCTAAAGACCGGGGCTTGCGCACCACAGACTGATCCATACTGATTCATACGTTGAGGGGAGACTTCTTTCATCCAAGGGACGCTTCCGCTTTTGTTCATCATGTTGTTTCCTCAGCTGAAAGACTTCTGCTTCTGTACGTTTGTGTAGCGGCAACACTTCAAGACTTCCACAAGTGGTTTGTGTTTTCTCAGGTACCACAAACGGGATCTGCAGCCGTACCAGTTGGTCGATTTCGATGCTTGGAAGTCAAAGCATTGCAGAAAGGCACATTGCAGAAACTTCACACATTCTACCTATCTATACCTGTTTATACCTGTAGATTGGCTTTGTTGTCCGAGGAAGTTTTGCTTCTCCGCGGGACTCTAGCCATGCGCAGGTGTGTGGGAATCATGGTATGTCGATCCTATATGTGCTTTTGCTTAGAGTGATGTGAAGGGTATTTTGGCTTCAAAGGTACATCAGGTGCACCGGACCTCTTCATCTCCGCGGTATCCGACCTATTCGAGGCAAGTTGCTGGACGTGAGGACGCATTCACTTCTGCTGTAGAGCTGCAGAGGCTTGTGCAGTACTCTATGTCTCCGCGAACATCAGAAGTAGAGGCACAGTGAACCTTGTTTCAGAGTCTAGCAATACTGCGAAGAGTCTCGACATTTTTGGAAGTGGACAAGGATCCTCGACTGCTAGGTTCGCACTGTGACTGGCATGAGCACTGGGTCGCGAAATTCTAGATATCAGGACTGGGCCAAATTTGCAAATTTTCTTTGATGACCTGTCGGACTTGTGGCTTTGATTTGCTTGTGTTGACCAAAATGTTTTTTTCACCCGATCCCAAAATGTGTTGACCAATTATTCTTTGAGCCTTGACTTGAGATACACACAGACACACAGACACACACACGCACACACACACAGTGAGGGTGCACATACCCGGCTGCTAATCCTAGCTAGTAATTGATTGACATGTC
Organism: Symbiodinium kawagutii; assembly: GCA_009767595.1. Classification (NCBI taxonomy): domain Eukaryota; class Dinophyceae; order Suessiales; family Symbiodiniaceae; genus Symbiodinium; species Symbiodinium kawagutii. The sequence goes on along the minus strand of VSDK01007109.1, from coordinate 281,278 downwards.
CAGGGCCAGCCTGTGACCGTTGGTGGTGGCCTCGCTTCCAGTGACTTCAACCGGGAGTTTAGGCAGAAAGTAGTGCAGGGATCGGTGGATGTCCAGGGCCGTCCTGTTTTGAGGTCGTCTCAGCGGCCGAAGCTCTTATGCGAGCAACTTTTCAGGTTGGCACATGAGCCATGCAGCCATGCTGTCATTTCCATGAGGCTGCTGTTTTTAGTCGCCCTGTTGTGCTCAACTCCCTTGTAGCGGTTTGCTTAGCTATGGAGTGGATTGTGAGCGAAGGCCATCGGCTGTCGAGGACCCTGGAGACTGGCTTTTGTCACGCAAGGTAGCGAGAGCTACCTGAGTTTCCGTGGCACTAGCAGCAACCATTGCCAAAGTCCAACTTTAGTTGGTGGCAGCAATAGATTAATTGGCAGCAATAGTTTGAGGGGTGCCTTTGAGGCTCAACTCCACCCAGGTCTCAGGGCGTGATTTATGCTAATTCCAAAATGGGTCTCAGAAACATGGAAGTCAGCTTCAACATCAGTATCATCACTAAGAGTCAGCTGCTTGAATGTCCTGTGCGATAGCAATATCGATGGTCAGATGATTATTATCATTACATCTGGCTGTCATCATCATCACCACCATCATTGCCACCACCACCACCACCACCACCA
>VSDK01007109.1:197711-280274 GCA_009767595.1 Symbiodinium kawagutii | reverse complement strand
TCATCGTCATCGTCATCGTCATCGTCATCGTCATCGTCATCGTCATCGTCATCGTCATCGTCATCGTCATCGTCATCATCGTCATCATCATCATCATCATCATCGTCATCATCATCATCATCATCATCGTCATCATCATCATCATCATCATCGTCATCATCATCATCATCATCATCAGCGTCAGCATCATCATCATCATCATCATCATCATCATCATCATCATCATTATCATCATCATCATCATCATCATCATCATCATCATCATCCTCATCAAGCAAGCAAGCAAGCAATCAAGCAATCCATCAATCAGTCAATCAATCAATCAATCTATCTATCTATCTATCTATCTATCTATCGGCTGTGTTGATTTGATTCTCGATCTCGTTCTTTTCTGCATCACCTTCCTGCTTCCGTGCTTCCCCTCTCGTTTCCAAGCTTTTGTTCACCCGCTGCTTTTTTCTTGTGTGTGGTGTATGTGAGTATATAGATGTATATATGTATATATATATAATGTAGAGTTTCAAGTTATGTGATGTGTACCGTATTCATACACAATACATATGTATCTGAAATGTATCTGTATATGTATGCATGCGGACTCACATGTGGTTTGTTTGATATTTTGCTCGTCTGTTTGCCGTATGAGGAGTCCGGATGGCTCAAAGAACGAAGAGTTGGCTGCTGAGGACTTTGCACACATTCCATGCCCTCCATGCATTTGTTCCGTGACAGTGACAGACCCATGCTTTGTTGGTGATAATGTTCCGCAAGCACCATACCTCGGTTGCTGGTGTGTTTTGTTGTCAGATGGTGCTTGCTCTTCATCATTTTAAGCTCACATTGCTCCTTTTGGCAACAGCGATTTCATGTGTCCCTGTACAGACAGACTGTCAATCATCTTCAATAAGCTTGTCCTGTTCGAGACAGATAAATCAAATCATAAGTCTGTAGCTTTTGCTTGTTGGGCCCCAGCTTGCCATACAGGACATCCGGAGTCCGCTTGAAAGACTTGGGAATCCTGTGTCTTGGACGCTGATGCTTTTGTTCTCTCTTCTGTTTGGTTTGTGTTTTCACAAAAACCAGAATACATATATGTTTAAGTATTTTATATGTATATATATATATATTTACATATACAAGTACAGTTCGACCGATAGATAGATATCAAAGGATCCACTTGCGGGACTGTTGAGCATGGCTAAAGTTCAGTTCATGGTATGGAATGACGAGACAGCCTCAGCTGAATCTCAATATCCCATGATTTCACATCATCCGGGGGTTACCAGGTCAGTGGATTTGTTGGCGGCCAAGTTTTGGCAAGGTGGTATCCCAGGGACCACCAGCATCCTTGAGCGATCAATGCTTTATGCTGGAGAAGGAGATCCAAGTTGCACAAAATGAAATAAGCCCTGCTGTAAGCCCTGCTGTCTCGGTGTCCTTTGGCAGGACCACGGAGCACTATCCTCCTCGACCATGGCACCCGATGAGGTGCGGAGATGGGAAAGTTTTGGGCACTTGCGAGCACCTAGACGTGATCCATCCTACGCATTGGTATACCATGAGTCCGTGAATTTGATGACAGACGCTTGCACTTGGCAGGTTCAAAGTCCGGAGCAAAATCAGGCGTGTTGACGCATTGATTTGCTCCTCTGAGTGGGAAGTCACTACTAGATGATGTTTGAGATCTGAATTGATGAGGTCTTTGTGAGTGAAGCGCCAGAGGCAAAGCTTTTCCAACGAAGATTTGTTTCTTTGCAAAGGAACAACATTTCAGGCCTTTTGTATCCTTTCGTCCTGGCAGGCAGCATGCACTCCACCTGAAAGAATCAAGATGCCATCACCAGTCCTACCTACTGAGCCAGTAACTCTTCGCCTCCCAGAGGATAGGGTTTCCATTCAGACCTAGTGCATGTTCAAGCGCTGAAGACGGAACTGTGTCCAGGAGGCTGCTCGACCCACTGAAGGGCCGAGATACAGATGGAAACCCCAGGCTGGTGACCCACCAGCTGAGAGTCTCGTTGGGCCATCCGCCATGACTGCAGGCCGCCGCCCCTACTGATGAGGCACGGACACCGGAAGGTGTTACAACCAAGCATCCTCCGCGGCGGCCGGTCAAGGCGTGTCAACTTTCCTTGAAAATTCTCATTGAAATTGTCAACTTCACTCATTCTGCTCTGCAAAAGTCACAGATTTTCAGCTGCCAGGGGCGACGATTATCTTCCAAGAACGAAAATGTCCAAAATGCCCGGCTGTCCGTCAAGGAGGAGCAGCAAAAGTCTATCTCCGAACGGCGGCTCGCGAACGAGCGAGGGCATCAGGAGAGGGATCAAGGCAGGGAGACTTTGAAGAGCTGTCTTGAACTTCGATCTTTCTGAACCACCTTGAGGCACCTTGTATCAACTTGTCATTGAATCCTATGGAATCATATGGAAACATAAGGAATCCTATGGAATCATATGGAATCATATGGAAATCATATGGAATCTGTCCCCTTTCATTGGTTTGGGATGCGGGTCAGGGTCGAGCATGGCTCCAGTTTAGGCTCAAGCCTCTGATGCCAAAATGGAAAGATGCAACTCACCGGTTGGAAGTCAGCACCTACAGCAGCAGCCACTCCTTGCCACGAGAATCAGCAGCTTCACAACGTGAGCGAAAAGACGCGCTCCGAAACGAAGCTGCCAGCTCCAGTTGCAAAGCTTCGCAGTGGCCACAGTCTCTATGTCTGCTGGGGCACTCCACGAGGTCGCTGGTTGCACATGGAATACGAGTAGACGCTTGTGGAAGAAGTCGGCAATGGTTTGCTGCTTTGGCATGTTTGAGGGAATGGAGTACACTAGGTGAAGAAGTCTCTGTGGTTTCCATAGGTGCTGCTACAAACAGTCTTGCCCAATGTGCTCTCTGGAAGCAGGCACTGCAAATGCTTGCAGCATCTGAAGCCGGCACCAATACATTTGTGGCCAATGCTGTGCTTTTGGCATGCTGTCGTTCTAAACTTCTTGGACGTGCAGCAAGACTGGTGCAAATGATGATTCAATATGGGCCTGAACCAGATGCAGTCACTTTAAACACGCTCCTTGGCGTTTATGCAAGCGAGCAACTTGCATCGGAAGCGCAAGGTCTTATGGCATCTGCCAAGACATTAAGTCTTGAACCAAATCTCTTGTCCTTCAACCTGTACTTAAGCGCCATGCAGCGATCAGCGAAATGGACAGAGTCCCTGTTGTGTTTGGAGGAAATAAGTTCGTCAGATTTCAAGGCAGACGCATTCACCTTCAACTCAGTGTCTGCAGCCTGCATGCGCACATCACAGTGGCGACATGGTTTGGAAATGACAATCCAAAGTGATGTTGTTGCTCTGAGCACAGGGAGTGTATGGACTTCTGCCTGTCACATTCTGCAACTGGTTCACTCTAGTAGCTTGCAGCCAGATGGTGAGACATACGCAGTACTTGGAAGTTCTTGCATGCTGGCTGCAACTGTGAAGGATGGAATCCAGGTATCTCAGATATCTCCTTTCTATCCCTGGCATCTTGCAATCAGGTTGTTAGCTGCCTGCGAGTTTCAAGAGCTTCGAACCAACGCAGTTTTGATTGGGTCTTCGATAGCATCCTGTAGCAAATCGAAGCAGTGGCAGCTCAGCATGGACTTGCTTGCCAGCATGCAAAAAACATCTCTGAAGGTCAAGGATCTCGTGGCTTACAATTCGATCAGTGCTGGAAGCTGGCGCCAAAGCCAAGTGATATTTGAAGGCATGTCTCGCAGATTTTTGCAGCCAGACTTGGCCTCTTGGAATCTCATGATGTCTGCCATGTCTGCTTCTAACACCTGGAAGATGTGTTGTCACTGCCTTCAGGATATTCGATGGCAGAATCTGGAAGTGGATGAGGTTTTGCTCAGTACAAATTTGGGAGCAATGAACAGAGCACCATGGAGCGTTTCAATTGAGGTCATGAAGAATTTAGATGCTGTAGATGCCGACACTCTTTGTGATCCAATTCTGATGAGCGTGATCTTGCGCTCTTCAGCAAAGCTTTTGTCATGGCAGGAAAGCTTTCATTTGAGTCAAGGCATTGAGAATGTGCTTCTAGATAAAAATAAAACAGATTCTGGACTGCAAAATGCAGTCCTAAGCGCATATCAAGAGGGAAATGCTTGGGCACAGGGATTGCATTTGCTGAAGAATCTGGTGATTTCGCAATGTGAACCAGAAGGGCAGGGCGTCAGTGCCATCTTTACAGCCTGTGGCACACCCAGCCAATGGAAATCCATGCTGAGAGCGCTCAGTTTCCTTCAAGAAGGTTTGGCTCTCAGTGCTGCAGATGCGTCGCACTTAGGGATTGAGTTCGCTTCTGCAGACATGTCTTTTTTCCGGAGCTGCTTTATTTGTTTCCCAAAAACTTATGCAGTAATAACTTGCAGGAGCTAACTATTCATATCTGATATTTCAGTATATGATAACCACAGGAACTCAGAACTTATCTCTGCAGGTGGATGCATTTCCAGCTTGTCAAGTGAGAGCTTCGGAGCCTTGGTCCTGGCCTCAGCAGTTGCACACGTGGTTAGCTGGGGAAGCCCATGGGGTCTTAGCCAATGGGGTCTTCAGCCCACAGGTCGTTCTGGAAAGTTCCGGCAAGTTTTGGTGCAGTTGGCACACCAAGGTTCCGGAAGGTTCCGGTGCAGTTGGCAGATCAAGGTGACGCAAGGTTCTGGCAAGTTGGAGATCAAGGTTCCGGAAGATTCCGGGAAGTTAAGGTGGCAAGTTCCGGTCCAGTTGGCAGATCAAAATGGGGTGCAAGTTCCTAGAGCAAGGTCCCAGAAAGTTTGACAAGCTTGCGGTACAAAAATATCTGTGAAGCTAGATCGCCCCTGCTGTTGGGGATGAAACCGAAGCTTGCTTATTTTGTATACGGAGATGTTATTCCCGGGTGGCACCAAGACGACAGCCATGTTTACAACCGCTTAGGGCCTTGGTTTCATGATGCGAGACTCTCCCAACGAAACTCAGGTTGTTGCCATGGAACCTTGGCCTTGGACCTTGTGGTGCTTCGAAGCAATAGCAGGCAACTGGCAGCTCCAAGGAAAGCGATTTTTTTTTCGGCTGCATTTCTGGTGTTCGAATTTTTACCTTTTTTTTGCATCTATTTTTTATCTATTTCATGAATTCTTACATATTCTTACCATTTTTTCATTGATTTCTGTTTGCATTTTTATTTTCTCTCGTTTCTCTCGTTTCTCTCGTTTGTGGATATTCTGGCAACTGCCAGAATGGGAGCTCTTCACTCCCTTGCTGGCAATGTGTGCTGCTGCAGAATCCTGTGCTTCTGATGGTCTAGGACTCAGTTTCGAGGTTGTTGGACCCGGGAAGACCCAGATCCGTGGAAGTTTTTGTGTCTGTGAGTCCAGGCATTGAGCATTTGCCGAAGTTGATGGACGAGTCAGGAATCAGAGCACTGGAGGCTTTCGTCGAATTTCAAAGTTATCAGTTTATAAGTCTGTTGTTGCGCGATTTATATCATTTGAAGAGCTCTGTTTATTAGTCATGGTTATTTCAGAGCTTTCGCATGCCATGGTCCCTGCTGCAGGTGCTCAAAGCGCGTGGGTTTTGTCGCAGTGGAGAAGTGACTGCAGTTGACGAGAGCGAAAAAAGCCGTCGAAGTGCTGAAAATTCCATGCCCGTAGATGCCTGTAGATGCCCGTAGCAATGTCTGCGGAGTCAGGCCCTGTCCAAGTTTTCCAGCCAAAGTTGCAACTCCTCCTGTTTCAAAGTTGCTTCTGGCACAGGCTGCAGCAAGCCTTTGACCCCTCTGCCAACAGAATTGCGTGAAGCTAACCCGGCACCTCCTCAGGTGGGAACGTTTGGATCGCGCACAGAAAGATTGAACTTAGATTAGGAGTTAAACTTAAAAGTAAGGAAGTAAGGAAGTAGGTAAGTAAGAAAGAAAGAGGAAGTAGGAAACGAAGAAAGAAAGTAATCGATTAAGGATCAATTGATACGAGGTCTCTCAGGCATTCATGCCGCGGTGATTTGCAATGCAAAGGATTTCCCTGAAATGCCACCGGCCAAGTCAAGTCCTGAGATGCTGGGACCCTTCATAAGGGCCTTGCCGCCTGTCACAGAAATGTGTCGACAGTATGTGTCACGGAACATGAGGATAGCTTCAATTCCTCCACTTGCAGAGACAGCACAGGAGTCCAAGGAAAAGTGGCTGTATTCTTTTCGGACACCCAGCAGTACCAGAAATACTATTGCCAATGCAGGAGTCTGAAAGCGCGGGAAGCTTTCTTCCCTGGGCATTGAAATCTCTCAATGAGGCGCATAGATATGGCATTTATGTTGGAGTCGTAGCCATTCACCAGTCATGAGCAAGGAGAAATGCCTTAGACTTGGGTTGGATTGAAGTTCATTGATGTGCATTTCACTCTCTCTCTCTCTCTATTCCGGTTTTCTTTTTTTTTTTTTCTTTTTTTTTCTCTCTCTCTCTCTAAATATCTGTCAAACATATCTCTCTATCTCTTTATCTCTATCTCTTTATCTCTATCTCTGCAGGGGCAAGCTGCCACAATCTGCGGTACAGACTCACTGGACGAGTTGGCTGGTCGGATTCTTTGAATTTGTTGCAGCTATGGGAGTGATTGTCAAAGCGACAGCACAATTGCGCCGTGACCTGCCTGAGCAAAGGATTTGAACTTCGGGTCTTCTGCCCCACTTGTTGTGCACTCAGAGTGGCAATTTTGTTGTGCGATGTGCGATCACTTTTCTTCGGAGCTGCAGAGGCGATGAATTTCATATACTTTCAGGAGTGAAGGAGAAAAGGAAGCACTTTCATACAAACAACCTCTTGGTCAGAGTTGCATCTTTCTATGTTTTGGTCATTTTTCTAGCCTTTCGGGCATCGGGCGCGGCATTGCATTCTGTTTTGAGGCAAAGGACACTGTCCGGATCAGGTTCGATGCAGGCAAAGAGCGGAGCAGGCCGCCAGCAGACAATCTAGTCTTCACTAAAACATTATTCGGGGTCCATCACCCTGGACACAAGTTTTACGCTTGTTGCATGGGAAAAACATGGAGTGGTCCCCAGCTTTTGAGAAGAAAGGTTCATTCTGAATGAGGAAAATCTAGCCGATCTGGCTCTGGTTTTGGTCCCATTGGCATTCCCTGATATGTGGTGATTTCCTGCTTTTGAGTTTACTTCAGGGCTCACACATTTTCTTTAAAGCGAAAACTCACATCGCTGGGACGGCTCAAGATCAGATTTGCGGCACCCCGGAACAATTCAGTGGTCAGCATATGCGAACCGCATTTCAACATGGTTACAGAAGAGCTTGGCTTTCGGGATTTGCTGGTGTGGTCATTTTGCTGCAGTTTTTACACTTCGTGAATCTGCATGACAGAGCTTGGGAGGAAGATACTTTGGGTGAAGCGTTGGTACTACATCGCAGAGATCCAGCATCTCCTATCGTGAACGCCACTCATCAGGACTCTGTTGGCAATTCTCAGATTGTTGCCTGGAAAGATGGACGAATTGAGTTCGAACTCTTCGGTTTTGGGACAGCTGAAACAACTCAAAATCTCCTGAACGATTGTGGCAAGGCGATGGACCAGATTGACTCGAGCATCAAGTGCAGTGTCCTGGTCGACATGCGAAATGGTATCGGTTGTTCTCCCCTGGCCATACCTTGCATTGTCCGCTTTGTACGCAAGAAATCCTATCGTTTGCAGCATGTCGCAGTTTTGGGTCCAAGACCCTTAATGGCTATTGCGCGGACAATTTGCAAAAGGTCGAAGCTAACAGGAGTGGCATTCTTTGCAGACCGAGATGATGCTGAGAAATGGTGTGTAGAAGTCCCTGACTCTCAATGATTCTGGCAGCAAGTCGCTAGAGGCCAACACCTTCCCACCGGGAACACCCTGCAGCTCAAGGAGACCGTCAAATCTCCAAAAAAGTACAGACTCACCTTTTGCGCGACCAGAAACTTTCGGAAGGTCAAGGAGTTCAATCGTGATGCCTGACCTGTCACTGTTTGACTCGCAGACTCAAAGTACAGTCTCTGAGCTGATGACACTTCCACAAAAAATGCAGCGTAGCTGTCTATTTGATTCCTCCACAGGTCAGGGGAGGCTAGATTTTTGTATTGCGAATCTCAACAAGGACCACAACCACCTCATGCCTCCTACCAGACAAATAGTAGTGCAGCTCTGGTGTTCTACAATCGCCCAACTATCAAATAGTCATGCAGAAACTATAGAAAATAGATGAAAATTACCAAGATAAAGGCAGTGCTGCGGCCCACATCCACCGGCCAACGACCAGTCTAGTCCAGACTTGTGATGAATCCAAACATATCTCTCGCACCAGGCACCAAATCTTTTTTGTAGAACATCCTAACTTTCCTTCATACTGGGTGGACAAAAATTGGAGCAGGCAAATTGAAACTTATGCTGACATTTGGCCCCCGAAAATCTTCAGTCAATGGACCATCGACTCACATCCTTGGCCCTAAAGCTCCAGCAGGTTGTCAAAATTATGTCCAGCATATTTGGTGTCATCGTTCTTGAGAGCCAGCACGTTTAGATATTGTGTCAAGTATCCTTGGCGCAGCCGAGCAAATGCGGGCACAATTTTCAAGACTTTCTCCAGCACACTTGGCCCCCTAGTAAATTCCACACTGACCCCAACACGATGGCCAGCAGAAAATTACCACAGTGGCTTTCATGTTTGGTCCCAACATGCCTCAACATACGTGGTGGCCAGAGACTTGTCAAATTTGTTTCATTAATTTTGAAGGCTCGATATTGACAAAAGCTGCTTTTTCATTCTTGATCCCTGAAAGTTGCCGGCGATAGATTTTCAAAGTTGCATGTTTTCTACCTGGCCTGCCATACATGTACAGGAAGAATCACTTGGTAAAGACAAGACCACACAGCAGCAATACCAACCAACACCAAGTAGGCCGGAACTTGGTTGCCCTTCTTTGGGGCTGTATTGGTAGCAGACTAGCAGGCAAAGAGTAAGTGCTCTACAGCGCAGCAAACCTTCGCAACAGCTCAGCTGGGTGGGCACATTTGCTCAACGAAAGAACACTGTTGAATGTTTTTTCCTAGTTCCTTGAAGGGGAACGGCCGGAATTCAAAATCTATCTGGGGCGCAACTGGCTCGAAGAGATTGTAGAAACTAAGTTTGAATCGAAAGTAAGTCAGCCAATTCGACATTTCAACAGATAGTAAGTATTTTTGCATGAAAGACTCCAAGTGTCGGTGTTCTTCAAAGCTGAGCCATGCCAGAGCTACATCATTTCATGAATCCTTTCGAGCGCTCCAACCAGGCTGCCTTTCGACGGAGAGCAGAGGGGCCAACTCCATGGGAAATCAAAGGTGCCAACGGGCTCTGCTTCTTCGACTCAGATCTGGCGTTGCTGACTCTGCTGGCTGCTTTTTGTTCCGTGCAGGCTGGGAAGATGGTGCCAATCAGCCGAAATTGGGCACCTGGATGGTTTGGATGGTGCCCTGTGGAATGATGTGGATGCTTGTTGCCATTGTGTCGACGCCATCCGTGCCCTTCTGCAGCTGTGTATTCTGGCTCAGTTCATTTCGTATTTCGATTTTAGTGTAGCATTCTTCTGGCTTCTGCTGGGTGTCCAGCGACTGAAAAGCCTGCGCAACTTCTAGGCTACCCCAGCTGTCAACATGCAGAGCTTTCAATGGGCACTCTGGTAGACTAACCTGGAAGCGGAAAATCCACCATTTATAATGGTTTACAAATGGTTTACCTGTAAAAAAGGAGACTTTTCGCTTCCATACTAGTTTACCAGAGGCTACTTTTTTTAGTTGCAGAAGCTGAGCATTTCCCAATGGACCAAACGATTCAGAGGACATGGCTGCTCTTCAAGAGTGCTAGACTCGGAACGGAGGAACTGTTGGAACTGGTACCTGTTGCAGCTCCGGCTCCACACATGCCACCTATTTGTTGGCCAGGTTGAAAAGGGAAAGCTACAAAATCACGGGTGACCCAAAGAAACCTGATGGTGCGATTCTCAGTCTTTTTTCGATTTTTGATGACTTTGGTCACCTTGAATTTCACACAGCTTTGCTGAAGGTGCGCCGAATTCTTATGTCAAAATGACGTGTGCCCGAGCAAACTTCCGAGCGGCCGGCTGGAAGGCTCGCGGATCATTTACAGAAATCAATTGGATCATGAGATGACGCAGCATGCTGCAAAGTAGATTCAAAGGCAATGACCACCGACTTTGCAGGACATATTTTTCTACAGAATCCTGAAACGTAGAGATTCAACAGACACGCAGCTACCCCTTGATATTTCTTTGAAGTGATGTTATCACCTCCTTCATCCCATTTTTATCGGCATCCTTGCAGGGCTTTCATGGGCTTGACAGGACGAAGACTTCAGAAAGCCCATGGTCACAATCGCTGCCCCGTGCCCTGCTTGGACACCCGAAGATGGCATGGGCGAAGATGGCATGGCGCTTGTTTATGTCATCTCCAGGTACAGCAACAGCATGCCTTGCAACAACCAGGCCAGGGATACAAGACGAGACACCTTTGACATGTCACGAAAGCTGCGCTCAGCAGCTCGAGTTTGGGTAGCGTTAGCTAGTTCTTACCTTTTGGGGGTTCGGGGGGACGGTCAGCAGGCCAAAAACGTGAATCTCACGCAAAACCCCCCCCCCCTTGATCACCCTGGGCTCGATTCCCCCCAGGGCGCTGTTGTTTGGGTCGTCAAAGGAGCTAAAAACTTGCAAAAACACGTGTTTTTTTGCAACTGTGGGGTCAAAAACCCTCAAAAAAACACTTTTTCTCGCATAAATAGATTTTTTCCAATGCATGTCTTACCAAACAAATTCTTACCAACATATTCTCTTACCACCCCGATTCTTAGCAATTATTACCAAAACATATTTTCTTACCAAACCGATTCTTGCCAAACAGAATCCTACCAACACACATTTTCTTACCAAACAGATCTTTCCCAACACATTTTCTTACCAAGCCCATTCTTGCCAAACAAGATGCGACCAACACATTTTCTTACTAAACAGAATCCCACCAATACATTTTGTGACCAATCAGATTCTTACCAACCCATCTTTTCCCAACTTCGTTACCCCTTCTTTTGACAACCCGGCAGCTTTCGTTCACCCCCCCTTGGATCTCAAGTCATGTTTCTGCCTATTGAGTGCCTATTTAACACAGAAACATTGAAGTAAGTTTACGCAAGTGCAGACCTCTGTGGCAGTTTCGAGACCTTGCAGATATCCTTGCAGAAGAGGCGCTTTGCCGAGAACATTGATTCATGTTGGCGCCCGACGAAGTTGTGTGAGTTTGAGATGTGTTTGAACCTAAATTGGGCTAAGGACTTTCCAGAGAACAAGATAATTCTATAGAATTTCTAGGTTGATCAGGAATTAGGGGTTCGTTGATGGATGGATCATGTATCGTGTTTGATATGCTCATACGCTCAGGTGAGATCACCCGAAGAGACAGCACCTGATGGCAAAAGACCTGCAGCTAATCGGATCATTCAGAACATGGCCTCATACAGCAGCTTTAAGTGCGTTTTCATGATCAAACTAAAGAAAAACATTGAAGAACTATCAGGAGGAAACAAAACTCATGCAGTATGTTTCCGTTGGAGACAAAAGGAAGAGCTAAAGAACTGGGAAAAAAGTCAAAATAAGCTAAAATTAGATACTAAAACAAGACGACAAATTCTTGACAGCCAAAGTATCTGTCCGTCGAGGGTGCGCTCGCCATGTCGACCCTGGAGACGCAGAGGTTTCCCAGGTCATGGCAAGCAAGAAGGAAGAAGCATCCTGGGCACAGCTGAAGCGAGGCCAGTTGTGACAAGCCTGCGACAAATCGGAATTGGAGATTTCTTTGCAGCAATATCTTCTAGAATCAATCCTCCGATTTTGACTTGGAAATTTTCAGATTGATCCAAGCTGTTCTTCAGGACTTGGTGTTGACGATGATAGCTCTTTGGATGATTTGCTGCACGCAGAGAGAACTGAGAGACACATCAGCACCTGTGTCCAGTTAGGTCAGAGCTGCGTCCAGTTCACAGGTGTTCACATTTGCCATGAGTTCCCGCAAGCATTGCTGCTCAGGATGATGTGCCAGATTCAGTCCTCATAGGATTTGAACGTTGGAGACGATCTGCCGAAGGAGAGCATCATGGAATCAGACAGAAAATCAAGAGTATGCTGTTTACGAGGCAGGGGCCTTTGGCCAAACGCTCTTGAGTTTTTGCGAGGTAGAGCCAGTTTATTGCTACTGTATCAGAAAGCGAATGTTCTCTGGAAGAACTGCCAAATCACTGCTGTGATAGTGCTGCTCATGCTCAAAGCTTCTTGCCTTGTGTGAGGCAATCAGTGCAAAATCGTCCTTCAACTGCAACTAATCATGGACATGGACAGCTGTGGAATCGATGCTGTCCAAGGATTGACTGCAGCAGTGCGGAGTGGAATACCTCCGAACCTGCGCGGAACGATGTGGCTCTTTGCTCAGTGGCACCTCTTTTGTAAATCTTTGCCCCAGGGTCTCAGCTGAGTTGGCCACTTGAGCTGGAGGTTCCTGTGCAGCGGTGGATTGAGCAAGCGTCGGTCCAGTGAAGCTTCATATGCTTCTCTTGTGGCTTGGTGGCGAGCGTTGCTGATATCTGAGATACATTATTTTTAGATTCTGATGCCAGTCTTTTGCAATGCAGAGAAGAGTTGTCCTTTGTTTAAGATTGATGTCCAGGAAACAATGATGTCAGAGGAAGAGACTGGTATCAACACCTCCTGCGCACTGGCACACACTGAGTTAACGCTCTGACAAAATGCCCATGCCATAGGGTGAAATGAAATGAGCAACTTAGTTCATTAGGCTTGACACTGGTTCTGGTTCGTTTTGCCAGGGGGGTCCGGAGTGGCCACCTTGCCATTGCGGACACGTCCAGTGATAAGCGATAGAGACAGCGATCTCAACTGTGATATCTGGATGTACTATGGCTGTTTCGTCGGGCCACCGCTCATACTACATGGATGGCCCCCTTACTGTTTGTACGAGCATGCGGAACAGACTGAAAACAGCATTTTACAAATCCTGAGCCACAGGATGTCTTACACACAGACAAGGGCACAAAAGATATTACGGGTTTTTCCTGGGTATGGTTGAACAAAGGCATTCTCTACATTCTGACATTTTCCGTTTCCAAGAGAAATGCAGTGTTTTTCCTCTCATGGTGCGCAGAGCTTCAAACTGGGGGTGTTTCTTTTTCTTGTCCGAGAATCGACGAGGTTTGACGCATTACAATATTTTCCTCCCTTGCTGGCAGCTATGATGACACCATGCCTTCAGAATTCACGCCAAGGTCAAAGAAGGACACGGTGACAAAGGATCAACCGTTGGACGGACGATTGCCAATGATATACCTCGCACGGGATGCGACGAAGCTCTGCTTCCAGCTCTGGAAAATGTCCTGCTGGCCTTCGCAGCAACTCGTTTGGATCCATTTCCTTTCATGACAGAGAGATCTGCACAACTTGTGAATGAAAGAAAAACAACTAGTGCAGTTGGGAAAGCACAGCGTGAGATAGAGTTTTCAATTTCCTTTGGTCGTTTGCGTTGACACAGGTTCGCAACAAAGAGATTGGATATTGCCAATCCATGAATTTCATCGTGGCGACGATCTTGCTGTATTGCACTGAAGAAGAAACTTTCTGGACACTTTGCAGCCTCATCGAAGATGTGCTTCCAGAGGGCTATTACACTGAGACCTTGAGCGGGCTTCGCGCAGCCTCCTGATGGCACATGTGGTGTGGTCATACGGCTGTGCCATTTTGTGCAAATCCTTTCGCACCAAGGACTTACATCTTTTCAATTGGTGTGTCCAACAATACGTACCACAGCTCGCGCAGCACTTTGAGAAGAACCTTGAATTGACAACACCGGAGCGTACCAGGGCAATGAATGGTAATGGTTACGACTGATCTAGGAGACAGACAAAGGCTATGGTTTGTGATTGTGGTTATGGTTGTTCTTTTTTTGCTGTTGTTCCTGCTGCTGCTGTTCTTTTTTAAACGTTGTATTTCTGTTTTCGTTTCCATGTCGACTCAGGAACTGCATCGATGTCGCTCCAATTCTCATGAACTGGTTTATGTGTCTCTTCGTTCGCTTCTCAGATTCTTCACAGCACCTTTTGCAGTTCTTTTTCGTTCGAGTCTTGTGACACGGTGTCACTGCCCTTTCGGAGGTCAATACCTTACCCACGGAACATGCGCATCGAGTCCTGGATTGCGTTCTCCACGAAGGGCAAAAAGCCCTGTTCCGAGTAGGACTCCCTCTGTTTGTGCGTGCATGCGTGTGTGATGCATCCAAAGGCCTAATTGTTGTGTTTGGTTCCAAGGGGCCTAGTTCTTGGCTCACCCCGAGATCCATACCTGTCACCCATTCACGGTATTTTTGCGATGCTTGCTTTGAATGGTGTCCTCAAGCGACGTGCATTGTAGAAGATGACTGATGATCATGTGTTTTGTCCTAACTTTTGACGACCCTGGTGAATTCGAGGACTTGCCATCTTGTCCTTGAGAAGCGAAGAGTTGCTGCGTTCAGAAAACGTGGTCGAGGCAGCTTTGATGTCCTTTGCTTGCCTTAGAGAACAAATTGAAATGCATGAGTACAGTTCAGGTTTCTCCATGTCTGGCTTCTGAAGTTCCACACTAACGCAAATGTTGCACATTCTTTTGTTACTTCGTTTGGATCGGTGTGAGGCGTACACATTCCTGAGACAGCCATTTGGCCTCGATGACCGAGCAGTAAGTGACTGCTTGAGTGCAGTGAGCATCGAGCCCAAGCAGCTCCTGGATACGGCGTTCAGCAGCACCCTGTTGAGGAGTTTCAGGTGCTTTGCTCTGCTGGTGCCTCATGACACGACATTGGGGATCCCTTGGGCTGCAGGTTGGAACAACTTGAGAAGGAGCGACAGCGATGCCGAGCTCAAGTGGAAGCTGATGATGCCAAGGTATCGCGTGTTTGCAGAGTTTCTATGATTTGACTGCGACACATTTTGTTGCAACTCATTGCAACTCTCAAGATGCACTTAGCAACTCTTGTTGATTTTGTGTTGTGGGCTGCAACCTCAGCAGGCGAGAGCCAGAAAGCAAGCCTGGGCCGAGAAGAATGCAGAGATTGCAGCGAATGCCAAGGAGAATAGAACTTGCAACATGCGTAATGCAGGCCTTGGGACATGTCCTTGGAAAGATGAAGGAAGGTTCTGTTTGACCCAGACAAGGTAGGTAGGCTTCGATTGCAAGGATTCCATTGTAACACAGTGCTACATTATGGCAGGTGCTGTGTTGTCTTTTGGTGAGGCTTGGCTCAAACAACATGATTTGCTGTTCGACAATTTGCATGGACCAACGAGAACACAATGAATCCACGACTAGCTTGACGCGAAAGAAAGCAGATGCAAATCTGCCAGATCAATATCTGTTGGCCAGTGATCTTCAATGACAAGCTGATTCTGACAGCGATGTCCAGATTGGACTTGATTGGTATTGGTTATAAACTGGTAGTATGTACATTAGAAGCATTTGGCACCAATCAGGCTTTGTGAATTTTTTTGGACAGACAACAGGGTTATTGTGCCTGTGACTTGAGTCCAATAGCTTTGGATCTGCTCTGGGCATTCTTAGACCCCACCTTCAGTCCTGCAAGTGCATTGCTTAGAGTCCCCAGCATGACATGAAGTATGACATTCTGAAAGCTATTTGGTGGAGATTCTATGGGAGGAAGGATGCACAAAAAAAAAGTATATATATATATATATATGTGTATATATATATATCACACACACACACCATGTCAGAATGTCAGAACATATGTCAAAATATTTGCCAACACTTGTCAGAAACTGTCGAAGTACATGTCATGATATGTCTCAGAATATCTGTCAGAATACATGTCAGAGCTTATGTCATGTCTGAATGTATGTCAAGAAATGTCACAAAATGTTGCGAAATACATGCATAGAATGTATATAATAGAGTCTAACGTGTTGGAAGATATGTCAGAATGTAAGAACGCCTCCCGGGTAAAGTGTGAGGATAAAAGACAGAAAACATGTCCGGATATGTATATTTTAAGAAGTCCAGCACGCCGTCCCGATATGTATAGTTTGACCCGCAGCACACCTGAGCCATCCTCAAGTTGCCAATCAGTCTGGGAGGGGAACCCAAGGGGAAACACATTGTGCTAGTCCGTTTTGGATTAAGACCGTAGGTAGTGAATCCGAAAGTTGCGGGACTGCCAGTCTCCCGAATTTTGGCTGTCGCCCTAGCAATTTTCTTCATTCCTGTGTGGCTTATCTTGTTTATCACAGATGCAGCTGGAACCTGCAGGAGCCAGACCAGGATGCTTTGCCTGCGCTGAACCTCCTGAGTGCTGGACCACAGGCTGGCTATCGGAGGTTGACACATGGATCTGACACAAAATGCAGTATCTTGCACACAAGGAGGAGAAACAACTAAGAATACATGAACCCGAAGAAATTCAATAGATAGGAATCTTCTTATGGCTTGTTGACATGAGGAGTTGCGAAGTGTGGCCGAAGAGTTCTTGGAACCTCGAACCCCACAGCTGACACCTCTGCACTCACTGGAGCAGGCCATAAGTTTCCATGTGCGGTACACTTGAAATCACTGTGAAGAGATGTGAAAGCGCCACATGGGTGGACATAAGAGATGCGATTTGAGATATTTTGAGATATTTGAGTCTCTCCCTTACTGTAGGTCAACTCCTGGATGAGCTTCGTCCGCACGGGAAGTGATCGAGAGATCCGCAGCTTTCCCATTCCGGAAACGCAGATCTCTCCTGCGAACCCCAACGAGAGTCCTGGCGCGGCTCCACGGGTGGTGATCCGACAGCTGGGTCGAAAGGTCACGGCTCCAGAGCTTGGACGACCGGTGACTTGGCGAGCCAAGTTTTCAGAGATTTTTATGGGTGAAAGCAAGGTTTTTTACATGTCTCAAAACCTCAAAGTCACTATATTTCACCAAGTTTCGCTGGTGATGTGATTATCTTGGTAGTTTTTTTCGTGCAGGACTTTGTGCCATCTCCTGTGGCCGTGAGTGTTGGCCCAGTTCGGCGTGTTGTTCACACACCAGTGGCACAAGGGGCTCGTGGATTCCCCGTGGGTCCCATGGTGACACGGCCAGTCTCAGTGATTCGAATCGGCGGACAAACATTGGCTATGAACAGTGCCTTGGATGCATTGGCTGATGCATTGGCTGGTGCATTGCCTGATGCATTTGCAGCTCTAGCTTTGCATCAGATTTTCCAACATTTCACTTTCACTCATCTCTGAGCAAGAACATTTCACTCATCATTTCACTAATTTCACTGGAAAGTGCTTGGTTTTGTGACGCTTCCCAAAACGCAGTGAAGCACATGTTGAATTGCTGAACCTGAAGGTGGCAGTGTGCCTGGGATGCCAAGTCCCATGCGGTACAACACGCTTCCTGCTGGTACCTGGCTTCCTGGTGCACACCCTTCGACCCTTGGAAGTCCGAAGTGCATCATCATGCATAGTATGATGTGTTGCGTCTTGTCACATTTGGACCTTGTGATTCTTGAGATTTATTGAGTGATCCAAGTTCTGTCTTTCAACAAGGACTCCGATTCGCTATGCTCATATTGCATCTCCGAGTGTCAGACCCTTTGGACACCTCCCGCGTTGGACGCCTTCCTTTGGTGTTCCGCAACAGGAAGCACCATCCGTTCACTCGCCGGTCCTGAAAAAATAGCGGTGCTGAGCGGCGTCACAACTTTGATGACACGCTGGTTGAAGTCACAACTTGGCAGGTGGAGAAACTTGGTGGAAAGGCTCACTTTTGCTTCACGTGATGACCTCAGTCCGGGGCGTGCTGAACATTGTGGCCATCTTGGAGAAACAAAGATGAAATCAGCAAATTGATAAAGCATCAAGCATCATAAAGCATCATAAAGCATAAAGCATCAGAAAGCATAAATCATCTGGATCTGGAACTGTCAGTTACTTTTCTTTTCTACGGATTCTCTGAGGCCTGTGATCAGTGATGGTGAATCTCAAGGGTGCAAAGCCATGAGATACTCCCTGGTGAGCCGCGAGGTAGCAGTGAAAATTGCGGAAAACTTGTGACTTTATTGATCATATGGTGGTTTCTCAAAATAGGGGACCCCCCAAATCATCCAATATTAACAATTTATAGTAATAAACCAACCATTTTGGGAGGTTCCCTATTTTGAGAAGCCACCATATGCTTACATTTTTATGATGCTTTTACACAAACATCTGTGATTGTTGTGATGTTAAGATGCACATACAAACTTGTGATTATGCTTACGATTTTATGATGCTTTTACAAACACTTCTGTTTTTGTTTGCACCGTTTTTTGAAATACATCTTTTGATTGCATGTCTTTCATTTTTGAGTATTTGCATTCACTTTGTTTCACTTGTGACTTTTACATGTCGTTTTTTCTTATTTTGCTTTCACTTTTTTCAATTGGCAGGTCATCACGGATTGCATAGAGGTGATGCATGAGGGCTATCATGCTGATGCCATCATCACCCTTGGTGGCTGCGACAAGTTCTGTGCTTAGGAAACCTACAGCTTCTTCAACCCCTATGGCTGTTGTGAATTTGCCCTTGCCCAAGGAGTGTGCCCGCTGCTGTCATGCCACTGGCCAGGAAGGAGAGGAGAAAGCATTGGAGACTCCATTTGAGTTGCCTTTGCTTCACTGGGGTCACTTTTTGGTAGTCACTCATTTGCCTTTTGAAGCCAGCAAGTCCATTTTGCTTCACTGGAGTCCTTGCCTCAAGGACTTGCTGGGCTTGTCACTATTTGGTGGGCCAGCATTGCGGGCCACCCAGAGGAAGTCTCAGGTTTAAAGCACTCAGCTTTCAGCTTCAAAGCAAAGGCCAGGTCTACATCCGGGATGTCGGAAACGTGGAGCAGATGGCCAGGTGCGACTGATCGAAGCAGCCCGCGTTTTCATGTGGAGCTCAGAGCTCTGTGCTGACTGGCGAAGGTTTTTGTCACTTGGTTGTCATGCTAGTGGACCTATAGAAGATGATTCTTGCCGATTTTAGATGCTAGTCATATCCCAGTCATCCACCAAGTCATCTACCAAGTCATCTACCAAGTCATCTACCATTCTAAGCATCTGAAATGGATCCTTTGGGAGTTGAAGCATGGCCCCTCCCATCGCTGCAGGTGGTGGATCTGGGCAAAGCCTTGGATCCCGGCAAGGCAGCGGCCACAGGGCACCCACTAGGCCCAGCTCAGCGGCACAGCGCCAGGTCATGGAGGCCATCGGTGCCTACGGCCAGGGTCTGATTGACATGGAGGAGCTGCGAGTTGCAATAGCTTTGGCAGAAAATCTGATTGTATAAGTAAACAAATATGATTGTATAAAGATTGTATAACTCCAATCTGATTTCAAACATTCATATTTATGTGGCTGAAACATGCTTAAACTAGGTCTGAAACGGCCTAGTCAAGCTGAAATTCAAGCAGGATTTATTGTCAGAGAGTGCAGCACAGAGATTTGGGACGACCCCAAGGAGCTGCACAGAGCAGAATGCCATGGACTTCCAGGAAGACCGGGGCTCAGATCTCATGGCTCCAAAGCTGCCCATGCTACACGAGGGGGGAGGAAAGGAGTGAAGATTCGGGGGAAGGGGTTAGCCCGAGAACAACTTGGGGTCCAAGAATAATGAGTGTATCTCAAGGAAATCTAACAAAAATTCAGGCGGGTCATGCAGTGCAATGTTCACTGCATGTACAATGTCAGAACCTCAGGTCTATGGCAAGCACCATGGTCGCTTTGGATTTGATACATGATTTCAATCAGATTGTGCAACTCAGGGCTTCCGTGGTTGAAGTTGGAGACTCAGTCAGAGGAAGTCAGAAATTCGCAATGTGAACAATGTGAAGGGCAAAACTTCGAGACAAGTTGATCACAATTGACGCTAAAGACCTGGGAAGAGCTTTTGATTTGATAGTATACACTGCAACAATGCACGGGATATGCCCAGACTGCAAGACATACAATAACCTGTGCTGGTCATAGTAAACCATAGAACTTCAAGGAGTTTTGAGCTACACCCTGCGCTTCTCAGCCATGGGGAACAGGCTTTGGGAATGGCGCTTCCTGGCACCGTGGATGTCTCGGCGTTGCAGCATGTTGCGCCAACTCGGCAGAGCTTCGCCATGTGAGGCGAGCAAACCAGCTGCCACGAGGGAAGATCCTCGTGCAGTGACTGACCGA
Organism: Symbiodinium kawagutii; assembly: GCA_009767595.1. Taxonomy (NCBI): domain Eukaryota; class Dinophyceae; order Suessiales; family Symbiodiniaceae; genus Symbiodinium; species Symbiodinium kawagutii. Next base: position 259,964 of record VSDK01007109.1, on the reverse strand, counting down.
AAGCGTGAGGACCGGTTGGGTCACAGTGGAGGTCGCACACTCCAAGCCTCACATGGTGGCCAGGACTGCGCCGCTGTGGTGGCAGCACTCTTTGCTTTGGCTGAGAAGGGATTGCTGTGGCCCCAGACTCTCGACACTTCAGCACCTCAGTCATTCACGTTGGTGCACTCACAGACGCCATGCTAGCAGCTGGTTGGCACATGTTGCATGTACCGCATCAGAAGCATTCACCTTGACCTTGAACGATTAGGAACAGGATTCGGTGTTCAGTTTTTTGTCAGGAATTGGGCTGAAGTTTTTTGATCCTTTTCTGCCTCTTGACAAAGCCATACTAGTACCATGTGCGATGTAGTATTGCGACTGCAAAGAATACAGGTACTTGATGCCTTTGCACATTTCCAAATATCGTGTATAGGTTGATATGATATTTCTATGTAGTGTCCATTTTGTTCAGTTGGTACCCTACATTTGCATGTTCTGCTATCGCACAACGTTGATTTGCTCGGCATGTTTGTGCGAAGTGTGCCTTTGCAGTGACATTTGAGCTCAAGGGCAACGGAGCTGTAGTGAACACTTTGAGCCTCAAGGAAGATGGGCATCTCTTCTGCATTGTGCAGTTTTGAATCAATGCGGACCTGGGCAATGGTGCCGGTGTAAAATGCACCCAGCTCCGAGGCAAATTCATCAAAGCCGGTCGTGTGGTGGTCATGCTCCAGGCATGAGTGTGTGTTAGCGGATGCACACAGAAGCAATTCTGCAGTTCATTTGGGCAGCTGGTATTCTGGCTGTGACAGGGGCGGTATGCTGGCAAGAAGGCCGGCTGAGTTCAGCGAATCTGCGGTTGCAATCTTTCAAAAAAAACATTTCTGCCTTGGTTTTGTAGGTTTGAATCGATTTTACATATCCAACATGTGTGGAGAACGTAGAGAAAGATTGGAATATGATCTAAAGGATATCAAAGGAGAATATGATCCAAAAGATCCATTGGAGAATGTAAAGGATTTAAAGACACGATGTCGAGGGCGCACTCAAGCGATGTCGAGGCCATCGTTGTGAAGACCTACGATGATGGCTCCAAGTCTCGGCCCTTTGGGCATGCCATGGTCGCGGGCATCGACCGAGCACCGTTGAAGGTGACCAGGCGGTGCTGTGGAAACGGCGACCATGGAGTTCAAGTAGGGAGGAATCAGAGCTTTCCCAGCTTCGTACAGTGAACATCAGTGAACTCTGAATGTTCTTCATGCAGTGACCACTGAATGTTTTGCTGGGAATGAGATCCATTCAAGACTGTTTCGCACAAGATTCACCTGCAAAGCTGCACAGGAAAATGTCCAAGAAGAAGATCACCAAGCGAAGCAAGGTCAAGTCTGGTCCCTAGTTCCGCCGGTGGCGTGATGAAAATCAGTTCACTTTGGACATTGAAAACGACCAAGGCCTTTCGTGAAGTACGTGAATTACAACCACATGATGCCTACGCGATACCAGGCACCAGTGGGTTCGGGTGAAGTTGTTTTCTTTGAGATTTCCTGGAAAGAACGAACTGTTTGCAGGAGAACACCCAATATCATTGATCCATGCATGCTCATGCACCATGCTTGTTTCTATTCCCCATCCCACTGGAAAGCAACCTTCCAAGGAAGATACAGTATCTTTGGTGCTCACAGCTTTCACAATCGTTTACCATTGATGATGAGAGATTGTTTTTGTTTCTTGGCGTAGCCTCCACCATTTCTTGGGGACTTTCTTCGCAGCTTGCCTGTCAGGTTCCAGCTGAGATGTCCCCAGGCAGCATTTGCACCGATCAGCAGATGGACACGCCGGATGGCCGCAAGGAAGCCAGGAAGTTTGCCAAGAGCTCCTCAGATGAAGTTTGAAGGGGCAATGCCGTGCAGAAGATCCATGGATCCATGACCCCCATGTTTGATTTATCGAGCTATTTAATGGTAGTCTGGTTTGGCTTTATCAATATGGATCTACCATCAACATGAACTGTGAGACCTTGGGGAGCTTTGTGCTGCCTACGGTAGGTGTAGCTGGGATGGAGGAGATGCAACGTGAAGATGTTACATTTATGATTTATCAATGAACAATATGACAGGTACAAACGTTTTTTGCGAGGTAGCACAGGAGACTTCAGTGTCGTTAGAATTGCGAATCACTGGCCATGAAAAATCCAATGGCTGAAACGCGAAGTGGGCAAAGAGGTCTTTGAGGGACGAAGAATGTCAATGCTGGGTATAATTTGGGCCAGTCAAATCCCTTGCTTCCTCTTTAAAGATACACAGGCCAAAAACTTGGGTGATATCTAACATGCGAGTTTTTTCTAGATCCCCAAGCTTAGCTGTTCTTGGGGGTACCTCATGGCAGTGTCCGAGACCGCAAGTTGGAAGGGTCGGATCAGTCCAGTCCACGAGGCCTTTTTGAGGAGAAGTTCCAGACCCCTCCCCACGACAAGAGCGGCCGTCCTTCCAAGGCGAGGGAGTTCCAACGGGGTCCAACACTGGTGGAGTCAGTTGTGTTTCTGCCATATCCAGTGGTGTAGATTTACAATGGCAGGATTTACAATGGCAGGATTTACAATAGCACTTTGAAATACTTTTATCATATCTGCTGTTTCACTTCTGCCCCCACTTGGAAGCAGCTTGTTCTTCGACAACAGATGTTGGTGCACAGGATGTTCTGTACATGCGCAAGAAGTTGCGCTTCTGAGTGCCTATCATCATCACGTCGTCGAAGTGTCGCTGCATGGAGAAAAAGCTTGGTCCCCTCAACAGAAGATTGAAATGTGAAGTTATCTTTATGTGGTTCCTGTGAGCTTTCCATCTCAGCATCCAGCTTTCCACGCCAAGACTCCACAAGGTCTGCGCGAAAGATTATCACCAGCAAGGCCGTGCACAGCTTTTGGTAGCACGAAGATCCGTCTGAAAGTACGGGTAAGTCTGCAGTTTCCATTGCTTGCCTCGAGGCTCTGGAGAATGCCGTGGCCGTGGTTTACGTCTTGTCCTCAGGACATGGTCGCAGCGTTGTGTCGCAGCGAGATGCCGTTGCTAAGGCACTGGGAGGCAGCACCAACGCTGTGCTGCACACCTTGGCCATTGCACATGAAGCCACGACCACAGAATTCTGCGTCCGTGCTGAGTACTGAGATGATCCAGCTGTCTTTTCAATACTCAGCATGGATGAATCCATTTTAGGGATCCATTTTGGACCAATGCTTGCCCCTTCAGGCAGGCATACCAGAGAAAGAATTCAATATTGAGGAGAACTGATTTCCAGATTTGTCGCTGAGACATGGGAATGGAGAACTCTACTGTTGCAATGAGAAGTTGAATCCCGCGAAGGATTTCCATCGAGTCGGCCAAAGGGTGCCGCTGATTGGAAATGTTTCTCCGCATGGAAGGCCAGGACCAGGGACTCGTACGTACACTTACTTGGCGATGGGTCAATATTAGTCATGGACAATAGGGGATCATCACCTACAAATAGAAGGGAACACAATGGTAAGCTTTGGGAATTCTGCTGCGTTTCAGAATCTCGTTCAATCCATACCTCCGATTTGGAAGTGGCAGAAGTGTACCATTCAAAAGGTCAGGGTCAAACCCAATCAGCTACTTTGGACATAGTGGATTTGGGATGATTGTGGGGCGAAAGCCATTGGATGCTTCCTCAGAGCCATGTTTGTTTCGAGATGCTGTCAGATACCACATGAGCGACCTTGACAAGATCGGCGGCGTGCCGGTGGTGATGCGGGAGACGATTCATGCAGTGCCGATGCCAGAAACCAATGAAGTACTGGCTGAATCCACGATGTGGAAAAGGTTCAACAGAGTGTGACTTTGAATTTGGAGGACCACTGTTCAAGTGGTAAAGGTTAGTGTGATTTTAAATTTGAAGGACCGCTGTTGGAGTGGTAAAGCTGCTAAGGGTTGACGCCAGCTTTGCGCAGTTCCTGCGTCAGGAGTTGCTGGATGCGGGCCTTTTGCATGGAGACTGCATGACAGTGACTGGCAGGAGACTTGATCGGCTGCACTGCCTGGCTTGTCAAGGGCTGCTTCTTTTTGAGCACCAAACGATTTCAAAGGATTTCATTGTTGAGCACCAATTTTTCATCGAACGGATTTCAAATGTTTGCTCAGAACTTCCGCTTGATGTACCAGTCTTTTCAGGGAGACGTTGCTGGAGATTTGACGTAAGAAATAGAAGCTGAAACTGTTGTAGAGGGAAAAAAGTAATCCAATCTCTTTTCCAGAATAGTGCTTTGCCCATGCAGTGGTCATGTTTGACTGAAAGGTGTTAGTGGAAACAGCTTCAATTCTGCTGTGGCCCGCAGAATCTGTTTGCACCAAATATGATAGGAAAGTAATTCAGCATTTTCCAAATGTTGGGACTAAATACAAGGATGCAGCATGATGCAACCTTGTTCGTTTTTGTGTATATATATATTTTCATGTTCGCGATGTACGAGGGGCGTCATTCCTTGGAACCGAGTATGCTGGAAACAACCTTGAAAATTACCAAGAAAAGCAAATTTGACAAAGAATGTCCAAGTGTGGGGTGAGAGGCGGACAATAACAATCGTTAAATCATGTTAAATCTGTATTTTTTGCCCCTTCCCAAGCAGGTGGTGAGACTTTTCACGATGCCAAGTCCCAGAACTCGAGGGGTTAGAGGCTGAAAATCGCTTCGCCAGCAGGGCTCCACGGAGCCTCAATCCCCGATTGAAGAGGGGCACCACCTCAAGGGCGCATGGCTAACGGCTTCCAAGGGTTCAACCAGGGTTCAACCAGGGTTCAACAAGGGCTCGACGGCATCCATGTCCTTTTCTGGTCTTCAAAGAGTAACAGGTCTCTTGTGGACATCATAAATTCTCCAGGCAGTGTTCTGATCACCGACCTTGCCACTCAGCGGGTGCAAATAGCTTTCTTGGTGACCAAATTTGCACCGCTGTTTACCTTGCGGGTGTGGACAGTCCTGTGGTTCACTAGACTCGCCCCCACCTGGAAACCCGAGCTTTGCGCAAGGACAGTTGCGGAAAATCTTGCAGGAACACCCTCTGTCAACGGCTAAGATGATGCAGTTGAGACGGGCTGCCACTTGGAGCTTCCCAGGTCGCAGCGCTTGGAGTTCAGGATGTTCTTTATCCCGTGTCCAAGCCCCTGGTACTGAGCTCAGAAAGTTTTTGCAGAAAGAAGTAGACTACATTAGACTACTTGGATTTTGAAAAAAACTTGAAATATCTCCAAGGCGTGACCCTGTCAAGATGCTGTCAAGGTGTTTCAGGTCTGTTTAGACTTTCTATGACAGGCTCCAGCAGGGAATCATATCCTGGTCTGCACCTTATTCCGAGTTGGTGGCTGAAATGCCAAGGACAATTGGGAAACATTTCCAGTCATGAGGTCTTGAAAGGAAATCTGGCCCCTGAGTCTGCTGTCTGGCACCCAGTTTCAGAGCAATCGGTCAGACTGGAGGGAAGTTCAAGCTTGATGATGTTGAGGGCAATTTCATGAGGTCTCACAAGTAGATTTTGCATGCCCATTTAATATAGTTTTTTTTGACATGTTTTAAAGTTAGCATATCCTTGCAGATCCTAGATCTAAGGATCTAAGGTTTGGTCCCAGCAGTGCTAACAGGTGTGCTTTCATATCCTTCGACCATGATTGTTTTTTTGAGGTTTGCAAGCTCTCTGGCAAGACAGACATCGAGCTAACAGGTCCCAGCAGTGCTGTGTGGTCGCCTCCATGGGATGATCCAGTATGGTTGCGCAGGTCCTGCTCGATGTTTTGATGACGAGGACTGCCAAGCAAATGGAATGGCGCTGAATGCAGTACACCATTTGTTTCTCAAAATAGCGGTACCCCTAGATCATGCAGTTTATTAGCCGTTTATAGCAATCAACCGATTGTTTTGGGGGTCCCCTATTTTGAGAACCCCCCAAATGGGTTTAAAATGGCTGAACATAGGAATATTTGGGACCCATGTGAGGGTAGCCAGTTCCAATAGGTCCGTCCTGTCAGAGAAGTTTTGCTCCCTGATCCTTCGCGCGTGGAAAAGGACGCAGCGTTTGGCGCCATTATGGCAGGAAAGATCCAGAAAGGTGTCAGAGCCTCAGCAAAAGACCACTCGAAGTTGGTGATGGCACCGTGCACTCTGCAGCGCGGCTGATGCGCTTCGCCCAGGATGTCTTGGTGATTCGCTACGAAGGTCCCAAGGGATCTCCTGGGATGCCCGAGGCCGCGACTGATGAGACTGCTGGAGGGTTCCTGCTGCGCCGTTTCTCTTGCAGATGCTGAGCCCTGGCTCGGCCCTGGTGGGTGCTGGGCTTGGCAAATACGTGGCCCTGGTGACGGACGGGCGCTTCAGTGGTGCCTCCCATGGCATCATGGTGGGCCATGTAACTCCAGAGGCCAGCGACTTTGGAGCTTCTAGCAGTTGGAGCTTTAGACTTTCAATCAGATTTGAGCTTTTAAGCAGTTACAAGCAGCTCATATGGAGGTTTTCATGCAGCATTCTAGGATTTTTTTGAACCTTCTGCCTGGTGTTGCGCTTATCATGGGGATACCTTGACCATTGTTGCACTGGCAGGCTGCAGTTGGTGGCCCCATTGGCCTTTTGGTCGATGGTGATATGGTCACTGTGTCGGAGCCTTGTTGCAGCGCGCAGCGGGGCCTTGTTCAGAGTTTCAGTTACAGGCGGCCTGGAAGTCGCGAACTGTCAGTAGCACTCTCTGAGGAGGAGCATTGAGAAACGAAATCATCCAAATTTGAAGAAATTAAATCACTGGACTCTAAAAATGGATCCTTGAAATTCTGAGAATTGCTCCTGCCAAAGGAGCTAGCTGCTCGCAGAAGGGAATGGAAGCCACCTGATCCAAAGCCAGTGTCTGAGTTTTGAAAGGTCTGGAAGGTCTCGAAGGTCTGGAAGGTCTGGAAGGTCTGCTACTTGTTTGCGACTGAGGCCTGGATCCTTTGGCACACTTGGCAAATACGCATCACAGGCGATGGCACCGGCCCATGGCCCCCATTGGTCTGACGCAGTTGCTTTGCTGGACAGGTGAGGTCCGCGCACGTGGGAGCTACAACCTCATGAGCTGCGTTTGAAGTCGGCCGCGCTTTACAGGATCCGAAGCAGTGGAAAAAGGTAGGATCTGCCGGTGCTCGCAAAGGCTGAGCTCGGAAGTTCAGCGCTGGAAGCTCTGCTGAAAGATCCTGCACTAGGACTGGCAACATCTGGCAAACATCTGGCCACTGCAAAGGTACACAGAGTTCAGACCAACGATCCCAGCCTTGAGTCCCTTGACTTCGGCTGCTTTCACGTTCCAAGAGGACGATTTGACTTACCTTTGCAGATTCAACAAGATGAAATCAAAGATGAAATCACATGGAAGCAAAAGAATCAAGATGAATCACTTTACACAGTGAGACAATGGATTCTATCTCCGATTCTTTTCCCATCCTGGATCACTTCGATCACTGGATACTTTTTCAAAAGGCTTCTTTTTGGAGACCATTCTGCATCTTGCAGGAGACAAGGAGCCAAGGTGCGCCATTGCACCTGGTAGTGCACAGAATGCCCAGATTGGGAGCCGAAAGAGCTGGTTCTCCGCGCGGTCTTCCGCAGCCATGGCACTCAATTTACTCAACACAGCTGAAACACTGCAAGTTCGCACTTCGATGTAGTCTCCGTGGAACACTGCAACTTCGTCGAAGGCAATAGCGTTAGACAGATGTGTTTCATATTCCTACTTTAGTATACTTTAGCCCCTTTCCTCCAGAGTATCATGCTGACACCTATTTCTCTTGCCCGTGCCAAAGTGACCACACCACGCCGGCTGCAGAAGGCTCGAGTCCAAGCCAAAGTTGGACAAAAGCATAGTACTCTAGGACTCATCACTCGCACCAGTTTCCACTGGCTTTGTGGATGCTGTGACAAGGTCCCGAAGCAGCCTGAGACCTGCAACGGTGAGAGTTCGAAGGCAAACGGCTGCAGCAGGCTGTTTTTCTCCTTCGTAAACATGATTTATGAACATTTATGAACTTCTTTGCACTTGAAGCATTTTTGCGAAGCGCTCTCAGCTGTCTGCCACCGCATGGCCGACCACAACAGATTTCAAGAGATCAGCAGCGTCCATGGCAGGAAGGACATGGCTGCGCCAGCCGTTCATCATCTCGCACTCTTTCACCAGAGGACCAACACTGTTTGAAGTGTAGGTGGATTCGTCACGGAAAGATGAAAACGGCTTCTTGCAGAGTGCGATGAACTATATACATGCAGCATATTCTCAGACTAGGAATGTACGCGAGGGTAGCCAAGAATGCACTCTGGACATCGGAGAAACATCAGTGTGTCCATAGTTTGTGGCGCCCAGAATGAGGATTTTTGCAAGACAATAACATTTTACTTTTTGTCATTCATTTCTTCTGAAAACAATTCTTTTGTTCTTTAGTCAGTTAGTTCGTTACTTAGTCAGTTAATTAGCTAGTTACTTAGTTGTTTGTTTGGTTGGTTAGCATCCCAACATGGTACAATGCAGCGACAGCGACAGGAGCCCCGGCCATGCGAAGCAGTCTTCACTTCCAGAGCTTCGCAGACTTCCAGGTGCTTCCAACGTGACATCTGTGGCACATGACGTTATAAACAACGAGGACCAGCCAATACAAGGGACAACTCATCTAGTTTTCGAATCCGCAAGGATCAGCTAGCAGATTGTCTCAGTAGGGATACTCAAGCTATGGCCAGTCATAGAAGCAGCACAGGAAGGGCCAAATACAGCAGCAATGTCAACAAACGTATCCTTAAAAATGTCCAGCAAAACACATTAGAATTACTAGTGTACGAGCAATATTATCAACATTGAAAAGTTAGAATCTCAAATAAGATAGACAGTTCAGTACGTAAGGTTCACTTGAATGATGGCGCAGGCCTTCGGCTTGTGATCGTGAGTCAGAGGAGACAGCTGGCCTGGTTTGGGTTCACGAGAAAAATGTCAAAGTTTTGGCTCAAGATGAACTCGGTGAACTCAGGGAACCAGCTGTCATTCTGAACAACCAAAAAATCAAGCTCTGTGTTTGTGTCCAACCAGCTTTCTGCTACTCAAAAACCCTCCTGAACAGTGTGTCAACTACGATCCATTTCGTTCAAGGAGCCGCTGGCGGCACGACTGCGACAGCTTGAAAGAAGAGTTGAGGCGGGGAGTGGCATACCAACCATCATCAACCACCATTTAACCATCATCAAACCATCATCTTATCATCATTTAGCCGTTATCAAACCATCCACACGTGAACAGTTTCCATTAATCCCTGGTTGATCATTGTGAATTGGCTTCATTTGTTCATGCTTTGGGAATCGTGGTTCACCAAACAAGCCAAACAGAAGGACCGGTCCTTTCCTTTAGATAATTGGTGAATATATTTGTGCGGCATTTTGCTTCCATGCCCGATAAGAATGAAAGCGTAGATCCCCAAACCCGGAAACTTCAAAGGACCTGCACGGTGTTGAGGCCCTTGAGCATGAAGTGCAGACACAGGCTGGCAAAACACCAACGATTCCACGTCAGCCTGGCGTTTGTGGAGGTAAATCAGTGTGGAATCTTTGCCTTTTTGGTCAACATGATTCTAACATGATGAACATGTTTGAAGCGATTGCAAAGTGCTTTCAGGCCCGGGCGTGCGATCAACCAGCCAAGCAGCAGCAGCTGCCAAAGACTCAGCAGTTATGGACCAAATCATTGCTTCAGCTGTTGCTGTTCTTCTTGCTGTGGTTGTGACTGCAAGATTGTAGTTATAGATGTGCTTGTGGTCTCGTGGTCGTTGTTATGCTTGTTTGCCGACCTGATTTTGTTTGAGGAAGGTAATGGAGGTGGTAGAGGTAGTGTTGTTGTTGTTGTTGTTGTTGTTGTTGTTGTTGTTGTTGTTGTTGTTGGTGGTGGTGGTGGTGGTGGTGGTGGTGGTGGTGGTGGTGGTTCGGCTCATACGTGTCTCTGCTGGAGGCCAGCAGCACCTGAAGCCGGCACAAAGGCTGATGCGGAGCAGGAGGAACGACAGTGGCAGAGTGGCAATGCAAGATGGTTGAGAGGTTCAAAGAATTTCAGAGATGCAAAAGTTTGAAGATGTTTGAAGTGACTGCAATGCTGGGGATGCTTTCACGACTGGGAAGTGTCGACCTGAATCTTGCTCAGCTGCGATGGCTGACTTTTGCTTACCTTTGCTTTCCACCTTGGTTGGATGTTGAGAGTGCGAGGAAGTTTGGAAGGAGCTCTTCGAGAAGTTACGAATGGAGGCGAAATCATGGGCTGTGATTGGCAATTCTGGGGATCCTTGAAGAAGCAAGACATTCAAAGCTCAGTCATTCCCACATTTGTTTTGACATGTTTTGACTGATGGACAGACATCAGCAGTGTATTGACCGGTTTGACAAGGCGATGAAGCAGACGTCCTTGATCGCTTCGAAGACGGAAGAGCAGCTTGCGGTTGCGGACAAGCAGTCTGGAAGCCTATCCGGGTTTGTGCATGATTCGGATATGATTTCGAGAAACCATTGTCTTTTGGGATTAAGCTGAACCATCGGCCAAGACGTTTAGTGCTATGAAACTTTTCTAATGGGAAGATACTTTTTTTTAGTTTATAAGCAACTCTTTCCAGTCGCTGTGTCATTTCAAAGTTTGTGTTGCATCTGACCCTTTCATCCTGCTTTTGGTCGTGGAACATGACTTTTTGTGGGCGCAAACGGCATAAACCAGAAGAATTCCAGGATGGCATAGAGCCCAACACATTCGCGGCATTGCATGGACTCAGATCATTCTTATTGCCTGCAGGCTGGCTGGACTGCTAAGCAAAGCGGAGAAGCTCATTGAGCAAAGTGCAATGCAAGTGGAGGAAAGGCAAGGCATGTCATGCGAATGTGTCGAACAGATCCATTGATTTATTTATCTATTTATGTATTTATCTATTCATTTTGTTATTTATTCAGCATCCAAAGAATTGGGTACTTGCTGTGTGGATGCTGACCAAGAAGCGAAAGATTTCTAGATTTGCAATCTCGTGCCTTGTTCAAGGCTGGCGAAGCGCAGTGGGCATCTGCTGCGGGAGATGAAGACTCAGTTGAGGGGTGCCATGCTGAGCCACTGAGTTCGCGCCCTTCGGGAGCGGCCTTGCGGTGGATTCGTGTCGATGCCACCTGAAACTGCTTGGAGTCTGAGAGAAGTGATGCATAGATTTTCATATTCCCTAAATATAGACATAAAGATTCTGATGTTTCCGCAGATGTATCGTATACAGGATAGATGATGCTTGCTTCGTGGTTGCGTATTATTGCCATTTTTTGCGGCACTTCTTGTTTTTTTCGCCTGGACCATGTCAAGGTGGTCGCCAGCCAGAACCTTCCAAGCCACGAGAGTCGCAGGTCTGAGTCCATCGTGCTTCGTCGCTGTCAACGTTGCCGGATGGTCATCCAACTGGTTGGTCAGAGCTGGTACTTTTGGAGGCCGTCACTTGTTTCCAAGATTTTCCAAGTGGCTTCACTAGGTTTGACCTTCCTTAACTCTGCTTTTGCTGACCACTTTAGTAACAAAGTGAAAAGAATTTCCATCAGCGCAGATCTAGAAACATTTCAAACATTCAGTTTGTATTGCCACAGCCAGCAGTTTCCAGGCTCCTTTGGCTGCCTTCGAAGATCGAGGCTTGGCCCGTTTGATCAGCCCCAAAGATGTCCCAAGTCCGGAAAGCAGTTCCTTTCAGGTTGCAGAGCCCCGCAGCAAATCTTTCAGAGGCCGGGCACCACAGGGACTCCTTGTTTGCATCAACCAACCAGCCCAGCTGAGGCCTGGAAGCGCTGAGGGCATCCTGAAAGAGGTCCCATCGGCTACAGCAAGGCCGGGGCGGCTCAGCGAAGCCAAGGAGTTTCGGTGTCCAACGGGGATCAGGACCCTGGACTTCAACCACGAGCCAATCACTTCGATCAGCGCGGTTCTTGGAAGGGAACGAACGAAACATTCCCGGCCGGGCTTTGGGTAGTAGGAACTCAGAAAACATCAGATAGAAAGTCAACATCTCAATATCAATAATATTGAAAACTATTCCTTGGAGTTTTCACTTTTTTAGGCTCAAGCTTTTTCGGCAGAAGCCATCGATGTTGAAGCGTTGAAGGACACTTTGCCGGACCAAGACAACCTTTTCGAACCCTACCTCACGAGTGGCTACACAGTGGTTTGCGCTTTTGATGGCTTGGTCATCTTGTGTCTTCCCACGCGCGGTTGCTAGCTGGTCATGTATTCATGAACGCTTGCTTTGTACATGTACTTACTACTTACTATCTTGCATCTACCAGCTTAAATAGCCAGCAGCGGACATGCTCAAGCTGTTCACTTGAATGCTATGAGGGATAAGCGGCGAGATAGCATCACCAGGGTTTTCTGCAGTAGATTCATTGTCTTCACTTCTCTTCACTTCCCTTCTTTTTCAAAGGTGAACAAGATGGTAGCCCCATGCAGACGTTGACCAGCGTTCGGGTCTCAGTGTGAACGTTGTTTGGTGAGAAGGCCATCACAGACCGATCAGGTGGCTGAGTTGATGGCAAAGCTCAACCGCTCAGCGCAGAGTTAGCAAAAATTCCCGCCGTTGGTTCAGACTGTTTGGAACATTAGCAGTTCAGTTTGCAAATTTGTGTTTTTGCAACATTGGCAGTTCGAAATGCCTTAGTTTCTGAACCGTGCTGCACTATGTTGCATTAGTCGCCCCAGTTGCATTCGATGCCTTGGGGCACCTCTTGTGCGCAGGATTTTGCCAAAGCTCTTCCGGGCATTGCAAAGCAACACGCATTTAAAGCAACTGCGCCACTGGCACGTGTCGCCTGAGAGAATGTGAACATGTCAGTGCACTGAAGCCAGGATGTTGGGCAACACAGCAATGGAATCTGACAAAGTGCCGGGCTTGGAATGGGGTTGTCATCTTGATTGGTAGCGTAGTCTTGCAACACCCTTGCAACTGATTGGTGTGATGGAATTCAGTATTTGTGGATGCACGAACATCGACATTTTGCTCAAGCGGGAAGGACGGCGCAGAAAAGGAAATATATGGGACTGATGCCGCCAGTTAATGACCATCAATATGAAGGCCTCGGATCAAAGGCTGATGGAAGATGCGCCTATAACGAATGATGATGGATGACTAGGGTGGATTTTATTTTCTTTTTTCTAGTTCAATCCGCAGAGAATAACGAACCAGTCCACTACTGCCATTGCGCTGAGAGATAGTAGAGGCAGGGCCTTGCAACACTGTTTTTTTCCGTGTCTTGAAACTGGAATTTTTGCAAAGACAACATTGCAAATGTGAACTTTCTGTTTGTGAAAAACTTTCTGCTTGCAGGTTTGCTATGGGACGATCAAGAAGTGCCGACCGTCGCAGCAACAGCAGGTCCCAAAGTACACCACGCAAACCTCAGGTCGGCACAGCGAGGGCACGTCCAAAGATAGGGCGCAGTCTACTTGGCATTCCTAGATTTCGCCAGAAGGGAAGAGCACCACTGGATGGGTTCCTGACTCCCTCAACCTGTTGATTTGATGTGATTCTGTTGGACGGCTTCCCAGGAGACAGGAACCGTGAACAGTTGGAACGTTCAGCGCCAGTTTGGCTTTGCTTCTTGTGACAACAGCCGTTTGGGCCTCAGAATGAGCCAAGTCACTGAGTGCTGCGAGACGAGGATCTTGAAGCGCCCAGTTTCGCTTCATTGCCAGCCGGCACGCACATGCTCTCGATGCCTTGAGGCCAAGATGTTTTCGTTCATGCTGAAGCTTTCAAGGACATGGAGGTTTCCGATGGCTCGCTTACTGTGTGATTCAGCATTGACCAAATTACACAAGGCCGGCTTTGATGGTTCCAGGCAAGACAGAACTAGTACAAACAAAAGATGAAACAGAACTGAAGACGCACATTTAGAATGTCCTGCAAAAACCTAGCTTTTCGATGATTAAGCTATTGCCTTTGTGGAAAAGATTCAGAATAGCCTCTATTTGACAGGTTCGAGATAGGGTGAAGAAGACTGGGCTCCAACGTGAAGGCCCCAGGAATAAGGTGAGAGTCGGCAGGCCATGGCAACGCTGTTGACATGTTACAGAGACCGACTTCAAACGTAAGGCGGAGACCATGTACGTTTCGATGTGAAGGACCTGCTAGACTTGATCAGTCATTGCTTGATGGCAAGCCTGTGGATTGCCCTGGAAGGACACCGGTCGTGGCAAGAAACCCGAGGAGCCTTCCGGAATGTTTGTAGTCAACACTGCAGTAACTCAATCCTCATACTTTGCAGTGGGTTGGATCAGGGTTTCGACATGCCTGGAATTGGAGCCAGAATGAGCACAGAGTACATCAGAGGACATCAGAGTACCAAAGGTCAGTACTTCACCTGCTGCACAAGGCTAAGAATGTGGAATTGGATGAAACGGGACGATCGCGTGAACGTGGAGGTGTGCACTGTGGAGACCGTGGTGACATGCGCAGTGTGGCTGAAAATTACGGGGGATAACCATACCCCCATGCTTTCAATGTCAAGGCGGACCCCGGCCACTCAAAAAAATGATAAGGGGAAGAAGTGATGTTTTTTTTTGTATATACATAGATAATGTAGTCAACTAGAGACTCAATTTGCATCACAGAAGTATTCGTAGAGATCAAACAATTTACCACATGTTGAAATGTTTTCACTTCATTTCAAGGGGCGACCGGTGACATTGACATCATCCAGGGAAAATGCGGAAGCGCGATGTTTTGATAACAAAAACAATCCCAAGATGAGAAGGCATGGATTGGAGCGAAGACACGCTTGTTTGTTCCAGCATCATGTTCCGCTCTTATGTCTCCATATGGTGTTCTTCAGCTCGCAGGACATAAACTAGAGGACAGTGTGGCCCGAAAGCGAGCATTGCGCACAGCCATAGCATCGTGAAGAACGTGCAGGGAACTACCACCACAGCAACTCCTGAATAGCACTTTTTCCATCTTTTTCCTTTTAAATGGGTTGAGTTCGTTTGTATTTGCCAAGTGTGAGGAGGTGACATTTTGGCGTATGACTGCGCGCGCGGAAGTGCGCGGAAGCTTTGTGGAAGGGAAACTTCGCGGAATCTCTGTATGACATTATGACAACTGAATGCTTTTTAACACAGGGACGTGGTACGGGAGATCTGTTCTTCAAGAGACTTCTGAATGGAGAAACCTGTCCTGCCGATGGTTTTTGCACAAGCTTAAGAGCGAGCAAGATGTCCAATGTGTTGGTGCATGTCTTTCCCCGACTCTTCCAGCTTCTGAGCTTCCTTTTCTGACTCAACGGACTCAACGGACTTTGAAGTCGAGTGCTGAAATGGCCGCAATCTGTCAATTCAAAAAACATCGGAATTGCACAACCCTGAAGGCACGAAAAAAACTACGCATCACCACTAATTCATGTTCATTTTTTGCAGCAACACGCTGCATTTGGGCGGTTTCGGTTTCGATCAGCTCTTTTTCACCAAGTCCTCCATTCCCAAAACTTATCCCTTCGCACGCCGGAGATTTTTACGGCAACAGTCTCTAAAATAGCCTCTAGATTAGACATCGATTAACCACCAAGTGACCATCAGTTGATCACTTCTAGCAATTAATAAGCAGGTCAGTTGGTGGTCAACCTGTAACCAGCAATTAACCTCCAATTAACCAGCAACAAACCACCAACTAACCACCAACTAACCACCAATTAAGCAGCAATTCACCAGCAACAAACCACCAATTAACCACCAACGAACCACCAATTAACCGATGATTCAGCAGGTTGACCGCGGTTTTTGGATCGACCTGTGCCAGGCTCCCGACGACGTTCCCGATCCAGAGGTAGAAGCGATTCGCGTCGGTCCAGGTGCACAGATGGCGAGACGTGACTGAGACGTGAAAGAATTGCGAGTGGTTTAGTGGCTGATTTAGAGACCATTAATGATGAATGATGGTGACTTAGTGATTTTAGTGGCCATTGATGATTTAGTGGCTGATTTGGTGGATAGGGAATGGTTGTAGCGGATAGTTACCAATGATGAATGGACTGATGAATGATGGCCATTAAATGGTTGACCATGAACCATGACTTTTAATGATGAATGATGGTTAATAGTGGCTAGGGAATGATGAATGTGTGGTTAATGGTTGATTTCTAAGACCTTCTGGGTTTTCTACCAGTGTGTGTGTGTGTGTGTGTGTGCGTTCCTTCTTGGCCTTTGGCTGTCACCAGCAGGCACTGGTGAACGTTAAGAGCCCCGGTGTGACATTGTTCCAGGGGGCATGAGTCCTAGAGAGCTCTCGGTGTTCGGCATTAGGAAACTCTTGGTGTAAAGGTTCCAGGTCAACGGCATAAAACGGACAGCAAGGTGTTGAATTGGCATGCCAAGCAAAACTGCTAGCACAGGCAAGACATGATGCGCGTACTGCCGAAAAAAACTCAAACAAGAAAAGCACAAATCATGCCATCATTGCAGATGTGGAAAAAGGTGAGGGTGTCCAGAAACCTGATGCACCACTTGGTGCAATGCAAACAAGTGACAAGATCAGATAGAACGACTAAAGACCATCCAAAACTGAAATTGCCTGGCTGGTGCGGCGTGTTTGTAAAAACACATAAACATATATAATTTGTATAATGTTTAAAAGTATCTTCACGCAGAACTGTAGTCTTGACCTTCCGACCTGCGCTGAAGCAGACCACCTACATTGTTGAATCTAGGTGAAGACATGCCATTGAATCAAGCATGGTACATGATAGAGAAAAGAGAAATGAAAGCAGCCAATAGGAGCAAGCGATGTGAGGATCGTACAGGTGCACACAGGTCATTTCGCGCGCATGGATGTGTAAACAACAATGCATGCAGGAGTTGCAATTTGCACAGCCACATCTACATGTATGCAGACTCCAAATAGATTGAAAGATTCGCGTTGCGATTCAGATGTTTTGGCAAGCTTCTCTGAAGGAATTATTTGTGTAGCATGTAAGAGTCAATAGTGGTTCCTAGGAAGAAACAATTTTTGGATCCACGGATTATTTGTAGAATGAAGAATGAATGTATTGAAGGATTGTGGACTTTGCTCCGCGTATTTTTGTTGGGCCAGGCGAAGGAGGTCTGACAGCCGACGAAGGCGTAGATGAAGCAGATGCTATGGAGGAATGCACGGGCTAAAAAGCTGTGCAGCTGCATCCTTTCAAGGTGTCCACGAGATTTCGCTAGAGAATTTCCCCAAAGCCAAGACAGCAGACAGGCAGAGTGCTCGACTGAGGCATGCATCAATCTCGTGGCTGATGCCTTGAGATCCAACTCAACCCTGGAGAAGTTGGACCTTCAGGCGCAGTGCGTTCCCACTGGTGCAAGGGGGTTGCTGCCAATGGCAAGTTGCCAGGCGAACTTTTTGGAGATGTGTGACCTCACAGCTGGTGTCTCAAACTTCCGCCGATCCTTGCTAAAAGCTGGAAATTGTCTACGGCTCCATGGCTTCCCCATGGCTTCCCCATGGCTTCCCCATGGCTTCCCCATGGCTTCCCCAAGGCTTCCCCATGGCTTCCCCAGGTGATTTTTGAAGCTCTTGCTGAGAACAATGGGCTGAAGGCCTGGCTGCGAAAGTTGTCAGCTGAGATTCGCATGTCAAGTCGCTATTCCCACAGGAACTGAAGGTGAACTTTCAAGCCTGTGCGAAGCAGAGCTTCAGGGACCTCATGCTGGAGCAGGTCGGGGTGACCCAAAGCAGCTTGGAAATTCGAAGATGAAGTCCTCACATCTCCCAACATCTCCCAACCTGTTCTTTACTTGGAAGCTTTACTTCGGTAGTTGGATGCTTCGGTAAATGCTTGGAAGCTTTGCTTGGAAGCTTTGCTTGGAAGCTTTGCTTGGGTAGTTGGATAGCACTTCTTCTCTGGCAGTGACCTGGTGTTTCCATGAGCTCAGGGCAACGATGTCTACAAGGCAGCCGCGGCAGCCTTCCGAAGCAACAGAAGTCTCATCAAATTGGACTTGTCCGAAGCCTAAGATGCGCTCAAGCGACATGCTGAGGAATTCTTGCTCAAGAAGCCCTTTCTTTCTTTCTTTCTTCCTTCCTTCCTTGCTTCCTTTCTAAGCTTTGAAAGGACTGTGTGCATGAGCTCAAGCCAGAAAAAGACATCAGGATTTTGCTGCAGCGACATTGGCAAGATCAGATTTGTCGGGGTCTCATGCAGAACCGACAGGCTCGGACAGGTCCGGAGCTCAGCAAAGGCGAATTCTTTCATTCCAAAAGATCGTCCAGTTCCCCATGGCTTAGGAACTTCGCAAGTTCCGAAGGCTGCAGGTGAGATATGTGTGAGCAAAATGTCTTTTCGAGAGAGTAGAGAGATCTTGAAGCAGTTCTCAAAGCCAACATTCATCCACGTCAGGTAATCTGACATTCAACATGATCTCTAACCCACTTCAAATATCTTCAAATTGTCTGGCACAGGATGACTGAAAGAAGAACTTTCTGCTGATTGCAATCGCAGCAGTCATCTCGACTGTGTTCTTGACTGGGCTTCCGACTCGCTGGGGAGCGAGAATTCGCATGCAAACCATGTGGCAAAGTTTCCGTGCTCATTTACAACAAAAAAAGCACCCAAGATCGTCCAAGATCCATGTTTAGCTTGTTTCACCTTTGCATCAGGGAGAGCAGCAAAAAATGTCTTGAGTAAATCAAGAGTGCGAAGACTTCCCGGTACTGGAGTTGATTGAGTCATGGCTTCGTCAGTGCTCTCTGAAGAATTGCAGTCAGCAATTGCATTCCATAAGAACTTTTTCTTCTGATTTTCTGGTATTCAGATGGATTCAGCCATTGGCTCATTGAGCTTATTGGTTCAGAGGCTTTCTTAGCATAGCGCTCTCTCGCTTTGCTTGGAGTGCTTCGCCTGAGGCTCCATCTTTAATGTGTTTTGTCCGTTTTGGATTTCACGGTTTCGACGCTCTGTTTGAAAATCAAATGTTGATGCCTTGTAGCCATCTGGCATCGGACAGGTGGCTGGCGGTTGGACATGCTTTGGGTGTCGCAATGGCTTTGCCTTCTGATAGTCGCTTTGATCGAAAGGCAAACCTCATCAAATGTCTCGGTAAATGGTGGTAGCCTCCAATCATCTCAAGGTCTGATCAATTTTCAGTTACTGATGAGCAAATTGTGTCAAGCTAGGTGGTCTTAGGCGATTCTTTGCAGAAACTTGGGACTTCATCATGGGATCTCCACGGATCTCCACGGATCTCCATGGATCTCCATGGATCTCTAAGTTGAAACCCTGCATTTTCAGAGTCGGACCCCGCATCGGACCCCGAACAGATTCGCGGAACAGCTAAGGCATGGAGCACTCTGGAGGAAGCTCGGTTCGCACAACTGAACCCGGCTGGTTTCCCAAGGAAGATGGCAATCCCCAGTGACCGACTCGTGAGTATCTTTTTTTTAATCATTTTGATGGGCTATGTTTCATTGTGATATAATTTGATGTTTCTTTATTCATTTTTTGCCCTCGAAATTACTTCCCTTTGGGCTCGTTCATTGCTGGTCATGGCGTGGCTGCACTGAAGACTTTTTGTTGAGTTTGTGAGAGTTCAAGAGTTATTCAGTCGGCTTCAAGACGAGTGATGCTGCGACCCCAGGAAGCGAGGGGCGATGGTCAGCCTGTCCTTCCAGTCCTTGGGATGCGACTTGCAGATGAGGATCTGCAGAAGGCACCGCACAAATTCTACGGGACCCACGGATACGATGTGTCAAAGGCGTCGAAACATCTCGAAACAAAGTCCTGCCTGGAGTGAAGGGCCCTGCCCTCGACTCTTTTTTTTTGCTGACTTGTACTTGGTTTGGTTGCTCTAAGCTGGCTTGCCTTTAGGATGGTTTCCACCTTCTGGTTTGTTCAAGTTGTACTCTTTCCTATTGACTTGCTTCCCAGCGAGAAGCTTTGTGCCGCCTTTGAGTACAGTGGTGGTATGCTTTTCAGTTTTTAGTGACCGGCCAATACTACAAACTCGTCAACTCTTGCGAAGGCGTTTCAGTTTGGATATGCTAGGAGGGCAAAAATCTCTTCGTGCATGATACTGAAATAGGATACTTCAAGATTTTGAGAATTAGTCAAGCACTTTCCTTCGTTGGAAGACTGGCACTGGAGTCTAAAATGCTCAACGTGTAAGTCTTGCCATTCAACTTGCCTTGAGGGCTGGATTGGGGGCAGTATCTTTATTCGCGGTCCTGAAGAAGTTGGGAATACCCCGCCGATTGATTTTTACACTGCTCCTTGGCATTTTAATCGGCTAGTTGCATAAGTCCCATGCAATTGTTTCTGATTCGGAGCTTGCTTGTTGTGGTTGGTTCGCTCTTTTGTTGCCATGTCGCCGTTTTCTCAGCTTCAGGTTTACTGGGGCTCTGATCCAGTCACAAAGCTAGCCTCAACTTCAACATCCGCATTGGCAACTCGGACACAGGCGGTTGGAGGTTGCACTTGGGGATTCAGAGTAAATGCCGGATTTTCTCAGCGAAAAGCAGCAATTTTCAATTCTTGAGCCCTGATTTTGATGGCAGACAATTAGATCACCAGCTATTAAGCTGGTAAACCTTGGGGTGGTGCGACATGGTGCCACCGAACATGTCGCTCCCAAGGCAACAATCAGCGTGGTCGTAAGTACACCGTCGTGCAGCGGCACTTCTTGTGACTCGAGCCTAGCCTCAAGGTTGATCAGCTACGTGGGAAGTCAGCCTTGCTGGGGGTGAAGGATATCGTCTTGTTATCTCTTGAGTAAACATTACTATTATTGCTACCACTACTGATATTAATGACATTCAAGTACTACTCTTACTGCTAGTACATGTGCTCTGACTAGTGCTCTGGACAGCTACGTTTTCCTATTTTTGATGGTACGCTCATCACTCGCGTTCGGCAGCGATTTGGGTCATCGACAAAGTCGGTCCGCACATCTGAGGATTGTCATCTCTCAGGATCCTGGGTCTGCGACGAGTTATAGCATTGCCCGTGGCATGGATGGCTACTCCAACCGTGAATCTGCTACCATCCTCCTACCAAGCCACTAGCCGCAATATTCATGGAGCAAGAAATTGCAAAGACTCCAAGGAAAGTCTCAAAGCAGGTGAATGCCTTTCGGATTTATGCTTTGAGTAGCTCTTTAGGATTACTTTTAGCTCATTTGCGTAGCTCAGAGGCTTAGCTTATCCTTTGGCCTTTGAGCTTTGCCCAAATTTGTCAGCCAAGGTGCTGGTACCGTGACTTTGCCCCTTGACCAGCAAGCGGGGACACTGCTAAGCGGCAGTACATTTTTGCACAGGCTTCCCATGGCTTCCCCTTGACGTGCTGCTTTTCCGAGAGGGTTTGTCGCAACTATTGAGACACACAGCTTTCCCAACAGCTTAGAATGTCCTTGAAAAAGCAGAGCAATGAGGCTCGAGCTGAACATTGAAAATAACTATGACTTTCTGACCGTTGGCTCGCTGAGCTTCTCGGGGCCTCTTTGCAGAAATCAATTTGCAAAGAATTTCCTGAAAGTTTTGTCTAAGTGAAATTCGCAAAAATTGACAAGTCTAGTGAAATCCTTGTCTAAGTGATTCGCAAGTTTGTCTTTGCTAAGTTAATGACAAGTCCAAGGACCCAGTCATGGACCCAGAATCAGTTTGTCCAAGGACCCAGTCCGGGCAGGTCATTCCAGTTGCAGCAGGGTGCCTTGGCAGCACAGCATGGCCGTTGGAAGCCAGCAACGGAGCAGCGTCAGCCGCGTGTAAGGACGACAATTACCTGGACCTCCGACTACAGCGTGGTTCGATACGGATGGAATGTGACTTTCCAGGGCGCAATGGAAACTTTGAAGCACACTGAGAGTTGACACGAAGCCAGGAATACGGGAAGACATGGTCATAAGTTGTGCAAACTCATGGTGTTTCGCCGCTTAGGACTTCGGCTTTGCTTTTTTCAAAATAATTCACTTCTGGAATGGACTTTCACATTTGTTCAGTGCAGGGGTGCCATTGGCGAGAACCTGTTTTTTCATTCCGTAGTTATCGCTTTGGAGACCAATCTTTCTGGTAGTTGAGGATGGAAATGACTGTGCCTTTTGCTATGCCAAGGATGCAATGCAACAATGCAACAATGCAACAATAAGCGCAACACAACCATGCACAACTGGAACACTACTCAACGTTTCCCGATTTTTTTCTACATTTGGATGATTCTTGGGATGGCTTTTTGCTCCCCTCATTTTGATATGCAACTGAGGGAGGGGAAGGGAAGGGCAACAGATTGTTCTTCTGCCGTTTTTGTAGCGCAGTTCCAGTAGGTATTGCCCCCCGAGCATGGTTCAGGCTTGACTTTGAAGGTAAGCAGGTCTATTTTCTGTGCTGATACTACAGCTGCAAAGCTAAGTGACGGCAGATTAAAGTTTGATGCGCCCAACCGCCCAAGGATCAAATGTTGGAAGCAAACATTAGCGCGATGGAGATTCCGCAAGGAGCCTCCCACTTGTTGACGTACTCTGGAAATTCCCATGGCGAGATGACCGTGCCTTTCTCCGCGCCGATTCTGGATGTGTACGTTTGGAGCTTACTGAGCTTACTGAGCTTACTGAGCATACTGAGATGACAGTTTGTATCGAAATTCTTTGCCCGCCATTTTTTGAAGATTGGAATCGCAACTTGGAGGTCTTGCCAGGCCCATCTTCGTTGAGCTTTACTGACACTTCGGCAACTGCAAGCGATATTTCTGGTATCCTTGAGCTGGTTGCCCCCAGTGATGTCACCGATGTGCAGCGTGCTTTGGCCTGAGAGCTTTAGAATGATGAATGTTTCCCACCGAAATGGGATGCCAAATCAAGTCATCAGCGAAGTGTTGGTTTTGCATCCTCCACTTTTGACAACACACGTAAGATCATCATGCATCATCATGCATCGTCGCCATGTCACCATTTCTGTGTTTTCTGCAGCTGGAAAGGTTACGAAGTGTACTGGGGCAATGGCAACCGTCGGCTTGGCGTATGCTCGGCCTCGGCTGGCTACAGATTTGAGCCAGGACCATTGCTGACCAGAGACTGCCCAAGCCTCAAACCTTCACATGGCCTGCAAGACCCATGCCTTGATATACCGTGAATCCCTCAAGTGGCCCTGAGTTGGGACTTGTTCAAGTCTGAGGTTCTGGCAATGGTTGGGACCTGCTCCCAATCGCAGCTGAAACAGTTGCTGGACCAATTCAACTGGGGGGTTATGGACTTCGCTTCGATGGCAGCTCGGGCTGCAGGGATGTGATGCAACAGCCCCTGTCCCTGAACATTCCGATCTGCGAAATCGTGGTGTTCCGAGGTTCGTTCTCAACAAGGACCCGCGAATCTTTCATTTTGTGCGATCCTGTCACTTTCTCGGGTTGCTACGGATCAGTGCCTAGATCGCAGCCAACTGTAAGACTTGGAGCTTTGGGGTTCTTGAAGTTCATACTGATGTGTTCAATTCATCCTGGATGTTTGTTCCTTTGCTTCAAATCAAAGTTGTCCAATTTCTTCAAATCAATTAACCATTGTTTCCCTATAGTTTTGTTGGTTATTATCCCCCATTATTGATGCTTAATATTGACCCATAGCCAAATCAGGGTCGTCAAACGTTGTCAACTCGTGTCGAGGCTGATTGGACCGTGGCATTTTGGGTCAACCCTTCGGTCCAAGCGACTCATACTGTGAGCCTTCTACGAAAAGACTCCAGCGCCTGGCTGTCTGCCCCTCGGCACCTCATTGGCTCGATCCCTGTTGCTGGGGTCAATGGGATCAATGGGATCAATGGGATCAGTGGGATCAGTGGATTTCATGGGATCAGTGGATGCTTATTTGGATCCTTACTTTTGATTAGAATGAAGATAAGGAATTGATCCAATGTTGTGCGCTCCATGTCATCCATCATGTTTGCAATTCTTGATCCGCATAATGTACATCTTACTTACGCGTGCATAATACCTATCCATCCATTTGTCCGTCAATCTAGCCTTTGTTTTGTCGTTCTCTCTCTCTCTCTGTCTATGTATTTTCAACTACATGTTTCTCAACATTTATACCAATCTCTCCAGCTATCGATCCATGAATTGATTTATCCTTCGATCTATCGATGTATAGATTTCTTGTGAGTCGAACCAAGGAAGCTGAATTTGGACTTTATCTGACCAGTGGCTCTTGGATCAGTTGCGAAACCACCATTACTGGCTGGGGTCGGGAAGCTCAGTGAGACAGATTCGGTCAGACAGGATCAGTGTGCAGGTGCGTGTGCGGGTATCATTGGTGAGGGTTGATATATGTCACGTGCGCATGTGAAGAGGATAGCTTTTTGATGCTTTTTGTGATGCTTGAGCTGTGCCTGGTCTTCCATTCCCAGGTCCTTTCTCATGTGAAGCATCTTCTTGGACTTTGCCACGGAATTCTTGGACGCACGTGCTGTGCACCCGGCAGACGGTCGGGTTAACTACACAATTGAGGTACACATGGGGGGCCGGCTCAGAAGCGTTGCAACATGTTGCAACTAATCTTTGAGAAAATGATTTTCGGTTCTCACCAGTTCTTGTCCCAAATCTCCCTTGCTTGTGAAAAGTAGTAATTACCTTTGCTTTGTGCCCTTGTGGCCGAGAATTTTGACATCAATGCTCTTTATTGTACTTTGCTCACCCATTTCCAAATTCCAAATGTTTGCAATACAAACCTTTCAAGGGAAACCTGAGGAAAAAAAGGCTCTAAGAGGGGCAAACCGCGCCTTTCCCAGGGCATATTTCTCAGGTAAATCTGTGCCCAGAAGTGCCTCAGCAATTTGGGTAGCCGAAGCCCAAAAGTCAACAAAATGGTCACACCAAATGGAATTTTCCCAAAGCTTCAAATTTGCGAAAGGAATGGATCTAGAATTGGAGGCTTCACTTTCCTGGGTGCAGATCGCCCTTCCGGCCCCTTTTTTTTCTTTCTTTTTTCTTTCTTTTTGCTGTCTTAATGGGCCCCCTTGATGTCCCGAGAGCGTCCCTGGTGTGACACGCTTCTCACGCTGGCAACTCTTAGTGGTGTAGCAGGTTTTCTTTGGATGACTGGATGAGTACGTTCGTAGAGGAAGTGTTGGTGTGTCCACGTCATTCGATCGAACTTGGCAACTCTGAACAGGATCTACATCAATGGAGTGATGCAGCAAAGTTGTAGCACGGAGGCAGATATGATGACCTACAGGCACCTTTGCTGCTTTTGAGTTGATCTGGAATCGTTCGCTGGGCGATTTCAACAGCCAACAGTTGGTCAGCTGGCATGCAAGTCGCTTGGAAACAGAAAGAACCATTGCAAAGTTGCGAGGAATCCGACGCATCTGTTGATCGGCGGAAACCCGGCCAGGGCCCAGGAACAGTCTGAGTACTTGGATGTGTTGCCACATTTGCAAATGCTAAGTATAGGGAAGTTGCTTGTTTGAGAGGTCGCAATTGCCGACGGCATGGAGTCCTACTTTGATGGTGTGCTGGACGAAGTTGCCATCTTTGACTTCGGTGCAACAGCTGCTGATATCCAGCTTTTGTATAATTCTTCCCGTACCTCGGACTCTGAGCAGTTGAGATCTCGCCGCGTTGAGGAAGGGATCCGTAGCCAACAGTTTGTGTATTTTGCTGTGGGATAGGAACCATGAAACGTGGGTCTCCCAAACTCCTTGGATTGATCCTTATGATCATCTTGGAACCTACTAGTACTAGTAGCTGTTGTGAGTTCCAGCAAGGCATTGCCACATGGCCTGTGGGAGCGGCCACAAGCACATCTTTGAACACCTCACCTCCGTTTGGTGCGACAACGTTCCATGCAGTCTCGGTGCTCTCCTCAGATGTTGAAGTTTTTGGCTGGTTACACTTAGTTTTTATGCCAAGGGTTGTAGAAATATGGAAACGAAGCTGTGAATCTGTGCAAAAGAACCTATACATTCAGCTTGACATCGCTTTGCTGGAGCTCTGTTGCCCAGGTCGGGGAATTTGTGGAGAGTGAGCCGCTGGTGATCCCGTTGGTGGATCTTCGGCCTAAATTGGGGACTTTGTTGCTGTTCGAGAAAGGAAATGATTTTGTATCACACGCATACAAAATGGTCAGGAAGCAAGAAAGGAAGCAAGAAACGAGTGAAGAGGAAAGAAAGCATGAAGGCATCAAATAGGTGGAAGCAAAAAGCAAACAACGGACACTATTAAGAATGATGATGATAATGCAGAAAATGTCAACAATGACAACAACGACAACAACGACAAAAAGAACAATAGCAGCATTAACAACACCAGCAACACAAGAACAGCAACACAACACCAGCAACAAAACACCAGCAACACAACACCAGCAACACAACACCAGCAACACAACACCAGCAACAAGACCACCACCGCCACCGCCGCCACCACCACCACGACCACCACCACCACCAACAACAAAAACATGATGACAATGCTCACAGTGCAAGTACCATCAAAATGCCATCGGCAGGGCGCGACACCCTCCACTTCCTGCCTTCATTTTTGTTTTGCAAGGGCGCACTCCACAAAATCATGTCCCGTCCAATAAATCAGCAAAAACAATCTGTAACAACAGCAAAAACAGCAGCGACAACAGCAAAAGTGGAGATTCGCGCTCCAAAAGGTTGCTTCAGAAATTCAAGCTCCAAAGCATGGCTTCGTCCGCCAAGGCGGATGAAATCTCAGCAAATTTCTTTGATGAATGCCATGGTAGCAAAGGTCACTAAGTACTAACATAGGTAAAAGCTAGCAAATTTGTTTATGTTGAATTAAATACTATCAATACTGAGGCCACTACTTGGTGAACAAAAAAAACCTCAGTATTGGTAGTATTTGCCATAAACAATGGTAAAAATTTACCATAGTTTCCTGCAGCTCTTTTGTTTGGGCCGGTCCTGCGCACAGGACCTTGCAACACCCGTGAATCTTCCACTGGGAGTGAGCTTCACCGACCTTGATCCAGCAGTTGGCAGCTATGGTGGTGTAGTGCCTGGACTGCAGTGGGAGGCAGCAGATCTCCAACTGTTGGGTTTGAAAAATTCTAATGATTGAAAGAAGAGATTTCTGAGAGATTATCATGTACAAAAAAGCAGAAAAGAGTCTTTGCCAGAGGGTTTTCCGTGAGTCCCAAAGTGCAGCCGGATGTTTTTCCGCAGGTTGCCGTGACGCGTGCGAGCAACGAGTCGGACCTTTCGCAGTACGTGGCATACTGGGGCCTGATCCCTGGTGGAGGGAGGGAGAGTGAGAACCATTGAAGGACCTGGAAAGAATTGGAGAAGAAGAAAACATCAAAAGTAAAAAATATTTCGTCGATGTAGATGCTCACATGCCGTATTTGTTATGCCTGCTCTGTTGCTGTCATCCGAGCATCAACGATATGCAATCACAGTTTTGTCCATGTCACAATGTGGCAGATGTTTGGTTTATGGTGGACTTTCATAGATTGATTCTGTGACTACTCTTTCATTCTTCCGCGGGTTCATCTTTGAGGGGCAGTGCAACCAAGGTGCGAGCTCAACTGAGAAGCTGTCAGGTTCTACTGCACTGGGATATGCCAATGTGACCTTCGTGACCGGGAATCAGACTGTGGTTTACATCACTCTGTGCTCTAGCTGAATTCAGGGGAACTTGTGGCAACATCAAAGGTGGCATTCCACTGCTGGGCATTCCACAGTTACAAGTTTCTCTTCATTACAACAGGAACCTTGAGCTTTCACCTGGTGTCATCAGGGCTGCCTTGAGGCCTTTTGGATTGATTCCTCCATCTGGAGTAAGCCACATTGTTGTGATGAGTTCCTTGAACAATCCTCCTGCACTTGGTGAGCCTTTGCAGCACTGACCACTGGAACACAAGTGATGCAACTTGAATCGACAACTTTTTGTTCAAAACGGGAGGACTTTGATGACACTCAGGAGAGCTCCAGCGGGGCTGGGACTGTCCTTGTAGACTTCGCTCCTCCAAGTGTGACTTGAAGCAGAACAGAACGCGAAGAGTTTCCGTCGTGACAACAGCGATTCCCGGGAACCCTGAGGCAACTGCGCAAGGAGTGGACTTCACAGATATCAACCCTACCATTGGCGTGGTGTCAGGCGATATAGTGGTTGTAAGAGTGAGAGGCTCAGTGACTTTATCCAAGATTCTCAACTTCGTGAGTTATCTTTCTATCGGTACTTCTTGTTGTCGAACTTGTCTCTCCCTCTCGGCTTCTTCGCCTCTCTCTCTCTCACTCTCCCTCTCTCTCTAAGTAAGAAACGGAGATCCTGTTTTGCAAGGCGACCAACGAGGATGGAGTTGTCTGGCACTCAGATTCAGCGTGGAAAGCAAAGCAGAAAAGGTGCGACTTGAGCGACTTGAAGGCACCTTGGAAAATAGCCAAAGGTCTCTTACAACCTCTACTTTGCGGATGCTATGGCGATGCCTTTGCAACTAGTCATCAAATTGCCAGCCTCGACTGCCACACTCGCATCTTGCCTGGAGGTATTGTTTCAGATTGTTTCAGTGTGTTTCTGCAGATGGTTTGGGAGTTCTCTGCTGTGGGTTCGCATTTTTTATCTTGCGGTTCATTTTAAGATGTTGACATTTGAATTGTCTCCCGCAACTGAGTCCTACACCCTGAGCAACGTCACAATTCCAGTCAATGCAACCAGTGTTCTTGTCCTTCTAGAAGGATCTGGAGGAGAGGCAACAAGTGGTGTGCGGTCCTCAAGCTCTTCCAAAATGGGCTGAATACCACTCTCTGCATTTCAGCGATCTGAAATTGGCTTGGGCAAGGTTTCATCTACTGCGCTGGATGCCCTTGATGCACCAACTTCCATCACTTTTGAAGATCTTGACCCCAGTGCGGGAACACTTCAAGGCTGAAGTTTACCTTCTCTTCTGCCCTTGCATGAGACAAGGAATCAAGTGAGTTGGAATGCCATTTGAACGGGGAGCTTCAACCGGGTTCAACCGGCACCCGGTTCAGGCACAATTACGATCCAGCGCGCAGTCTCCGAGGCAAAGTGGGCAATCTCAGTTGCAATAATGGGATGATGCAGCTGAGATTTTCGTCTTGGAGGATGTAGACTTTCAATTTCCAAGACTGAGAACCCTAAATCACTAGGACTGAACAAGAATGAAATGCGAAAATGATAAGCTTGCAGTATCAAGAGACCAGTGCCACTGACAGAAGGACATCTTGGTTTGAGCTGAAAGAAATAACAAGCTGCCGTATATGGCAAAGTGATGCAGCCTTGTAGTCGTTTTGTTGTCTAGAACCTCTGAAGGGCCGAAAACGCAGAGGACAAGACTGGGATAAAAAACACAAGTCATGCAGTGTAACGTCCGAAAACTGTCCCTGTCAAAATTTTTTGTTTCAGCAATTCTCCAGTCCACCCCCGCCCAGGCTAACGTTCAATCATACGAAATCCACTGGGCAGCAGGGGATGGTACTGGTCCTCCCACTGCCACAGAACTGCTGGAGTCAATCCCAGTCAGTTCGCTATCATCCAATGTGAATCTGGTGATGAAGATGTATGATTCTTGGGGTGATGGTTGGAACCGCGCCTTTTACTACATCAAGTCCAGTGACGGGACGGAACTTGCAAGTGGTACACTTGGTACTGGCTCATATGGTGAAGCCACAGTGACCGTTTCAGCAGCTGGAGGTTTGCTCCTTACAGTGACTGAGGGCTATTGGCCCAGTGAGATACACTGGGAACTGAAAGTGGACACTGCTCCTGAGGGTGAGTATGTTTTGACTGCAAACGACAACAAATTCCCTGAAGATATGCCTTTCAGTTTGGGCAGTGCTTCAGGTCCTGTGTTGGAAGCGAGTGTTCCCAACGGTACTTCTGCCCCCAGTGGTGCCAGCTACTTCTTGACCTTCAGCAGATTGATTTCAGGTGGAAATTCTTCTGCGTCTTGGACGGGCATTGTCGACTTCGTCCCGCCAGGGTCAGCCCCGACTTCGCTGCAATTCGCAGACACCGATGGTGCTGTTGGAATCATTGCTGGGCAGATCACTATCGGCAGGGCAACAGACGAGACTGGACTTGCCGAATACAAGATCTACTTTGGAGAGGGTCCTTCCACGAAACTTTCCTCTGCCATTGCATCTATCAGCCCAACCAGTGATCCCTTAGTGGTGGATTTGGGCCCCACATCAATTCCCTTCAATGCAAGTTACTTGTTGGCATTCAGTGCATCTTCCAGCGGCGAGAATACGGAAGCAGCCTCTGTGATGATCTTGGATTTACAGCAACCTACTGGCGCTCCAAGCAACGCAACCTTTACTGATGTGAATCCACAAGCAGGAATCTATACAGGTCTTCTTTCATTCATTCGAGCCCAGGATGAATCGGCCATTTCCCACTATCAATGCTATTGGGGCAATGATTCTTCAACCCCTGATGTCAGCTCGGGATCATTGGGAAGCGTGTCAGTCTGGGACTCACCTGCCATCTACATCAATGGCAGCCAGGCACCTTCCGGAACTACTCACCTGGTTGTGGTCAGCTCAAATGGAGCATATTCCATGCCCACTGGCAGCGGAGTCTTGCTGGTTGATTACGCTACAGTCACAGTGGTGCCGTCCAGCGTTGACTTTATTGACACGGATGTTTCCCTCGGGTACATTGGTGGAGAAGTGACCATTGGTGCAGCTTCGGACGAGTCGGAAGTGGTCGACTATGCAGTCTACTGGGGCGTGACTTCCTCTCTGAAATTGCCAGGTGGAGCTCCAGGATTGATTGCTGAGTTCTTCGTGCTGGACTCGTGCCCATGTGCTTCGTGCTTTGTGGACTTCTCCACTCTGGGTGATCCTTACCTCACACGGATTGACACAGTCTCCTCCTATGGCCCAGGCAGACCGGGTGGTAGTCTTTCCGCATGGCCCGGTCTGAACCGGAGCGAGCTCTTTGCTGCGAGGTGGACAGGTTGGTTTCACGTCATCACGTCAGGACCCTACTGGGTTTCTCTTTCATCTGATGATGGGATCAGACTGTTCGTGGATGGTGTTGAAGCAGGAGGCTTTGTGATTCTCAGCTCTGGTTTTCATGAAGTGGAGCTTCAATATTTCCAGTGTTTTGGCAGCTCATTCGTGGCAGCAACCGGTTCTGGTCCAGACACCGGCTTTATTTCTGTGAGCCTTTGGGATTTGGCCCGGCATGGGGTCCAAGAGCAAACGCCCATAGTCACAGCAGAGACAGGATCAGCGACAATTCCTTCTGGCACGGAGATTCCTCTGGGCACATCTCATTTGCTTGTGTTTGCTCGAGCTTCAGGTGGATTGGATTCTGTGTCTTCAGTTGGAGTAGAAGTCATTGATGTTGTGAAGCCGACTGTGACAGTGCAGGATATGAGCTTCAGTGATACGGATCCTGCTCCCAACATGGTGCAAGGTATCCTCACGATAGGTCGTGCTCAGGATGAATCCAATCTCAACTTCTACAACATCTACTGGGGCTCAAGCCCAACAGAGATTCTGAACAGCACGCACAGGAGGCTTGCAGTGGAGAGCACAGGACCCACATGTTCGGGTGCAAGTTGCTCAGAAATCAGTATCACTTCTACAAATGTGAATGAATGGGAAGTCTCACGTGGAACATATGGGAACAATGAGCAAGCTTTCATCACTTTGGCTGGTCCTGCGGAAGTTGAATTTACGATGCTTTCCACGGAGACTTGCTGTGACAAGCTCACGTTTCCAAGTCTATCAGCGCCGATCAGTGGCTACACTCTCCCAGGTGTTATCAGCTTACCAAATGGCATGAATTCCATTGAATGGTACTCTGATTACAGTGTGACTACTTTGGGATGGAGATTCACCTACAAGTATTCAGGTGCTGAATCTGGCTCTTCGAGCCTGATCGCAACAATTCCGAAACCTCCAGGTGCTCAAGATCTGGCAGTCTTGATTGAGAATCAGGAAGCGATCGGTACGCATTTCATCGTCAAAACAGCCTACAACTCTACAGAGAGCGACACTTCCATGGCAATTGAAATTGTGGACTTGTCTCCTCCAGAGCTCAGTGTGGGAGAAGTGACTTTCCTTGACACAAGCAGTGCTCATGGCATCATCAGTGGAAGTGTCACCGTTGCTGCTGGATCGTCAGACATTGAGGGCTTCAACATCTACTGGGGGCAGGACAGCAGCAACACAATAGCGATGGGCAATCCAGGTCTTTTGGGGGAGTACTTCTATTTGTCCAGTGCTCCCAGCAGCATGCCGACATTTTCCTCCTCACCAGATTTTGTTCAGATTGAATCATCATTGAACCAGCCTGAGACTACAGAGCCCTGGCCCGGCCTGACTACCTTTGAGAACTTTGGTGCTCGCTGGAGCGGCTACATCAACATTACAACTGGGGGGACCTACTTCTTCACACTTTCATCAAATGATGGCAGCCAGCTCTATGTCAACAATGCTCTGGTTGCTGACAACGATGGCGTGCACGAGCTTCAGTCTGTTACAAGTCAAGGAGTCTATCTCTTGCCTGGTTTGAGAAGCCTGGAAGTCCTCTTCTTCAATGGTGGTGGGAGCTATGGGATCGTTCTTGAATACAATGGACCGGACACTTCCAACCTGCGAGTCGTGGTACCTTCACGCGTATTGCGCCATGGTTCTTTGAGCAATGCTCTGATTGGTAGCATGACTGCTACGGCATCAGGCGATTCAGTCTTTCAAATGGATAACCTGACCATACCATCAGAAGCAAGTTACATCTTGGTGCGAGGGTACACAACAGCAGGTGAAGGAGTGAATGGCTCTTCCATTGAGATTCTAGATGCTTTTTCACCAACCGAAGCTGCCAGTGCTGTCTATTTCACAGATGTGGATCCTACTGCCGGGCAGATTGCAGGCACGATCGTTCTGGAAGGAGCAGCCAACCAGAGCACCATTTCGCACTATGTGGTATACTGGGGAAGTTCAGCCATTTCCAAACTAAGCTCGAGTCCGATTGCTGAAATCGGTGCAGCTTCTGGCAGTGGTTCTTCAAGCGGGCTTAGCTGTGGTATGAAGGGGTCAGATTCGACGCCTCTTCGCTTCTCAAGAAATGGTTTCAATGGACCCAAGATTGTTAACGGCCAAGCTGCTACTGAATGCGAATGGCGGTGGCAAGCAAGCCTTCGCTACACCAATGGATTTTCTTTCTGTGGCGGGGCTTTGATTTCTCCTCGATGGGTCATGAGTGCAGCCCATTGCCTTCAAGGTACTTCAAACTTTGTGGTGGTTCTCGGAGATTTCAACAAAGATTCAAGCGAAGATCAGCATGCCAGAACTTACCAAGTTCAGAACGTGATTTTGCATGAGGACTATGATTCCAGCACCTTTGAAAACGATTTCGCTCTTGTAGAACTTGCTGAGGAAGTGGAAATGGGTGAATGTGTGGCATCTGTTTGCATCCCAGAGGCTGACATAGCAGCTCAGCAGCAATGCTTTATCACGGGCTGGGGTACTCTGAGCAGTGGTGGATCCACACCCTCCGAATTGCAAGAAGGAATGGTTGTCACACTCAGCAACGAGGAGTGCAATGCTCGCTATTCGGGACAAATCGCAGCAAACATGCTTTGTGCTCAAGGAAGTTCTTCTGCCGGAATTGTTGATGCATGTCAAGGAGACAGTGGTGGACCTTTAGTATGCGCCAGATCAGACGGCCGCTATGTCTTGCACGGTGCTACCTCATGGGGATATGGCTGCGCTGATGCACAGTATCCAGGAGTCTGGGCACGTATTTCCCACGTGTTGCCATGGCTGACACAGCACACGGGGATTGAACCTGGAGTCGAATCTGGCAACTTGACGTATAACATCAGCAACCAGTCCATTCCAGCTTCAGCAACACATTTGTTGGTGTACACTGCAATGAATGGTCTGGAAATGACCACGGGTATCAGTATTCCTCTTGTTGATTTTGCTCCAGTGCAAGTGGAACCATCATCGATCAGCTTCACAGATACAGATGCATCCCCTGGGGAGCTTGGGGGTACAATCACCCTTGGCCGAGCATCAGATGAGTCAGAAGTCGTTGGCTACGCAGTTCACTGGGGCACCGCTTCCGTTGTCATGGACCTTGTCATGCAAGTGCCGTCAGGCTCCGGTGACAATGTGGAGCTTCAGCTGCCTGCGAACACGGTGATTCCCACAGGAGCTACTCATTTCCTGGGTTTTATCATCTCCTCCAGCGGCAGAGGCGCCAACTATGTCTCTGAAGTCATCGCAGATCTTGATTCGTCCTTGGTCTCCGGCGGCTTGACCTTTCAAGACACAGATGCAGCTCCTATGCACTTGGGTGGAATTGTGACCGTGCAGCAGGCCAGGTGGTGTTCAGAGCACGGTTTTGTGACTGCTTTAAAGCACTGCTTCCAGTTTTTCTTCAACGTCTAAGCGCTTTTTCTAATCTTCCCAGCAGAGTTTCAGCAAAAGTGTTTGATCATTTTACACCATATGGAGGTTTCCCAAAATAGGGGTACTCCCAAATCATCCAATATTAGTCATTTATAGCAATAAACCAACCATATTGTGGCGAAATATTGTACTTTTTGCTTCATTTCACAGTAGACCATTCAAATCCTGGTTTCTGCAGGCAGCTGCCACCACCGGAATCACGGCCTACAACTTGTACTTCAGTGGAGGCAGCTGTGATGTGCTCGGAAGTCAGATCGCCAGCTTGCCAGTATCGCCTGGAGGTAGTGGACCTCTGTGCATCCAGGGTGAGACTTGTTCCTTGATTACCATCTCGGAAGAAACACCTGGAAGGTA
Organism: Symbiodinium kawagutii; assembly: GCA_009767595.1. NCBI lineage: Eukaryota > Dinophyceae > Suessiales > Symbiodiniaceae > Symbiodinium > Symbiodinium kawagutii. The sequence continues at coordinate 225,201 of VSDK01007109.1, read as the reverse complement.
TGCCATTTCCAGAGGTATGAGTGGTTATCAGAATTTCGAACATGCTGTGATTCAAGTGCAAGGCCCCGGCAGAGTGGAGTTCAGTCGATTTGACACCGAAAGGAACTACGACATTCTCACAGTTGACCAAGCATCCTTTTCTGGGTCAGATCTGCCAGCCATCCAGATGCTTGGTCCCGGCATGAAACAGATCTCGTGGTCTTCAGATCTGAGTGTGACGCAGCAAGGTTGGGCCCTGACATTCACCTCTGACCTGACTTTTGGAGATGTCATCTATGAATTGCCCAGTGGAACAGCTCTGCCCTCAGGTGCCAATAGCATGATTGTCTTGTCGCAAACAAGTACAGGAGAGAATACTGCCGCCTGCGCATCTACGGCGCTTGTTGATTTTGCACCTCCATCTGTCACTGCACAGGGCTTGTGGTTTGAGGATGTGAACCCTTCTGTGGGACATGTGACAGGTACGCTGACGATTCTGCAAGCTCGAAGTCATAGTGATGTGACAGAGTACCGAATTTACTGGGGCATGAACTCTACCACTCCAATGGCTGACGGCGTAGTGTTGGCAGTGACAGCAACCACAGCTGGTACCAACCTGACTGTCAATCTTAGTACAAGCCTTCGGACCAATGCCTCGCATTTTCTTGCAATTGCTGCCTCCAGTCAAGGGGAGGCTCCAACAGCAGCAAGCACGGAAGCTGTGGACTATGCCCCAGCCGAAGAATCTGCGCAAGGTGTCAACTTCACTGATGTGGACCCAAGAGCTGGCTTCGTGAGCGGCACTGCTTCCATCAATAGGGCACTAGATGAGTCCACAATCGAGTATTACAACTTGTACTTCTCCAATGGACAGACCAGGATTAGCTTCATTGGTTCCATGGAAGCAAATTCCGCCAGCACTAGACCATCTTGTACCGGCCAGTCGTGCTCCCAAATCGCTATCACAGAGGTGGCCGGAAAGTATCAAGTCTCCAGAGGGACATCCTCTTACGATAACAATGAGTATGCGAGCATCGCTGTGTTGGGGCCTGCAACTGTCCTCTTCACATATTTCAACACGGAGCAGAACTACGACTTTGTTACAATCCTCGGAGAAGCCTACTCTGGATCACAACCACCCCCTGAAATCTACATTCCATCGGGAATTCATGAGATCACTTGGCGTTCTGATGGGTCTGTCACTCGTGCAGGTTGGGTATTCATGTACGAGTCTCTGCAGTTAAGCACTGTTGGAATCGCTGTCCCTCAAACTGCTATCCCAGATGGAGCGAGTGACTTGCTTGTTGTTTCAAACTCATCAGGTGGAGAAATGGATTTAGGAGTTACGACGCCACTGGTTGACTACAATCCGCCTAGTGCGGTGCCTGAATCTGTCCAGTGTCAGGACAACGACAACAGCATTGGATCCATTGAAGGAAATTGTACGGTGAGACGTGCTAGCGATGAGACTGGTGTGTCGGCCTATGAGCTTTTTTGGGGTAATGCAACACATCCCCTTTCTCCAAGTTTGGGCAGATTGGCCCTAGCCGATGTTGCAGGATCGCCAAGTGAAGTTACAATTCCATTTGCTCCGTTCGTGGCCACCTCCATTGCTTCACATCTTCTGGCAGTGGCTGTTGGTCCCGGAGGTGCTGCCCCAACTGGTGCCTCAACGCTGGCGGTGGACAACGTGGGATTGACGCTCTCAACACCGGTGGTGGATGTGGTTGGAGTCCAGGATACTACTTCAAGCCAAAGCATCACAATTTCTAGTGCAAGCTCCAGCCCGGTGACTTTGAACATCCAACTAATGATGGAAGATGGTTCTGCCAATGGTGTGGCTGAAGCAAGTGCATTTGCTGCATCTGCTGCATCCAACCCTTCAAGTTCAAGCTCTGTACCGACCAACATCCCATCCGTTTGCCTTGAAGGAGCTGCTCATGTCCAGAAGAGCCGTCTCATCTTCAAGATGAAAAAGGCGAGTGGAAGACGCTTGCAAGCTCATGCGCGCAAGTTAGAGAGCAGGCATGGTGCAAAGGTCAAGAGCTTTGAACGACTTGGTGGTCTAGCCATTGCAGAGATCAAGAATGCCTCTGTTCAGAGCTATTGCCAGCTCTTCTCTGAGCTGGATCATGACCCACAGGTTGAATTTGTGGAGGAGGATCAGACATGGTATCCGATTGGCAACAGCGTTCAGATCCAACCGGAATTTGATTTGTTCCCAGGAAAAAGGTCAATATCTCAAAACCAAAGAGGCCACATGCATAGAGCAGCGCCGCAATGTCATTTGGGTGGTTGCGAAGGAGGGAGGACAACCCATGCTAATGATGACAGGTACGATCAGATGTGGGGCCTGCATCAAGACAACGACTTTGACATTGATGCCCCTGAGGCTTGGAGCATTCACAAAGGCCTTTCTGGTCAAGTGATTGTTGCTGTGATAGACACCGGTGTCGATTACAATCATGAAGACTTGAGGAACCAGATGTGCCTCGACTTTCTGCAGATCTGCCGGTTGTAATCACTTACTGCCTTAAAGGGGATCACGGAGATCGATTGCATGGATCATCAAGGGCAAACCACTAGTTGTTTGTTTGCATTGGAGTGCTCCATTGTTCCAGTCTTCCTTTCGTTTGCTGCCTGTCTGTTTGGATCACTTCTTTATTTTTTCTGACTCCCTTATCATCTTTGCTTTGGTGTACTCCCAACATCGTATGATACCATCCACCGATAGATTTACGATACATTTGTGGGGCTTTCATGCATTGTAGGTAAATTGCTTTCAGTCTGTGAACAGAACCCTGCATCTTTCATTTTTCTAGTCTTTCCGACCCTTGAAGAACTTGATGACTGGTTTTGCCATGAAATTCTAAGGTGGAGAAATCCAGGAGAGATCCCCGGTGATGGCATTGACAATGATGGAAATGGCTACGTAGACGATGTCTATGGCTATGACTTTTATGGAAATGACGGTGACCCGATGGACACCGAAGGTCATGGAACACACTGCGCGGGCACCATTGGTGCAGAGGGTGGTAATTCTATGGGCGTGGTTGGTGTCACTTGGAAGCCACAAATCATGGCTTTGCGATTCCTTGGGCCATTCGGCGGAAGTACATCAGGGGCCATTCAGTCGATTAACTATGCAGTGCAGATGGGTGCTCATTTTACATCAAACTCCTGGGGTGGTGGCGGCTACTCGGGGGCACTTGTTGCTGCCATCCAAGCTGCTGAAGAGGCCAACCAAGTGTTCATTGTAGCCGCTGGAAATGATGGCCAGGACCTAGAGGTCTCTCCGGGTTATCCCTGCAGCTACAACTTGCCCAACATGATTTGTGTTGCATCGACGGACAGCGGGAATGACATGTCATCATTTTCAAACTGGGGAATTAATGTGGTACACATTGCTGCTCCAGGATCAAGGATTCTCAGCACTTACCTCCAAAATGGTTACGCATCGCTGTCGGGCACCTCAATGGCATGCCCTCACGTTGCCGGGGTCGCTGCATTGGTTCTTGACTATGTGGGAACCAGCCTGCCCTGGGATCAGCTTAGGACTTTGATTCTGGATTCGGCCGTGAGGTATGCCAAGTTTGCATCCAAGGTATCCACTGGGGGCCTGTTGAATGCGCATGCAGCTATGCTTATGGCCAGCTCCTACGCTTGGATTCGCATGAGTGGAAGTGACATCAGTGCCGGTACCATCACCATTCCAGCCCAAGGCTCCACTCAGATTTCCTTGGAGATGGGAGGAACTGACTTGGAACAAGGGGAGTATCGAGCAAGGCTACGACTCTGGGGAACCTTCAATGGTGTGCTCTATTCTCAGATCATTCCGATTCTTTATACCATACACAGCTTTGGAGATGCTGCAGCTTTCACTGCAGTCGGCCTTCAATTTCAGGACTTGGATGAGAGACGGGGCATGATCTCAGGTGCCTTGACCGTCACCAGAGCGACCCCGGAGCAAGAAGCAACCTTCTCTCAGTACCATATCTTCTGGGCTGGAAGTAGCCAGGCCAAGCTTTCAGATGTTCCTTTGGCAGCCTTGGACACTGGCAACATCCTCCATGACAATTTTGCAACCTTTGACCCAACTTTTTGGTCTGGACCAAATGGTGATGATGGTTCTGCCAGTGGTGTGAATTGGTCCGTTTCCGATGGAGCAGCAATCTTCACAAACCACTATCCATATGCTCATTTGACTTTGGCCCGGCGTTTTGCACCACCTTTCACAGTGAGGACCAAAGCTAGGAAAGCAAGTGGTGCCTTCGCACACATGGTGGTGCAGATCGGTGGTTCCAGCGTGGGTTTGTTTGATGCAGGCGGAATTCGTGCAGTGTTCTTTGGGTCACAAAAGGTGCTGATCACACCCGATGGTCAGCACGCCACTGTACCTTGTGTTCTTGGAACCTGGTTTGAAGTGACTATTCAGGTTCTCCAGAATTCCGTGAGCTTTGCGGACAACCAGGGTTGTGATACCATCGTGAAGACTATTCCAAGTATACAGGGAACCAAGACCATTCGCATTGGCGCGGACTGCACTGGAGACTGTGCTTCAACTGGAGGATCGGTTTGGGACTATTTTGAAGCCAGTGGAGGCTTGTATGCAACCTTCAATGTTCCAGATGGCACAGTGATTCCAACAGGAGCCACGGGATTTGTCGCTCATGGATGGAATGTGCTTGGATTGAGTAGCACAGGACTTTATCAAACATTCTCAGACCATCGTGTTGCCAACCGAGCTGCGCAACCAAGTGAAGTACAAGGAAACTCCCCATCTACCAGCAGCCTGACAGTGTCCTGGACTCGCGGGGGTCTGAATGATTGCACAGGATTCTTCATGCGCTATGAGGTTTTGGCTCAAAGTGCAAATTCGGCCACGTGGTTTGAAGCAGATGGTTGTCAAGGTTTGGTGAGCCAAACAGCAGAGAACTGTGTTGCGACAGGTTTGACCAGTGACACTCCTTACCAGTTCCGAGTCCGAGTTCTTTGCAGCTTGGAGGAGACCCAGAGTTTATGGAGTGAGATCTCCGCTGCCACCATTACTCTGCCGCTTCCTGCAGTGGCCCCTTCGCAACTTCGAGTGCACACCCCGGGCTCCAGCACGTCTGGAACTTAGCTGAAGAGTCCAAGGGGCCCTCCATGCCATCACCAAAGGTACCGGCTGTCAGCTACCTGAATTTCCTTACAGTTAGTGTTTGGTACCAAAGTCCGATGAGTCCAATTGTTTATTCATTCACAGCTGTTCACCATCGTGAAGCTTGTCATGGTCATCAAGGTATATCAAGGTCATCATGGTTGTCATCATCACCTTCGTCATTTTCCTGATTGCCACTACCATTGATCATCAAGAAACATCTCCTTCATGGATGGTTTACCAATTGGCATCATCTACCCAGCTCGTGGTAGCTCAAACCAGTGAGCTTGCTGTAGGACCTCACACTTGCAATCCAAATTTTGATTGCTCAGCGTTTTGCGATGAACGCCAGGCTTTCCACATCCCTGTTGCAGGATGTCTTTTTAGAACATCATCGGCCATCCACATTAGCATCGTCATTGTCGTCATCGTCATTGTCATCATCGTCGTCGTCATCATCGCTTTTGTCAGCGTTTTCACTTCATTGCCAGCTCCATCATCACCGTCGTGTTGGTCATTGTCATCTTCAAGTTCGCGGTCATTTGCATTTGTGGATGCATTGTAGAGTCAATTCACATGAATGAATGCGTTGTTCTAAAGATGTTCATCATTTTCACCACTGTCATCCTCATTATCATAGTGGCCAACCGCCTCGTCATCGTGATGGTCATCATCATGCCATCATCATGCCATCATCATGCCATCATCATGATGATTTTCACTATTTGTCATTTTGTCATCATTTCATTTCGCCCTCACCTATCTACCCGCTTTGTTGGTTTGATTTCTCTACATGTTGTTCCCTTCTGTCGGCGCCTGCTGAAACCTTTCGTTCCTTCATTCACCCACCGCTCACGTTTAGTAGCGCAGCATGCCTTTGCTACCAACTGCCATGTCCCACGCGTCTTTTCCTGGTACACTCTGAGCTAGCATCCTCTCGCCTGTCTCAAGCATTTCCCCACCAGTATTAATACTTTAGACATCTGAAACAATAGGCTCCTGCATGCTCATGAATCAAGCTGGAGGACTGCACTCAGAGGGACATTCTAGGGAGTATCCTGGGTGGATATCTCTGAACAGGCGTACTTTGGAAGATTTGGAGAGATCACACTGAGGGCCAGCACATGCATGCAGAGGCCAAACGCACATGCCTTTGTTCAACAAGCAAAGCAACAGGTAAATAAATCAAATCTGGAAATGAAATCAGACAATTGTGAGTTTAAGTGTGTTTTGGCGGAATCATTGAAATTTTCGACGCTAAGGTTGCTGGTGTCCTGGGAGTCCGGGCTTCTGAACGACTGCGAGTTTGTGGAATCGGTGGTTGAAGGTCAGCAGGTCGGCGAGAGCACCTGGTTCCGACCACAGGGATGTGACGCCCTCACGATGCTCAATGCGTATCATTGCACTGCCACAGATTTGGCGGCGGACACCAGCTACGTGTTCCGGGTGCAAACCAGCTGCGCAGATCCGCAATCTTCCAGTCCCTGGAGTGTCTCGAGTATTCCGGAGTCGACCTTGGCCACGGTACAGGCATGGGAGTCCAATCAGCGCAGACTTTTGGCAATTGACATTGTTTCAGATGTTGATTACAACGAAGTGGCCTCCAATGCCAATGCCTTCAAATCCAGCATCGCTAACCAAACTGCAATCTCCCTCGGTGTGGATGCTTCGAGAGTGAAGGTCGAAATCATGGCCGGGGAAAGAGCCTCTTCTGGTCGGAGACTTTCCATCTCGACAGTTTTCAGTGTCACAGTTGAAGGTGCAACCCAGGATGCAGGTGAGACTTCCAATCAAGTTGTCGCTAAAGTGGCCAGCACTGTGGAGGAAAAAACAGGAGTAGCCAGCACATTGTCCCTGGCTGGCACATCAACTTTGACTCCAGCAATAGCTCCGGAGAAAATCATTTGGAGTGAAATGAGCGATGGACACCTTCAACTCCACTGGAACTCTTTGCCCTTGGGAGACTGCTCCTTCTTGGCTTGGCAGGTCCTTGCGAACGTGGGAGGCTCAGCAACTCCTTTGGCAGGATGCACCAACCTCATGAACCTCTCGCACACCGAGTGCCAGGCTTCTGGAATGGACACACATGGTAGCAACACATTTACAGTTGGCGTTCTCTGCGCAAACCCAGCGGCAAACAGTGAGCTGTCCGCTGCGAGCGATGCATGGCAAGCTGCAGAGACAACAAACTTGCCACCATCCACATCTCCAACGTCTCCAACCACGCCTTCAACGACTCCCTCTCCACTGACAACGACTTCTTCACTGTCACCATCCCCAGTGACAACTGCAGCTTCAGTGACAACGCCATCTTCCCTCACAACGGCGGCCTCCTTGACAACTGCAGCTTCGGTGACAACGCCATCTTCGCTCACAACTGCCGCCTCCTTGACAACAGCAGCTTCGGTGACAACGCCAGCTTCGGTGACAACGCCATCTTCGCTCACAACTGCCGCCTCCTTGACAACTGCAGCTTCGGTGACAACGCCATCTTCGCTCACAACTGCTGCCTCCTTGACAACAGCGGCCTCGTTGACAACTCCGTCTCCAGTGACAACAGCGGCCTCGTTGACAACTCCGTCTCCAGTGACAACAGCGGTCTCGTTGACAACTCCGTCCCCGGTGACGACACCTTCAGCGACGACTTCATCGGTTGCTTGTGAGGGATCTCCACCCGTGGTCATTACTTCATGGACGCATGGGCAGCACATCTCACAGCAGGCTGGAAGCTTTGAAAGATGTGAATCAGTGGCAATGAAGATGCCGTGTTCCCAAGAATTTTGGAGACACAGTTTGAAATTGAAAGCACCAAAATAGATGATTGATTCAATCCTTGAATATATTTGACATAAATGGCTATGGATGTCACAGCCCTTCGCGAGGCTACCAGCTTGACGAATCCAATTGTGGCGCAAGTTGGTGGAGCAGGTTGCCAGGCAGGTGACGGTGAAGCTCTGCTGTGCTTCAGCAGTGGTCACTGCTGTCCGGTTGCAGGTTCCAAGCTCTTGGGTGTTTGCCTGGGTGGTGGCCGGTGAGGTGAGGCACTCAGCACAGATTCGCGAGTTCATTTGGTCACATTCCCTTGCGCTCTCTGAGATTTCAATGGATTTCATCATTAGTTTATCTTACCCAAACAGGCCCCACTTTTGACTGGAGACCCATGCTTCAGGCCGACGGACGGATTCATGCGACCATCAAGGACAGTGACACTCTTGTTTCCTCCCCAAGCACCTCAGCTGCATGGATTGATGGGGAAGAAAAGGAAAAATCCTGGATTCTACCACAGCACTTCAATGCAGGATTCATAAGATGCGAAAATGCAGTGATAGGGACATCTGATGTGAGAGAACATGGTGAAGCAATCCATCAATCCGAAGTTGATTTGCAATTGCAGTAGACTGCAAGTCTGTTTGAGTCGTTTTGAGTCCATCACAGGTTTTCAAGTAGAAACAAAGAATTGACAAAACTGTGCAAACATGAAGAAACCACACTGATCCGAGTCTGAGGTGCTGGGGTGGTTACTGTGACAACATCGTCCTTCAACGGCTCCAGCCTTTCACCTTCAGCGAGCTACGTCTACGCCTTGTTGCGCCTGGAGCTCAGGGGGAGCAACTGCAGCGGAGCTGAGAGCTGCCTGTGATCGTTTCGAGGTGCTGAGAACTGGGAGACTCTGAGGGCGTTGAAATCGGCGGAATCTTTGGATGCAGATTCTGTTAGCATGTTGGGAATCTCAGTCTGTCTCACATGTCATCAGACATCAGGTATCATCAGGTTCCGGAGTGGTCTGGGTGGTTCGAAAGGTCACTTCCCTTCGTGCTGGATGCTGCACCATCTCCGGGACAAGTTCAGATTGCTCCATTGATCGGAGAAGCTCTGAAAGCCAGCTTCTACTTCGGCACTAGTGGCTGGTCCGACGAGGCTGGCCTGGCCAAGAGGCTTTGGGAAGATGTGCCGTCCACCAAGTGCTTTGAGAAACACTATTGCAGTGCATTCTACAAACAGCTAACACCAGATATATACTATGCTTATTGCAGAATCATACACATGTAACTACGCATTCAAGATGAGATAATTTCACTTTAATTTCACTGTAGCAGTGGAATCTCGGATTGCTTTCAGTTTGTCGGACCTGGAGGACAACTCCACATTGAACTTTGCATTCTTCATTTTCCCAGTCGATGACAGCTACAGCGTCAGTGTGGGTCGTTTCCTCAGACCCCAAGCTTTGTCAATAACACCTACGTGCAGGTGTGGTTGGCTACAAGTCCCTCCAAGGAATCCTCAAACAAGCTAAGCCTCTACTGTACAGAAAAAACAACTTGTAATATCGAGAGCAAGCATTAAGGAGTTTCTTTTTACTTTGTGAACTTGGTTTCTAAACGTCTGACTTGTTGTATCTTTTTGTTGTTCACAAGTTACTTGTCAATTTCTATTGTTGTATTTTGTTATTGTATTTGGTTGTTACTGATTGTTACTGGTTGCTTTTTGTTTGGGAACACGCTCTGTATTGCAGGGTACAGACTGGTGATGTGAACTTGCTCCGTCGACCACATCCTGTTCTTCCTCCTGCCACCCTTTCCCACTCCTTATCCTTATCACTCACTGCATCTCAACGCATCTTTTGCTCACTTCCTTCACTTCACTCACTTCCTCACTCAATTCTCAATCTATCTTTTGCAGCCTTTCTGAGTCCAATAAACTGGATCGCCCTTCGTCCATCTTCTGCACCCTCTCCGGCGTCAGTGCCGCTCCCTTGACTCCGTCTCAGCAACTTATCTCACACCTCTCCCGCTTTATTGGAAAGTACCTGAGGTACCTGCCTCGTCGGAATTCTTTGTGAAATGGTCGTCAAAGTTCGGAGAATCAAAAACATTGGCCACTGTGAGGTCGACAATCCCCCAAGGTTACTTGTGTTTATGAACCAAGGGGGATTTAGTTATCTTTATGAACAAAGATCGACAATCCCCCACCGTGTGATCGACAATCCCCCACCGTGTGATCGACAATCCCCCAAAGAAGTCATCAGAGGTCACGTGTCTTCTTTCTTTGTACCCAGATGATGTTCACGTCGTTGTCAACTTCCAAGTCTATGCAGTAGTAAGTTATCCAGCTGCGGATTCTTGTCTCAGTTTCTTCTTGGAGGCACATACCTGGAAGGGGAATTCGGAGTGCGACATGAATCGCAAAAAAAGGAGAGAAACCTGTTGTAGAATAGCAATAATAACGTTCTTCTAAAAGTTTTATCCACTCATGAGTTCTAAAGTTTTAACGGAACTTCCATCGTTTTCCTAAAAGTTCTACAACTATAAACTAAAACATCATAAAGTTCTAAAGTTAACTTTGCATGAACTGATAACTTAGATGAGTCTCGTTAAACGGCGCGAGAACTCGAGACCCCCTCGTTTTGTGATCTGAGGCGCTGATGGGCAGCTGCAATCAACTCCAGCTTTCCAGCTCCCCGGCTGCGAAGGTCGTTGTTCACGAACTGGCTGTCCCAGGTGATTCACCGCTGTTAACGAACCAACCCATGGTTAATGGTTACTAATGGGGGATAACAACCAACAATAGTAGGTTATATAAGGGATATACCAACGATATGGCGAGCTGGGTCAAGCAGTTAACCAACCAACTAGTGGAGCATTTACCAACAATAAACAAGGAAAACATAGGAAAACAAGGAGATTAATTCGATGGAGGAACCAGGGGACTAAGGGTGAACTGACCCACAGCCGTCGACGAACCAAGGCCTCCGCAGATCAATTGGGATGATCCAACCAGTGGGGCGCGACTTGGTGGCAGCTGCACTTCCGATGGTTCCGAGAACGTTGGATGGTTCCGGGGTGCGCCCAGGTGGTGGGGCAAGATGGACGCCTTGATGATTCGCTCCTTTGCAGATTCGCCCAGTGTGGTTGGAGGCAAACTCTCCAACAAAGCCTTCTTCACAGTGGTTCGTCTCTTGGACCCAGACTTTTGGCGCTTCCTTGTAAATCCAGGGTTCTTAGCCTATGGAACAACATGGTGCCAATAGAGTTGATCTGCGCGAAAACAGATCCGTTTTGGAGTGGATTCCTGCAGAGTATCGCAAGTCATGATCAAATGATACCAAATGCACACGCAGAATCATGCAAATCACACCAATTCATGACCCAAAATGCATCCAATGTTTTGTTCCTCCGTTTTGGCATTCATAGGTCAGGAGCCATAACTTAAAATTTCCATCTCCACTCCCAGGTGCAAGAGATGCTTTGGGCGGTGTGTCTCAAAGGACCATCCTGGGGCCGCTGGTGACTCCTCCAGAAAGTGTGTCTCAAGAGGACTTGACAAATGTCTTGGCTGCTCAGATGCAGACATCCTTGAAGGGCTTCAGGCTGCTTCCTCAACGGAATCTTTGTTTGACTTTCTGGTACCAAATATCATGAATACAGAATTCATACAGAATAGGGTGCGGTGACACGTGTCGAAGATGTGCTTCCATCTACTGCAGAGTGTTTGGCATCGGTATCTGCACTAGACACTTCGTTTTGCCAGATTGTCAACCCTGGGACATTCTTTGTGTACATTGGATTCATAAAAGGAATTCCGAGAAAAACATGGGAGCGCAGGGATGCGGCGTAATTACGCGACGGGATCAGTAAGATCATTCAGTTGTGCACAGAAACACAACCACTGGGTTGCTCAAAAAAGGTGGCTCCCATCCCTCCCGAAAACAGGCAGTTTTGAAACAGCTGGGGGCACCGTCTATGGATAACCTCATATCACATCATATCATACGAACATTCAGTTCTTGATCATCATGGTAGTTTTGCCCGTGTGGTGGCATTGCCGCCCCAAGAGCCAGCTGGCGACCTCTCCAGGATACGAGGCTTAGGGTAGCCAACTCCAAGGAATGACAAGTTTCCACCTGTTCGACCTGTAAACATGTGACATTTGAGAAAGCTTGGATTAGAGGTCTATGCTTTTCCCCGGAGTTTTGCATAATTGGACACTTCTTTGTTTTGTGAAATGTAGCACTGTAGCTTTTGAACAACTCTGTAAGAAGGACAAAACCATTGACTTTGCTTGTACAGGTACCTTGTAGACCAGCTTACATGCGAACATGCGCAAACTTTGTACGTGCACGTAAACACATTTCGCCAATATGCTTAGCATGTGCAACACCCTACTTTGGGTGGAGTCCATGCATGCAAAGCACATGTTCGAACAGTTTGTGCGAATGCTTGGGGGGTTGTAGGGAAGTAATTCGACCACAGATGTGCTAGATACTTGGAGTAGTTATTTTACATTCTTGAACCGACTTGAACCTTTGTTTTGCACTAGACAATCTTTCTAGATCTTGATAGAATCTTCTAGATAACATTAAAAAAATGGAACCCAATACATGACTAAGCACTCTGATGAAAGACTAGGCTCTCACATTATGAAGCAATGAAACCTGGCCTGAGGCAGACTACAAGATGGGCTGTTTTAATAACCCATGTATCCTAGTGCCACAGCGTGCTCACGTGCTCACATGGATTCTTGCTACTCCAAGGCTGAATCGCAAAACTCTGGAGATGCGAACCAAATTCTGGCTTCAGTTCAGGTGGTGATGAGTTTTTCAGGCCATGGATTGAAATCTTTTTCGTTGATGGTGCTGTATCTGTGCCTTTTAGGGACCTTGGCGCCGAACTTCCAAAGAGTCGTTCCTCTAACAATGGCCAACCACTACTAACCAGGAAATTTTGCTCCAGATTGTGGACGTCCTTCAAACTGACCCATCGCTGGAAGGTGAAGCGAGCGGAACTGACTCTGCAGTCACCACAGCTGCGCTGGATGCTTTGGCATCTGTCAGCCAGATGGTCAGCCCCTCAGAGACTCACCTCAGCTTGTGGGCCACAATCCTCGATGTTCGTCGACGTCTCAGGATGCTGCAGATGATGAGACCCTCCAACAACTGGGGGCGAGTGTGACACAGGCCATCGCCGATGGATAGCTGCCATTTTCGTAGCTGGTCGTCTCTCCTGTCACTGAAATTGTGATCCGAGACAGGTGGTTTCAACAGGCACTACGAACGCAGACTCCCTTGAACAAGCTGGAGATATTCTGCAATCTTGTTCCTTGGAAGAGAAAGTGGTAGTTTTTTTGTGGGGAACTGCTCTGGTTCTGCAAGGATGTTCTTTCTATTCTGCTTACTGATGAGTTGCATTTTGAGGCCTTGACTTGGCATCGAGTCTTTGGCAGCAAGTGTGATCAACACATCCCTGATTTCTTGTACCCTGATCTCTTGAGCTGATAGGATCTGGTTGGACTCTTCGGATCTGAGGAATTCAGAAGATGGACTCTCCACAGCAGTGGGGACTTCTGTTCTTGAGGGTATAGCCACGATTGGGCAGACTTCAACATCACTTGATGGTGACGAGGCCGGCACTACAACAACTGTCCAAACAGGACCCTCATCTCGTGATAGGTTACACTCGCTTTGATAGGGTGGACACAAGCCACTGAATTTCTTCCACTGGTCGAAGAGTCGTTAAAAGAAGAGGGGTTAAAGTTCACACAGCTAATTGGCATCAATGAGCATCAAGGAGCATCAAGGAGCATCAAGGAGCATCAAGGAGCATCAAGGATTCACGAATCGAGGATTCTCATTGCAAGAATTCGTTGGTTCGTTGGATTCATTGAATTCAGAGTGAAGGATAGTGAAGGATAGTGAATGAAGGATTCCCCAACTGCGAGGATTCAGCACTTGAACAGGTGAAGGCAGTTTCTGCGAAGCTCGTGTCCTTGATCTCCAACTTGGGATCTGCTGCTCTCAGCTCCCTGCAAACCGGTGCCACTCAGGAGCTGTGAGCGGTGATCAGTTGCGCTGTTCTCCAAAACCTGTGGGATCGCCAAGCTTGAAACAATCTTTTTTAATACACGTTTTTTTCGTTGAAAATTCCAGGATTCTCCATGGTTCTTCTGTGGATTTTCGTTAAAGGCTTCTTCATCTTCCTCTATCTGCAGGAAATCAACTCGGTGGATGAAAGTGGCGAAGGCATCATGATGGCAGTGTCCAAGCCATCCGCTTCGGATGTCACTCAGCATCCCTCAGCACAATTCTGATGACAACACGGAGACCCCAAACTGGCTGAATCTGCGTGCAATTTTAGACTCGTCCAGACACAAAGTGAATCCATTTCCATCTTCCTTTGAAATAGATTGCCACGTGGCATCCATTTCCATCTTCCTTTGATATTCCTTAACAAAGTTCCGTTTATTGCCACATCTGCGCTTGTGAAATATAGAACGAGGGAACTCAATACATGCAGTAGTTGACCGAGGCTGCCGCATCGGGTCTCCAGTTGTAGCTTGGCCTGCCATGTTAATAGCATTGCACATGATCCTGGCAAGGAAATTTCTGCGCGACTTTCTTCTTTCTTCCACGTGTTTTCCTGCATGGTTTGTCTTTGTTCATCTTTGTTTGGCTTCCTCCTCAACAGATTCTTGGATTTTTGTGTCGGAAAGTCAGGCATGTCGTCCTGAATTGGCTGTTTTGCTTATCGTTTTGTATTAGTGTCACTTTGTATTAGTTAACTCTTGTATTCTATCTAAATAACTGTTGTATTCTATCTAAATAACTTTTGTAGTATTCGTAACTTTGTACTAGTGCCATTTTGGTTCTGTATTGAGTTCTCTTGTGGCCGTCCTTAAAAGCATCAATAGCTCTTCCTGGCCACCCAAGTGTCGTAAAAGGTAGCAGTTGAGACTGGCCAAATTGTGTCGACCCCTCCGGGACATTCTGACATGCCTTCCATTGCTGACAGTAGCGATGTCGAGCCATTACCAATCATATGTGGACATGTTTTTGTTTAATCGTTGACAATCAACCATTCTCAACTATTAACCAACGTTAATTTCCACGAATGAGTAACAGCTAGATATTTGTTGCTGGCTAACAGTTGGCAACCAGCGAGGAGATTTATACTTGTCGTGGAATTGATTGGAAGTGGAGAACATGATTAGCCAACAGTGCTCACCGTTTGGAAGTACCACTGCGTGTCCGGAGTTGCCTCAGTTTTGTGGGTCGTCTTCGCGCATGTCCAGTTGTCATTCCAGCCTGAAGCAATGCGGTGCACTGAGCATGCTGGAGAGTTCGGGACTTTGCTGTGCAGATTTCCGAGATTAGTGCGCGCTGTGGATCCCTGTGGTCTGTGATGTCTGTGCAATTCTGTGCGTTTGGATCTTGTTTATCTATCTTTATCGTCATGCAGTACTCAAAACTATCTAGACCTGTCGAGCATGCGCTCTATCTCTCTTTCCTTCATCTTCTTCCAACTGCTTCAGTAACATTTTTATGACCAATCCAATCAAAGACAGGCAAACTCTGCTTGAAGCCCAAGTTTCGATTCGACAAAGATGCCAATGTTCACCGAGGAATCAACTGTCCCTCGCGGCAGGGGCCTTTTCAGGTCGAAGATTGCAGTCCTGCAATGACTTGACAGTCCAAGTGACTGAGTGGCTGTGACTTGCTGCAAATGAAGCAGCATGGAAAATGACAGGAAGTGCCATTTTGAGCTTTCAGTGCAAAGGTGGTGTTACATGATTTGGAAAGCTTGTTTCTTCTCAACATGTCGGAGATGGATCCTTTTCATTCTCAGGAAGAGCAATCCTCACAGCTACGTGCAGACAGTACAGGGAAGCAATGGTACGATCAGCTCCAAGGCGGAAACTCGGCTGATTAGGCCTAGCACCCGGACATGTCGGCCGCTTTGGGATCCTGAAGCGTAGCCGTTTTGAGCATCGCTAGGATGTTATCAGTGTGGAAATCGACTTCTGCGACCGCACAGCAGCTTGGCAAAGCCAACAGAAAGATGATTAATGATAGATCCATATGAATAAACCACCCTTATTTGGGATATTTCACCAGCTACTCGTGGTTCAACTAGTGGCGGTTTAGTAATGTGGACCTACTACCAGTGAGTTTCAGTTGCGTTTCGTTGTGCACTACAGGAGGTCTCAGAGCCAATGACCGCCCGACACCAAGTGTTCGTGGTGCGTTGCATTTCCACTTCACAGATCCAAGTTGAGGTGATCCAAGTGATCCAAGTTGAGGTTGTTGAAGTTCATTCGATCTGGATGATTTGTTAATCAAGAGACTCCACAGATCTAAGAAATTGATGGAACTGGGATCTAGGAGCTGTTCTCAACCCTGGGATTTCCTGAGGTGACTTTCCCCATGCCAGATTTTGGACCAGACTCAGCAGGCTCTCAGCATGGCTCTGTGCTGCCGATGAGGGTGTGAGAAATGATTTTTGGCTGGTGGATGTTGATGGTATTGATGCACCAGGCTCCAGGCATCAACCAACATTTAACCTTTACCATCTTTGACCATCTTTGACCATTCTTCAGCAACGAACATCGTTAACTCATGTTCATAGATGTTGATTGATGCTCAATACCAACCATTTAATACTGCAGTGTCCTGAGTAACTGATCGAATTTGCCAAAGGTTCAAGAGACGTCTTGTAACCAATTGATCGGTTAAACTGAATCGAAGAGATGTTTTTGCAACCAGTGTGGATCCAAACTTATTCCAAAGGAAGTAGGAGAATGCTTCATTCAGATGAATGCCGCATGGCCACGTCATGCAGATTTCTTTTCGAGAAATCGACAACTTTACAGATACACACACACACACGGTACATGTCTATCAGTATGTCTAGAGCTTGTGCGTGTGTGTTTGTCTCTGTGCGTGGTTGGTTGGATCAAAATGGACCTGTTTGCTGCAGATTCAATGCCGAAGTGTGCGCGCTTTGATGAGCAATCCGAGTTGTGGACTGCGAGAGATGTCCCTTGGCGCTTACGAGTTGTGATGGCTCAAGTGCCAGCTTTGAACAGCTTGGAACAGCTGACCAGCAGTTGAACGCAGAAGGCAGATGGATCGCCGACTCAGCCGCTCCTCCTCAGGTAACAACAGGAATTGATGCCAGTGCAGGACAGAGATCTTGGACATGGGTCGTGGAGAGCAAGGGCAACGAGTTGGTAGGTCGTTAGTAGCGGAGTTTTTGAATGAAATAAGCCTGGGTTGCAAGAGTTGAAACAATGCTGCATAGGCTTAGACAATTTCAGTAGCCGAATTTCAAGAAAAGGATTGGCACCAAAACATGGCCGGAATAGAATGAATAGATGAATGCATAAGTAAATACACGAGTAAATAAATAAATAAATAAATAAATAAATAAATAAATATATATACTGTATATATATATACACACTGTATACATGGGTGTCATGATGTTGAAGGGTGCAATGAACAATTGACCGATATTTCAAACATATTGCTGAGATGAAACGATAGGACTATGCAAAACGGCACATTCGGGAGACACGACTGATTCGTTTGTCCGTTGCCTTGGAGGCACTGTTAATTGTTCTTCGAGAAAGACACGCGCGTCCTACACGGTTTTTGCTGATCCAATGACCTTTCGTGATCCGAACATTTCCGACGTTGGCAACTTAGTGTCCTTGTTGATTGTGTTTGCATGTCAGTATTGCTGGCGCATCTCTGATCCTCTAAATAACCACTATCTTGTTAGTAACAATGAACAGCCTTATTTTTGTCTTTACCGTATTTTCTCCAATATTTTTTCCTTGACCATTATTCAGCATCATAAACCATTGCCGAGAGCATTTTCTCCAACACTGCAGAGTTTTCATTGAGGCCGAGACCACAACGCGACATGGCAAGAATTGAGTCTTTCGTTTTGAGAGCTAGTGTTGCGTAGGTGACACCGGTGCATGGGGGAAGCCTCATTTCTCCAGGGGAAACCACGAGGTAGTCTCTGAATGATCTGAGTTTTGAATCTGGTACCTCAGAAAATCTTGGGTCATGGACCTGTTTTGCATAGAATCGCCGTTGAATTTGGTAGACCTCATTCCAGTTTCGCATGTTTGGTTGTTCCTTCCAACTTAATTTGATGGTGTGGTTCCATGGGTTTTACCTTGATGCTTGTTGCCACTGAGGGAAGCGCAAAGCAATGCTGAGCTGGTAGTCGCTTGGCGTTTGTCTTCTCGGAGATGTGCTAGGTCAGCCATGGAAAAGGATGGCCAGCAGTTGTGTCAATGGTACAGTGAGATGATATGACTGCAAATGTTCCCAGCCACGCAGCAGCTGCGTTCTACACTGAGGCAACGGGATGGGCAGCGCTTCCTCTTTTGCTGTCCCTTTTCTCGTAGAATCGTAGAATTCCAAGGAGCCCAGCCTTTTTATAGCTTGGCGCCAAGAAAACCATCGGATATTCAGTTTCAAGCTTCAACATCTCAAACTGCAAGCATCGGAGAAATTTGCGTGTTAAGTCTTACCGAAGGGGCAGCCAGAGACTCCCGAATGGGTGAGATTAATTTTGATGATGCGCAATGATGGACAATGATAGTTGCTAATGGTGCAGAAGTTAATGATTGATGGTTTTCTTTTGTGCCAAGATTTGCCTAGTTGGCTTCTCATGTCTTGGACAAACTCCTTGCATTGACGCCAACACGCATAGTGGAGTCAACGGTTGGCGTCTGTTGCAGCCTTCAACAAAGGCAGTGCTTTTCACAGCGCTTTACTCCATCCATCCCAGAGTCTTCGAGGGTCCAGACTGTTCACAATGCCATGAATTCACTGAGAACCTGCGCAGAATGTGCTGTCGTGTTCAGCTCTATGTCTTGTTTCTGTTAGGATGAGATCCCCACTAAAACACAAACTAGCCTGTTTGAACTGGGCAGCTCGCTACTCTGTCTATGAGGTAATGCATGAGAGCTTATTCGTTCCCAAGGTTCAGAAGAGCTCTCCGGGTATTTGACTACCCTCTATCGTTTTCATTTTTTTGCACCAGAAGCAGCATGTGACACCACAGGGTCTTGTTCATTTCCTTCCTCAACAAGAATGAGAGCACAACGTGAAGCACATACTTCACATGAACAAGACACCTCGCGGTGTTTTTCGCACAATGGAAGCTTGGAGAGACCTGTTGCAGGGGCACCCGTCAGGACGGCTCTTGTGCGACAGGCGGAATCCACAATTGTGGCTGCGTGCAGCAAGATTTGGATCTTGAAAGTTTTCAAATCTGCGATTGCTTGAGTTCTTGACAGCGCTTTTGCCAGACTAATTAGAATCCAAAGACTATGTTATGAACACAGGAAACGCGGGAAAACCAGTGGTACTTGTCAAATTATTCCCACTAAGATAGGGAAGCCATGCTCGTTGTGTTCTCCAAAGGACAAACATTTTCATCCTTCGAAGTTTGGGCTTCAGCGCCAAGTCCACGCGACGCTGTTGCTGCCGGGTCGCGTCACTGACATTCTCGGCATGCGCAGAAATGATTCGTGGCCCTGGTGATGTGACAAAAGACCATTCTTTGGGAGGTTGTAGAACTGGATCTTAGGCTCACATCAGGTCCGTGGGTAAAATTGTAAAGGCATCAAGGGTGCCGTTTTTTTGCTTTTTGACCACGCCATGCATTTGATTACCCAGTGCTCCAATACTTTCTCGGTGAATCCTCTGCCTATGCGCAGAGACAACAAAATCCGATTATTCACAGCTTGAACTTCTCCGCTATTTTGCTCAAGCGTTTGATCACAATCTCACACAACACACAGATTTCGATTCTTCGTTGCGGTGCCTAGCAAGGCAGCGCGGTGGGGTTGAGAAGCCTTGCACAAGGCATCGCCTGACCGATGTTAGCGCGATGGCTCGGACTTTTTCTGGCACCTTTGCTGGACAGGGATGACCACCTGATGTTTTGTTTAGCTTTGTTTCGCATTTAAGCAGTGATGTTTAGATGTTTTGTTTAGGTTTTTTGTTCAGAGAGTTCAGATTTGTAGCCAATTTGCGAAGAGGTCTCGGTCGTCTTAGCAGTCACAGCGCTGAGGCAAGCACACAGCTGAAGGAGTACAGTGGGCCGGTCCTTGGGGGCGGATTGGTTTGTTCCTATGCAGTCAATCTGTTCTCAAACTGCTAAACGTATAGTTTACCAACATTTAGCCAGCATTGACCGACATGCATGTGCCCACCCCGCATGCCCGCTACTGGTAGGAACGCACCAGTAGCAAGGCATTGGACGCGCCGGCCCTAAGGGCAACCGGCTTTGCAAACTGGTGAAGAATGACACATAGCTAGTAGCAACCAAGCGAAACATGTCTTTCCTTCACGGATCTCACATTGTTGGCTCAGCATCCCATGCTGGATCGACCTTGCAGTGGATTCGGAAATGCCTGGGCACAAAGATGACCACCGTGACGGCAAAATTTAGATAACTCGCAGTGGATTTGGGCAACTGACCGAGTATTCTGGATACCAAGAATTTTTTGGTCACCAGATTTTGAGATGTAACCAGAATCATTGATTCACCGTGATTTCAGCTGGAGGAGTCGCTTGGACAGAGTCGGGACGTCCCAGTCCTGCCAGCTCTGGGTGTTCGATTTGCGGATGAGGATTTGCAAAAGGCCCTGGACGGGTCACGGTGACGCGAGCTGAATGGTTGCAGCAAATTGCAGAACCATTTATGAACCATTTCTGCATTCATGAACCATTCATGAATCATCCCGGAAACATCACAATGGTTGATGGTTCATAATGGTTCAATGACCTGGCCTTGACTGTCGCTTGCCAAGCTGTTCAACAGTCCAACTGTTTGCAACCAATTGCTACCCGCTTTCGGACTCTTTTGGAACCCATGGTGTTATGAGTCATATGAGTCTATGAGAACAGAGTCAACATCTAACCTTCAAGAACACCCTCAAATACCAAAGTGGATTTAATGTCCAACATTCAAGTCTTGAAGGTGTACATGTATCTCATAAAACATGAAGTCTTTCTGCACATTCTGATGTCCACAGCCATTCGAAATGGGCTCAGTCGTCATTTCAACGACAACAATCTCAATACAGCAAGGAACTATGATGAATTCGGACATCCAAATTCCAAGAAAACATGGCCTCCAAGAAGCAGAGCAGCTAAGAATAGAAGTCCAATAGCTAAAGATGCTGAAAAATGAGCTAGTCATCAGAGTCATAGCTAGCAATAAGAATAGCCTCGAAGCTAGTCATCGCTCTTGCATGGAGATCTCATGTGCTGATGGATGGGGTGAGCCACACCTCTGCTGTACCGTTTCGGGGCCAGATTTGGTGGTTATGAGTTGCTAGTTGTTGGGGAACTGTGATGGGAAATAATCTACCGACATCTGAGGGTGGGGTAATGCGCATCGTTCGCTTCGGGGCCAATTCGCTTGTGGCAAAACTACATGTTGTAAGATGGGTGCCAAATGGGTCCAAAAATGGTAACCAACATGGGGTTCAAAAACAGTTACGTAGGTAGTAAGACTCCATGCTCCACAGAGAGGCTTCCTTATCGTACTTGCGCAGATGGACCCATGATGCATAGAATGCTTCCGACATGTACTCATCATCGGTCTATTTCTTTGTTTCGTTACTCTTTTCCTCTGCCTTCTCATCCGGGTTCGGTAAGCTGCGGAGCCGCAGAGCGAGAGTGCACAGAACATGAGAAATATTGACTCCAGCAACAGTGTTGTACGGGTGCACGGTCTTAAAACATTGCAACAGCTCTAGTCCCCACCAGCCAACAGGAGTTTAGCGGAAACCTTTATCACAATTCGTATTGTGTGCAGGGTGTCATTGCTGGCAAGATGTACATCCGTTCTCCCACAGACTTTTCCGGCAGTCCTGAAATATCCCATTTCAGTGCATCCTGGCAGCACTTTCTCAAAGCTTGTGCAGTTTTGTCATTGTCAGCAAACAGAGCTCGGCATAGACCGTCAATGCCAGTGGTTCTGTATGAACAGCGCCGATTTGTTCCAACCATGGCAACAACTGAGGTCTATTGGGGTTCTGATGCAAGTACAAAGCTGGATGGACAAGCATTTGTTGCTGGCCAGTGATTATGCACAGCAAGCACAAGTGTAATGCTGCTGAATATGTACTGAAAAGCGACCCTGAAGCGGATTTTGAACAGCAACTAGCACTGCCACCTGTTTCGCTGACTCAGGCTACTGTGGATGTCTCTGCAATTGCTCCCACTTGCAGCGGATCGTCTTGCTCGGTGATCTTTGCATGAATCCATCGGGGTGGGGCTGGGAGTACATGTAATGCGACTGTGGAGGCAACTCACTTCATCTCTGAGCTTGTCGAAGCCAAGGAATATCTTGTAGCCTCACAGCCTCACATGGTGGAATTTTTGCTCAGCCAAGGATCACCATCTCTCCAAGTTCGACCTCCTCAAGTGCTTTTATCATTTCTCGAGGTGAAGCTGGATACGAAAACGATGAATATGCGAGCATCCTCTTGCCCAGTCGCGGACCCAGCTTTGTGAGCGCTTGTGCGTTCTGATTGAAGGTGTACAATTTGTTTATGGTTCTTTACATATCTCTACACATGTTCTTTGCATAGAGATGCACCTTAGACACAAGATATACATAAGATATACATAAGACATAGATGACACAAGCTAATTGCAACACGGAGCCAGCGACCACACAAAGGGGAGGCCTGAGTTCGTTCGAAGGCGCAGTTGCAACCGCGTGGCGCCAGGGAAACCGCCGTTGGAAGCGCCTTCACCTTGAAGACATGGACTCGAGACATCTCGAGACAATCCTGTCGCAAGATCATTGTTTTGGGGGTCAGCTCTGCCTGCGTGCCGTTCTTGTTCCATCCTGCCCCTGCAATCCCTGAACTTTGTGCGTGTCAGATTGGTTTCGCGCGCAGTATGCACTTTGAGAAGAGGGTTACAGAGATTTTTGCAGAGGATCTCAGGTAGATCTCAGGTTCTGATCTTGCACAAATGCCGTCTACAGGTTTGTTCTCTCACAGGATCTCAGGTTGAGCTCTTGGGAGGAGATCTTGTGCAAGTCTTCTGAGAACAGCCCCTGTGGATCTTGTCATTCTGAAGGAATCTGGCACAAGCTCGTTTACATTTTACAGGATCTATTACAGGTGATCTTCCACAAATCCGCTCAAGAGAGCTCGCACAGAGATATTCCCCACAGATCTTGCACAAGCCCTCGCTGCACAGCTGCCCAGAATGTGCTGAGATCTGCATAGGCCCTCCTAAAGGTTGGCTTCCTAAGCTCTTGCGCAAGTCCTTTCAAAGGATCATGTAAAGCTATTGTAAAAGTTCTGCGACAGGACTCATACAGAGCTCTTGTCGAGTCTTTTGCCACTCCAGTGTTTGGTGCCACTCCAGTGTTGAGTGTCTCTCTCCAGGATAACATAGAAAGATATCAAAATACAATACATACACCTATTTTTGAGCATGCATATCCACTGACCTGCCTAGATAGATAGATAGATAGATTGATTCACAGTTGCATGCATTGATGACTTTCAAAAGGTTGCTTTCTTCCTGCCTTGAGGTCAATGCAGGTGCAGATACATATGCATTACCTCCACAGAAAATATGTAGACGGTGGTGTCTGTACTGTATTTGAGAGACCAAAGAACGTCACATACATCAGGAGTAATATGTGTATACATATACAATACGTGGTATATATATATATGTAAATATGATGATATACCTATGTAATATTAATAGATGCATATACATGGCACATATTATATATGTATTGAGAAGTGTCCAACTGTTCCTTCCAGAGGCTTGTTTTTTTTTTTTTTGTTTTCCGTTTTTTTTTCACTGTCAAAACCTGCACATTGCATCAGCACATTCTCTCCCTAAGGTGATGGGACAGTCACCTTGCTGCTTGCCTTAACCTGCAGGGTTGATCTGTGCTACAGATTCAGCAGCGTTGCAACAACGTTGGAAGCACCTTCCTCTAGTCACCCGAAGAGAGCACTCAAACCACAAGCATGTGTTCTTGCTCGCCATTTGGGCCACTTTCTCCGAAAGGATGTAGCATTTTTGAATTCACATTGACTCAAGTAATGAGCACATTTGAGTGATTGATCTTAATTGACTTAAGTAGATTCCTAGCTGAGTGATTTTTTGAGTTTTGCTTAGGACGTACTTGTCCACGGAATACGATTTCGACATTCTGTCGATTGCGGGCTCCAGCTTCTCAGGGTTTCCTTGCCGCACGAGTCGTGCGCGCGCGGTAGCGCGCGACGCAACGCGTAGCTTGGCCTTGGTCGTTTCCCGCGTTTGCAGCAGCGCACCGAGGGACGGCCACGAGGGAACGGTTGTTGATGTGACAGCTGGGTGCCTTGGATGCAGCTGGGTGCCTTGGCAGACGCCTGTGAGTTAATGTTAGGTCTTGATTTATAAACCCCCCTCCCCCCGCCCTCAAACCAAATTTGGGGGGATGATTAAACCATTCCCTCCTTAAAAGACCTTCCTGAGAAATGGAAAATCTACCCTAATCTTCTCTACTCTTCTCGACTCTCTTCTCCTCAACTTCTCTACTCTACTCTTCTCTACTCTACTCTTCTCTACCCCTCTCGACTCTTCTTTTCTCTTCTCAACTCTTCTCTACTCATCTACTCTACTCTTCTCTACTCATTTACTGTACTCTTCTCAACTCTTCTCTTCTCTACTCTACTCTTGGCTACTCTTCTCCACTCTTCTCGACTCTTCTTTTCTCTTCTCAACTCTTCTCTACTCATCTACTCTACTCTTCTCTACTCATTTACTGTACTCTTCTCAACTCTTCTCTTCTCTACTCTACTCTTGACTACTCTTCTCCACTCTTCTCGACTCTTCTTTTCTCTTCTCAACTCTTCTCTACTCATCTAATCTACTCTTCTCTACTCATTTACTGTACTCTTCTCAACTCTTCTCTTCTCTACTCTACTCTTGACTACTCTTCTCCACTCTTCTCGACTCTTCTTTTCTCTTCTCAACTCTTCTCTACTCATCTACTCTACTCTTCTCTACTCATTTACTGTACTCTTCTCAACTCTTCTCTTCTCTACTCTACTCTTGACTACTCTTCTCCACTCTTCTCGACTCTTCTTTTCTCTTCTCAACTCTTCTCTACTCATCTACTCTACTCTTCTCTACTCATTTACTGTACTCTTCTCAACTCTTCTCTTCTCTACTCTACTCTTGACTACTCTACTCTACTCTTCTCTTCTCTTCTCTTCTCAATGTTCAAAAAGAATTAAAAGAAAGAACTTAAAAGAAGAAAGATAAAGAAAGAACTTAAAAGAAGAAAGAAAAGCTAGAAGCAAACCAAGGCCACTCTGAGAAAAGAAGTCTTGTAATAATCAACCCCCTTTTGGTAAACCTATTATTCAACAACTGGACTCCTCCTGGACTACCCCCTTGTAAAAATGAAAAAGCTCAATGTTTTAAGAGGCTTTTAAATAAAGGGATCATCCATTTCAGCCAGCTCTCAGTTTAGCAAATGGGCAATAGAAAGCAATTTAAAAAGATAAAGAAAGAACTTAAAAGAAGAAAGAAAAGCTAGAAGCAAACCAAGGCCACTCTGAGAAAAAAGTTTTGCAATAATAAACCCCCTTTTGGTAAACCTATTATTCAACAACTGGACTCCTCCTGGACTACCCCCTTGTAAAAATGAAAAAGCTCAATGTTTTAAAAGGCTTTTAATAAAGGGATCATCCATTTCAGCCAGCTCTCAGTTTAGTAAATTGCCAATGGAAAGCAACAGAGAAAGATAAAGAACTCAAAGGGAAAAGGAAAAGATAGAAGCAACCAGAACCACCTGGGAATAAAAAAATACCATACATAAATCCAGAAAAAAACAACCCCCCAATTTGTTTTTCTTTAATCAACCCCTTTTAAAAATGGGGGGGGCTGGAATAATTTTGGGAACACTTTTCTTAAATCAACCCCCATATACAAATCAACACTTAACATTACTCATGTTGAGGTTGCTCAAGCCAGTGACTGGAGACTCCAAAAATAGATGGTTTTTTACTATTAGATGGTTAGTATAAAGGATGATTTGGGGGTACCCCTATTTTGACAAACCACCATGTGGAGTTGGACTCCTTACTCAGTGAGTTTACTTGGTTTCGTTATGTTTATTTGTAAGAACATGCTGAGGACAACTATCTCATGGGAGTCTGACATGAGTGTCACGTCTGATGGATGGTCTCTGATCTATCAAAGTCAAGTTGAGCCTTGGTTGCATAGCAACCATTTGTTCGAAGACACTCCTGGACGGCAATCACGAAGGTGACTAGGACAAGTGGCAACAAACAGCGACAAGTGGAAGCAGTCTCTGCACGGTTTCAGACGCGCGGCGAGGCTGATGACATGCAGGAGGTTAACATCGGCACTTTGTCCATTCCGCAAAGTGCATCCCACTTCTTGGTGTATTCGGGGAACTCGGGTGGCGAGATGACATCACCCTTGTCGGTGCCCATCCGAGACATGTACGCTTGGAACTTATTTGATCCACCACACTGCCGTGGAACATCTTGGAACATGATCACCAAGACATGCTCAACACAATTGTGAATCAGTGCAGTGTAGCATTCCATTGAACAACAGTGTGGGGTGGCGGACTTTTCTTCAAGGACTTGCCAGTTCCGTCGTCATTGAGCTTCACGGATGAATCCTCTGCTGTCCACTTCATCTCTGGCTTACTTGAGCTTGCGACCCCGAGTGATGTCACAGACATTCTACGTGCCTTGCCTGAAAGAGTAAGGTGAAAGATGGGACAGATCTTGAAATTCGATGTTCGGGGTAAGGTTGACGGTGGCAATGGGCAAATCCTTCAGGTTTGACTCATGGTTTGGACGAGTCTAACGACCCCAGGAGTTGGTTCATGCTGGCACCTGGTTCCATGGACCCAGGCTATGACGTGTACTGGGGGAACAGCAATGGCCGGTCAGGGGTTTGCTCAGCGACAATTGGCTACAGATTCGAACCAGGTGCCGGGTGCCGAGTGCTGTGATGTGTGCGTTGACAGAGATCTGTTACTTTGCCAGGCCCAAGTCTGACCGAAGATTGTGTGAGCCCTGGAAGATGGAGCCATAGATGGAGTCTTGATACATCTTGAATCATCTTGATATGTCTTGATCAGCTCGAGCCCCTGAAATCGAGGTCAGTGTACATCAGCGTACCATGTCCATCCATGTCCATGGTTGCATCTCTGTGGCGGCTCGAGGTACCGGCCGTTGGGCTGATCTCTCAGCTGACTCAGTGATCCCAGTGACGCTGCAACCCATAGCAGCAGAAGCAGTTCAAGGACCACGGCTGGGTTTTGGGCTTCGTTTTGATGGCAGCTTGGCGCTGAAAAGCTTCAGACATGCAGACGCATGTCATTGGGACCGGCATGAAGTTGCAATTCGCAGAATCGAGTCACTCTTCTTTCGTATGAGGCTCGTTTGCGGTGCGGACCGTCTCAAATTTCATGCTCTGCGATCATGATGACAGCTGCTACGATGGCTTTTACGGCGGCTACGACGGTGGCTACGGCGGCGGGTACG
>VSDK01007109.1:182190-196839 GCA_009767595.1 Symbiodinium kawagutii | reverse complement strand
TCATCATCATCGTCATCGTCATCGTCATCGTCATCGTCATCGTCATCGTCATCGTCATCGTCATCGTCATCGTCATCGTCATCGTCATCGTCATCGTCATCGTCATCGTCATCGTCATCGTCATCGTCATCGTCATCGTCATCGTCATCGTCATCGTCATCGTCATCGTCATCGTCATCGTCATCGTCATCGTCATCGTCATCGTCATCGTCATCGTCATCGTCATCGTCATCGTCATCGTCATCGTCATCGTCATCGTCATCGTCATCGTCATCGTCATCGTCATCGTCATCGTCATCGTCATCGTCATCGTCATCGTCATCGTCATCGTCATCGTCATCGTCATCGTCATCGTCATCGTCATCGTCATCGTCATCGTCATCGTCATCGTCATCGTCATCGTCATCGTCATCGTCATCGTCGCCGGCATCCTCGTCGGCATCCTCGTCGGCATCGTCATCGTCATCGTCATAGTCATAGTCA
Source organism: Symbiodinium kawagutii (assembly GCA_009767595.1). NCBI lineage: Eukaryota > Dinophyceae > Suessiales > Symbiodiniaceae > Symbiodinium > Symbiodinium kawagutii. The sequence goes on along the minus strand of VSDK01007109.1, from coordinate 196,356 downwards.
TGATCATCATCCTAACGATGATCATTATTATGATCGTTTTCTTCATTGTCATCACCATTGCCATCGACATGGCCATCATCATCATCATCATCATCATCATCATCATCATCATCATCATCATCATCATCATCGTCATCGTCATCATCATCATCATCATCATCATCATCATCATCATCATCATCATCATCATCACCATCCTGATCATCACGGCCGACATTGTCATTATCATTGTCATCATAATTACGAAAACCAGCCGTCAGGTTAGGCTGAAGTTGGATTTGGCAAACGAAGTGAGATGGGGGGTCTGTGGGGCAGTGGGTCCAAAATGGGTCAAAAGTCTGGCCCTGACAGAGGATCAGGGTGTCCACGGGCATGCTTTTGGAGGGCAATGTACCACTAGGCAATTGGCTGCCGATGCCCTTCAACTCCCCCTGGGCCGTCTTGGGCATCCTTGTGAATAATTTGAGTTTTGTATGACTTTTTCGATCTTAGAAGCTTTGAGAAAGGCTCGGAGGAAGAACCCAAAGGAGGACTGGAGATGAGGCGGAGGAGGAGTGGAGTAGGAGACGAAAGGAAGGAGAGGAGAGGAGGAGAGGAGTGGAGAGGAGAGGAGAGGAGAACCAGAGGAGGACCGGAGACGAGAGAATCAGACTGGCTTCCTTGTCCACTTTTTGGAATGGCTGTCTGATTTCAAAGTCTTTGAGAAACGTCCGGAGTCCGGAGGCAGAACCAAAGGAGGACAGGAGATGATGGGATAAGCGGAGGAGAGGAGAGGCTAAAGAGGAGGAGGAATCAGGGAGGAGAAGAAGAGCAGGAAAGGAGAGGTGAAGCGGAGAGGAAAGGGAGAGGAGAGTCGAGCGCAGGAGAGGAGAGGAAAGGAGAGAAGAGGAGATGAGAGGAGAGGAAGAGGAGAAGAGGAGTGGAGAGGAGAGGAGAGGAGACGAGAGGAGAGTGCTCATTGTCTTTATCATCATCATCATCATCATCATCATCATCATCATCATCATCATCATCATAATTTTATCATCATCAACTTGCTTGCGAACTATCCTTAGGATATTCCTCTTCTCACCTTCTTCATCATCATCACCGATGCCATCATCAGCGTCAACATTTTCATGACTATCCTTAAATCATCCAGATCAAAAACACCAATGAAGGGAAAACAAGCAACAGAGAGAAAAAAACACCAGAGAAACCTATGGCAGAGAAACACAAGAAGAGAAAAAAAACAGCAAGATCAAAGGAAACACGATCATTATCATTTCCAACCGTCATCCACACCATCACTTCATTCCAACAACTCTCTCGTCCTATGGGCTCTGGAAGCAAACAGATAGCCATAAAGCTGCTGAACACAAGCTAAAAGAGATTTTGATACTGTATAACCACAAAACTGCCAAACAAAGAGATTTTGATGCCACCAAAGAAGCCATAAAGCTGCCAACCCAGATCAGACATTCTGATTCAAAGAAGATAACAGTAAGCTGCTAAACAAGCACTAAATCAAAGATTTTGATGCAGACAAAGAAACAAAATCACTCCTAAAGACAAGGGAAATGAAAAATGATTACCACTGTTAGCCTTAAACCAGCTAAACGCAAGCAGAAACAAACATTTTGCTAAAACCCAAAAATCATGAAATTGCTAAACACTGCCTAAATCAAGTTTTTTCGATGCAAACGAACATCAAGACAAAAATGCTAAACAGCACCTAAGTCAAAAGTTGGATAGCCAAAAGCCCAGACAAAGTATACATCATCACGTAAATCGGTGCCTCGAAGCCATACAAAGAATCTAAAAATGATGTTTCCTACCATATTGAAAATCGAATAATCAAATTTCATTTCGTGCGAAGAGGCTGTAACTTGAGAAACAAAAAAATGCAATCAAAATCATCAGTTTCCCCTAGTGTTTAAAAGTTGACCTTCACGAAGTGGACTGCAGGTCAAAACCACGAACTTTTCGCAACTTCTCTTCATTTTGAACTTCGACCTTGAAAAAACGGCAAACGGTGGACCGTGGCAACTCCTCCGCCGCAATTTCTCCTGCATTGAGAGACATTCGGCCCCAAGCGGTGTCACTCAAAATTTTCGTTTTGCCCAAGGTTTTGACCCTCGACCCTCACAAAGTGGCAGTTGCCACCTCACATTTCGGCGCTGCCCTTCGCCTTAAAAGACTAATCGAAACAGAGAAGAAGACAGAAGAAGACAGAAGAGCACAAAGAGGCAACAAAAAGAGAAAGAGGAAAGAAGAGAAAGCGAGAGAGAAAGCGAAAAAAGAGTTAAAGAGAAAAAGGAGAGAGAAGAGAGAAAAAGGAGAAAGACGAGAAGAGAAGGAGAAAGAAGTACAGATGAAGATGATGAAAATGAAGATGATGAGAATGAAGATGATGAGAATGAAGATGATGAGAATGAAGATGATGATGATGAAGATGATGAGAATGAAGATGATGAGAATGAAGATGTAGTTTGAAGTCAGTTTTTACGAAGAACCCTTCGCTCAGACGCTGAACAAAAGGACAGCAGATCGGAGGGCCACCGTCTGGCACAGCTCGGGCAAAGAGATCTGAAGGGATGGAGAGGGAGAGAACGGGAGAGAAAGGGAAAGAGAGAGAAAGGGAAAGGGAGAGAAAGATAGAACATGAATAATCACCATGATCTATGATAGCTTTTGATTTGTTTACCGCTCGCGAGTGATTGATCGGTGCATTCAGTACTTCGGTATCTGCCGTTTTGCTTTTGGGTTCTCCAGGCCCACATTGTTCCGCCTCAAACTTTCGATGATTTCCATAGGATTTCCATAGGATTTTCCAACTGTTCTGTAGGGTGAGATGCTTCATGAGGCAGATTGGACGATCGCCGCGTGGATCAAGCCATCAGTGCAACCGACTGGTGATGGTGCTACAATCTTGGCCAAGGGATATTCGGAGGATCCGAAGAACTCGCATGAAAAACATGTGCAAACTCGATCTGTAGATTTTGAAATTCTGGAAACAGGACCATGACGTGGAATTCAAGATGATTCTCTCCAGCAACTTCATTCTATCTTGCGGATTCGTGGAGTACTACGGCCGGGGGCCTCAGCGGCTGTCAACTTCGTTGGGTTTTGAACGCGTGGCCAACCCGAGGCTCGTTGTTTTGCGAAGCTCCATCTGCGTTGACCCGGAACACGTGGACCCATGCAGTGTGCACTAAGCAATCGACGGAATGGAGTACAGAACTGAGGCCTTGCACTGGGAGATTCGATGTGAAAGATAGGAAGAAGACCATGTCAGTTTTCTTTTACAACTAGTTCATACTAGCTCCATATCTATAGAGATATTCAGTTTTCTTTCAGAAGGGAACTGAATATCTAGGGCCTCACTCTGCCTGACAGGATTTTTGTGGATGGAACGCTTGCGAGCACCTGCAACCTTCAACACGATTCGTATATGTCGATCACAAGGCAGGTGTTGAACCCGTGGCATTTGGAGCACTTTGTAGCGTAGCACTTCACACCTGGTAGTAGCATAGCACTTCATTTTCAGCATCTTTGTGTCACTAAGAAACTTAATTTTCAGCATCTTAAGGTGTCACATTCAGAATAGTATACGTCCTCAGTGGCTGAGTGTTCCCACTCAGGACCTGGTCGCCCTTGGTCATTGGTGGCGGATTGAACCCGGAGCTTAGACTTTGATGTCAGCCGCCACCGCCGGATTGTGGGCGTTCCCCTGTGAGCCAATGAAAAAAGTCAGCTCACGTCACCTCAGAGATCTTGAGAGTTGAAATTTTCATCGATCAATTTCATTGATATTAATTTCATGCAAGAATCAGTTCATTCTGAGATCTTTCATTGAATTTCATGCAAGTTCATGGGCAATTTCATTGATATGCAACTGGTAACAACTGGTTTTCAAGATCTTTACTGGTGGACATTGATGCCAGTGCTTCAACATCAGGAATCTCATACTTTCTTCGATGGAGTGCTGGATGACATTGCCATCTTCGACTACTCTTTGACAGCTTCTGATGTTGACTTTCTATACAATGACTACCGACCTTTGGACGCGATTTGCATCTTGTTTGACTGCATGAGTTGCATTGCTTTTTGCGGTGTGCCTTCGGCACTCTCCAAAATTTTCAGGTGTGGCTTCTTGGCCTGCGGGAGACACCACAAACATGCAGTTGGAAACGGCAACTCCAGCTTTTATGTCAACTCTGGTTGCTATCTCTGTCGGGACCCTCGGATACACAGAGGACCCGCCACCTGTGACAACTTGGACTGCCATACTCCGAGGTCGGGGAATTTGTCGAGAGTGAACCGCTGGTGATTCCTTTGGTGGATCCTTGGATCAGTTGCCACCATGTTGGCGACCCTGGGTGAGCCGCCCTACTTGAGGCGTCACGCGAATGCAGTGGCTGTCGACGAAAGCTTCAAATCTTTGCTCTTTTGAAGCTCGCCGCTGTACCGAGGATGTTGCAACAGTCGTGAATCTTCCTCTGGCCGTGAGCTTCACTGATATAGATCCAGCAGCTGGCAGCTATGCTGGTGTGGTGCCTGGACTGCAGTCCTGATGGTGCAGGAGACATCGATACATTCTTCAAAGCTTTACAGGTGAAAACTTCGCCAGTTGGCCCGCCAAGTTAGGTCCCCTGTGTTCCTGCGCCAACCCTGAAGCCAGATTGAAACAAAGGGGAATAACAAAGAGGAATAACAAAGAGGAATAAACATTGGTTTCTGATCAACACTCTTTGTTATTCCTCTTTCAGCCAGATTGAGCACTGGTTTCTGATCAACATTCAATCTGCATTCACGAATCCGTTTTTCAAGGTAGCGATCACCCGGGCAAGTGATGAGTCAGACATTTCACGCTACGTGGCATACTGGGGTATCTTGGCTGTGTGCTCCATCTCTCAACTAGCCATTGGGATTTGTGGCAGACGGATTTGCACTCATATTCAATGCTTGCTTGGCAAACGATGCGTGCTGTTTGAAGTTCCTAGAGATCCAGCACATGTTCTTCAGCATTTCTTGGTTCTGTTCATTACTTCATTGCCTCTTAATTTCCCTGCCATGTCCTGAATGAGCGGCTTTGTTTTCAGTCATGGAGCTGTGAGGGGCCCGTTGTGACAATCTGCAGGTTCCAGCTCAACTACAAAGTTGGCCAATGCAGAAATTGGGCATGTCGATGTTGCAGGCCTATCGGGCTCTGAAGTCAATATCTCCTTGCTTTTCGGCTGAATTTGGATCTGTCACAGTGAAATGCGATTCGCACGGTACTCATCTTGAGACTCATTCCGACTTGAGGTCGGCGAGCACGCCTCCAGAAGGAGCAAGCCATATCGTGGTGATGTCTTCTATAAACATTCCTCCTGCAAATGGCGATGCTTGTCACAGCGATCTGTGTGCTTTCATGGGTGTGATCGATGTGATCAGGAAGCAGATGCAGTTTCAATGTTGACGGTTTTGCAACGTTGAACAAGTTGAACCCGGATCTTCCGCATGTGCAAACTTCATCCTTAAGGAAAGCTCGCAGGGCGTGGGAGTGCTTCTAAGCGACTTTGCGCCTCCTTCTGTGCCCTTGCTGCAGAAGCCGGTGAGGCTCCAGCTGTCCCGTTCTCTCCGTCCAAGGTGATGGCAGGCGCCGTCAGCTTTTCAGATACCAACGCATTGGTGGGGACGGTGTCAGGGGAGATCGTTGTTACCCGTGTCTGCACCTCAGGGTGGTGAAAAAGGCCCAGGTGTGCTGGGCAGCATGGTCACAACCAAGGCCAACAACGAGAATGATGTTGCCAGTATCTCAGAGTCAGCCTTCAGAACAGCCTTGGTGACAAATATTCGTGATGCAGACTATTTAACGAACCTGTCCATTGCCTTGAAGCACATTACATGTACTCATTTATGGTATGGTTGCTTAAAAAACGGCAGTTCAAGGTCTCGTACAACCTCTACTTCGCAGATGCGAGTGGAAAGCCTTTGGAACTGATCGAGAAATTGTTGGCCACGTCAGCTACACTTGCGCCTCGCCGAGTTTCTCTAAGTTATTTTCGTTGACTGGAGAGTCGGCAGGTACTTTGCCGGTGCGAATGTGAAATGTTTTGCAGTTGAATCATCTTGAACCGTTTGAACCTTGATTGATGATGGTTGAGTTTCCGATATCTCTTGCATCTGAGTCCCACACGCTGAGCAACATTGTCATTCCTGCCACGGCGACAAGCATTCTGGTCCTTCTAGAGGGTTCTCAAGGAGAAGCAGCAAGTGGTGTGCGGTCCTCAGGGCTTTGAGCAAGAAATCGCTGTTTCTTCCTTAGCTTGGCTGCCTGAAAAGCTGCCTTGGCGCAGGTTTCATCTGCAACACTGGATGCCCTTGATACACCGGGCAGCATCACTTTCCAAGACATCGATCCTGTTGGAGGAACTCTTCAAGGCCTCGGGGGCCCTTCAAAGCACAGCTGGAAGTTGAGTTGAAATAGCTGAGATCAACAGGAAGCAGCGCACACGTTTCAGGCACCATCACAATACAGCGAGCAGTCTCCGAGGCCGGCCCAGAGGTTCCAGTACATGTTGAAGATCTATCATGTTGACCTTTCAACTGGCCACTCTGAACCTGAAGTTTGAATGAATTTGAGACATTTTACCTGAAAATGGTCTTACCTCAAATGAGACAGAGAGACGAGATAGGCCTTCATGACCATGCAGCCTGGCAAAGCAGAATTCTTCAATGTGTGAAAAGAACAAGCGTGCTTGTGATCGCTCGCAATCGCTGCTGTCAAGATGAAACGGGAAGATTTGACGCAACGGTGAACGCGAAGTGTTTCCAGTGCAGAGTCCAGAGAGTGGCCCAAGAACTGTTCAGAACAGACCACAACATGGTGGAGTCCCCCAAGAGCAAAACGGTAGAATGATAAGGGTTGATCTGACTTTGAACTACGGCCCGAAAATATTCACTTATGTTCCATCATATTCCATCCCTTTGCTCCCAGAAAGTGGAATTTGTCTTTGCCCACTGGTTCCTGCACCTTCATCTGGGATTTCTCGTCCACGGTGCATCCAAGGGTAGCCTGGTAACTTCTGGAATCAAAGTATATAGCTGTGAAACGCAAAACTTGCCCTTGCCCCCATAACAATTGAAGTACAACTAAGCAGCAGTAAGCATCTACATATGTTTCCCTACCCTCCTTGAGCTCCCTATGTTCACTGCCTTCCATGCACCATGCACCTACACAGCTCTCTCCCACACAACCCACGGAATCAGCGGAAACTGCCTCTACCGGTAACCCTTTGCTGAGAAGTGGCAGAGTGATGCCTGGCCCATTGCCATCCCCACTGTGTTCTACCATCATGTCATTTTGCAAAGCACAGCTTTTGCGTTTCAACATCATCTAAACTCTAGTCAATACTTATGTAATGTCATTATATGTTATTATGTGATACTTCTGTATAATGTTATTTGATATTATTTGTACATGTCTTCAACCCAATTCTAGCGCTGACTGCTCAGGAGAATGTCCAAAGCTATGAGGTCTACTGGGCACAGGGCACTACTCAGCTGCAGCTGCTAGAATCGATTCCACTGAGCTCGCTGAGCGTGACTCTGGTGATGGAGATGTATGATTCATGGGGTGATGGCTGGAACGATGCCCACTATTACATCTATGGCTCCGATGGTGCCGAACTTGCAAGTGGAACTATTGACGATGGGTCTGAGGCTTCAGATACTCTCACAGGTATCCCAGGCTCCGAAACTCTGACAATCACAGTGACAGAGGGAAACTATCCAGGCGAGATCTCCTGGACATTGAAAACGGAGGATGGAGAGACCATTCTGAGTTCCTCAGATGGATCGCCGTTCCCAACTCAACAGCCCTTCTCCCTATCAGGCGGACCTGGTACTGGGGGTGGGAGTGGCACATTTCAAGTGACCCTTGTAGCCGGTACTTCAGCTCCCAGTGGTGCTGATCACCTGGTGGCCTTCTGCATTTTTGCTTCGGGAGAAACTTCTATGGTAGTCAATACACCTTTGATGGACTTTGAACCACCTGCAGGCTTCCCGACTTCGCTGCAATTTGCAGACACAGATGGTGGTGTCGGAATCATCGCCGGGCCGATCACCATTGGAAGGGCAACAGACGAGACCGAAGTTGACGAATACAAAATCTACTTTGGCACGGGTCCTTCTACGAAACTTTCCGCTGCCATTGCATCCGTCAGTTCTGCCACAGATCCCTTGGTGATCGATTTAGCATCTACAACAATACCCTCGAGTGCAAGTCACCTGTTAGCAACGGCTTCCTCCTCTGGGGGTGACAATCCTCAGATGGCCTTTGTAGAGATCATCGACCTCCAACGGCCAACAAGTCCTCCATCCAACGTCGTGTTCACAGACATGGATCCTGAAGAGGGCAGCTATGGAGGTGTGGTATCCTTTAGTCGAGCCCAAGATGAGACTGCCATCACACATTACAGTTGCTTCTGGGGTGATAGCTCTTCCGCTCCAGATCCCCGCTTCGACGCCTTAGGAAGCACCTCAGTCACCTCAGCACCTGCCATCTACATCAATAGCAGCCAGGCACCTTCTGGGATGACTCACCTCGTTGTGGTCAGCTCAAATGGAGCATATTCCATGCCGACTGGCAACGGCGCCTTGCTGGTTGATTACGCCACAGTCACAGTGGTGCCATCAAGGGTTGTCTTTGTTGACACAGATGCTTCTCTCGGTAACATCGAAGGAGAAGTGACCATTGGTGCAGCTTCGGACGAGTCGGAAGTGGTCGACTATGCAGTTTACTGGGGCGTGACTTCCTCTCTGAAATTGCCAGGTGGAGCTCCAGGATTGAATGCTGAGTTCTTCGTGCTGGACTCGTGCCCATGTGCTTCCTGTTTTGTGGACTTCTCCACTCTGGGTGATCCTTACCTCACACGGATTGACACAGCATCTCAGTACAGTTCCTCCCGGCCTGGTGGCAGTTCCTCCACCTGGCCCGGTCTCACTGGCAGCGAGCTCTTTGCCGCCCGCTGGACTGGTTGGGTTCAAGTCATTGTCGCAGAGGAGTACTACTTAGATTGGATGTTTGATGATCGAGGCAAACTCTTCATTGATGGTGTTGAAGTGACAGATTATTCGGTGTATCTCACTGCGGGCTTCCATACTGTTGAGCTTCAGTATTTCCAATGCTTTGGCGCCTCATACGCTTCTGTTTGGGTCAGTAGTGGCATAGCTACTGGCTGGGATTACATTAGCCTTTGGGAGGTGGCGAGGAACGGGGGACAAGAACAAGGTCCCATTGTCACTGGAGAAAAAACAGGATCAGATGTGCTTTTGACAATTCCTGCAAGCACTGTGATTCCTCCAAGAGCAACTCACCTGCTCGCATTCGCCCGAGCTTCAGGTGGTGTTGACTCCGTCTATTCTGTTGGAACCGTCTTGGTGGATTTTGTGAAGCCAAGTGTCACAGCAGGGTCTTTGCAATTCGACGACACAGATCCCTCTTTCAACATGATTCAAGGCATCCTTACCATCGGCCGTGCGCAGAATGAAGCGAATCTGAACTTCTACAATGTCTACTGGGGGTCTAGTGCGACTGAAATTGTCAGTGGCGACCGACGCCTTCAGGCAAGCAGTCTTGGTGGGGAACCATCGTGCACTGGAACCAGTTGCCAAGAAATCCAGATTGAAAGCGGCGAAAATGCAAATGAGTGGATCGTGACACGAGAGGGATACTGGGACGACGAGCAGGCATTTATCACTTTGAATGGTCCTGCAGAAATCCGTTTTACAGAGCTTCACACAGAGACTTGTTGCGACAAGCTTTTTTTTCCAGACCTTTCACCCATCAGCGGCTACACCATCCCAGATCCCTTCAGCTTGCCAGAGGGTGTGCACACCATTGAGTGGTACTCAGATGCGAGCATCACTAGCAATGGATGGAGTTTTGTTTACAAATACTTGGGTTCTACACTTGACATACCAGGCTTGATTACTGCGATCCCCAAGCCCTCCGGAAATCAAGAGCTGGCTGTTTGGATTGAGCACCAGGCCATCTCTGGTACGCACTTCATCGTCAAAACAGCCTACGACTTCAATGAGAGTGACACCTCCGTGGCAATTGAAATTGTGGACCTGTCTCCTCCAGTGCTCAGTGTGGGAGAAGTGACTTTCCTTGACACAAACACTGCGCCTGGCATCATCAGTGGAAGTGTCACCGTTGCTGCTGGATCGTCAGAGATTGAGGGCTTCAACATCTACTGGGGGCGGGACAGCAGCGACACAATCGAGATGGGCAATCCAGGTCTTTTGGGTGAGTACTTCTACTTGTCCAGTTCTCCCAGCAGCATGCCAACATTTCCCTCTTCACCGGATGTTGTTCAGATTGACTCATCATTGAACCAGCCTGAGACTACAGAGCCCTGGCCCGGCCTGACTACCTCTGAAAACTTCGGTGCTCGCTGGAGCGGCTACATCAAAATTACGGCTGCAGGTACTTATTTCTTCACACTTTCATCAGATGATGGCAGCCAGCTCTATGTCAACAATGCTCTAGTTGTTGACAACGATGGCGTGCACGATCTTCAGTCTGTTACAAGTCAAGGAGTCAATCTCTTGCCTGGTCTGAGAAGCTTGGAAGTCCTCTTCTTCAATGGTCTTGGATATTCTGGCATCATTCTTGAATACAGTGGACCTGACACTTCCAACCTGCGAGTTGTGGTACCTTCACGCGTGTTGCGCCATGGGTCGTTGAGCAATGCGTTGATTGGTAGTGTGGCTGCTGCATCCGGTGCTGCCGTCTTCCAAATTGAGGATTTGACCATCCCATCTGAAGCAAGTCACATCTTGGTGCGAGGCTACTCAGCAGAAGGTGAAGGCGTGAACGGCTCTTCTGTGGAGATTCGAGATGTATTTCCACCTACAGAAACTGCCAGTGCTGTGTATTTCACAGATGTGGATCCTGCTCCAGGACAGATCGCTGGCACGATTATTCTGGAAGGAGCGGCCAACCAGAGCACCATTTCGCACTACGTGGTGTACTGGGGAAGTTCAGCCACTTCCAAACTCACTTCGAGTCCAATCGCTGAAATCAGTGCAGCTGCTGGCAGTTCTTCAAGTGGGCTTAGCTGTGGTGTGAAGGGCTCAGATTCGACGCCTCTTCGCTTCTCAAGAGCTGGTTTCAACGGACCCAAGATTGTGAACGGGCAACCTGCTACCGAATGCGAATGGCGGTGGCAAGCAAGCCTTCGCCAGACAAGTGGATTTTCCTTCTGCGGTGGGACTTTGATTTCACCTCGTTGGGTCATGAGTGCAGCCCATTGCGTTGACGGTGCCTCAAGCTTTGTGGTGGTTCTCGGAGATTTCAACAAAGATTCACCTGATGATGGGCATGCCAGAACTTACCAAGTTCAGAACGTGATTATGCATGAGGACTATGATTCCTACACTATGGAAAACGATTTTGCTCTCATAGAACTTACTGAGGAAGTGGAAATGAATGAATGTGTGGCACCTGTTTGCATCCCAGCGGCTGACATTGCACCTCACCAGGAATGCTTCATCACGGGCTGGGGTACTCTGAGCAGTGGTGGATCCACACCCTCCGAATTGCAAGAAGGAATGGTTGTCACACTCAGCAACGAGGAGTGCAATGCTCGGTATTCGGGACAAATCACAGAAGACATGCTTTGCGCTCAAGGAAGTTCTTCTTCCGGAATTGTTGATGCATGTCAAGGAGACAGTGGTGGACCTTTGGTATGCGCCAGATCAGACGGCCGCTACGTCTTGCACGGTGCTACCTCATGGGGATATGGCTGCGCTGATGCGCAGCATCCAGGGATCTGGGCACGCATTTCTCACGTGTTACCATGGCTGACACAGCACACGGGGATTGAACCTGGAGTCGAATCTGGCAACTTGACATATAACATCAGCAGCCAGGCCATTCCAGCTTCAGCAACACATTTGTTGGTGTACACTGCTATGAATGGTCAGGAAATGACCACGGGTATCAGTATTCCTCTTGTTGATTTTGCTCCATTGCAAGTGGAACCATCATCGATCAGCTTCACGGATACAGATGCATCCCCTGGTGAGCTTGGTGGTACAATCACCCTTGGCCGAGCATCAGATGAATCAGAAGTCGTTGGCTATGCAGTTTACTGGGGCACCCGTTCTGTGGTCATGAACCTTGTCATGCAAGTGCCGAAAGGCTCCGGAGGTGATGTGGAGCTTCAGCTGCCCGCGAACACGGTAATTCCTTCCTCTGCCACACATTTGCTGGGTTATGTCACCTCCAGTAGTGGCCGAGGGGCCAGCTATGTGTCCGTAGCCATCACAGATCTTGATTTGGTCTCCGCACCAGGTGGCTTAAGCTTTCAAGACACAGATCCGGCTCAGGGGCAGCTGGGTGGTATAGCCACCATTCAGCAAGCAGCTGATGGAAGTGGAATCCTGGCATACAACTTGTACTTCAGCAGCGGCAACTGTGCTGTGCTCAGTCCGATTGCAAGTTTGCCAAGTTCTTCAGCAGGTGGATTACCACATTGCATTGAAGGCAACGCGTGTTCTTCCATCACGATTAGTCAAGAAACACGTGGCGTTTTCAGTATCTCGAGAGGCATGAGCGGCTATGAGAACGATGAGCACGCTATAATCCATGTGCAAGGACCTGGTATCGTGGAATTCACTCGATTTGACACAGAATCCGGCTACGACATTCTGAGGGTTGACCAAGCGTCCTTTTCTGGGTCCAATCTACCAGCCATTCAGATGCTTGGTCCAGGCACCAAAGAGATTGAGTGGTTTTCAGACTTCAGTCAAACACATCAAGGGTGGGCCTTGACGTTTACATCAGAAAGCAGCTTTGGAGACATCACCTACAACATGCCAAGAACTGCCATACCCGTGCAGGCCACAAGCTTGATGGTCGCGGTGGAAACCAGCACAGGAGTGAATACAGCTACCTGTGCATCAACAACGTTCGTTGATTTTGCACCTCCATCCGTCACCGCAGGGGGCTTGTGGTTTGAGGATGTGAACCCTTCTGCGGGTCGTGTGACAGGTACGCTTACTATTCTGCAAGCTCGAAGTCATAGTGATGTGACAGAGTACCGAATTTACTGGGGCATGAACTCTACCACTCCAATGGCTGACGGCATGGTGGTGGCGGTGACAGCAACCACAGCTGGTACCAACTTGACTGTGGACATCGATGAGACGCCTCAGGGGTCGTACTTGTTGGCCTTTGCTGCATCCAATGAAGGGCAGGCACTCACCTCAGCTAGCACAGAAGTAGTGGACTATGCCCCAGCACAGGAATCTGCGCAAGGTGTCAACTTCACTGATGTGGATCCAAGAGCTGGCTTTGTGAGCGGCACTGCTTCTGTCAGTAGGGCACTGGATGAATCCACAATCGATTCCTACAACTTGTACTTCTCCAATAGACAGACCAGGATTAGCTTCATTGGTTCTACACAAGCCAATTCCGCCAGCACTAGACCATCTTGTAGCGGCCAGTCGTGCTCCCATATCGCTATCACAGAGGTGGCCGGAAAGTATCAAGTCTCCAGAGGTACATCCTCTTATGCTAACAATGAGTATGCGAGCATCGCTGTGTTGGGGCCTGCAACTGTCCTCTTCACATATTTCAACACCGAGGAGAACTACGACTTTGTGACGGTCCTGGGAGAAGCCTATTCTGGATCACAACCGCCCCCTGAAATCTACATTCCATCGGGAATTCATGAGATCACTTGGCGTTCTGATGATTCTGTCACTCGTGCAGGTTGGGAATTCATGTACGAGTCTCTGCAGTCAAGCACTCTTGGAATCGCTGTCCCTCAAGTCGCTATCCCAGATGGAGCAAGTCACTTGCTTGTGGTTTCAAATTCATCAGGTGGAGAAATGAATTTAGGAGTGACGACGCCGCTGGTTGACTACAATCCGCCTAGTGCAGTGCCTGAATCTGTCCAGTGTCAGGACAATGACAACAGCATTGGATTCATTCAAGGCGCATGCATCATCACCCGCGCGAGCGACGAAACTGGCACGGTGACATATGAGATTTTTTGGGGCAACGCAACACATCCCCTTTCTCCGAGTTTGGGCAGCTTGGCTCTAGCAGATGCAGGAGCTGAAACGACCGTCACAGTGGCTTTCAGTCGCTTTGCAGTTCATCCAAGTGCTTCCCATCTTTTG
>VSDK01007109.1:161429-178738 GCA_009767595.1 Symbiodinium kawagutii | reverse complement strand
TGGCCCAGACGGCGGAGACACAGCAGAAGCCATTCGGGCGATCGACTATGCAGTGCAAATGGGTGCTCACCTGTCATCGAACTCTTGGGGTGGTGGCAGCTACTCCCAGGCACTTGTTGCTGCCATCCAAGCTGCTGAAGAGGCAAACCAAGTGTTCATTGTAGCCGCTGGAAATGATGGCCAAGACAATGAGGTCTCGCCAATGTATCCGTGCAACTACAACTTGCCCAACATGATTTGTGTTGCATCTGCCGACCAGTACGGCGATCTCTCAGAATTTTCAAACTGGGGAACGAATGTGGTGCACATCGTTGCTCCAGGATCAAGGATTGTCAGCACCTACCTCCAAAACAGCTATGAGTCGCTTTCGGGCACTTCAATGGCAACGCCTCATGTTGCCGGTGTCGCAGCTCTTGTACTGGACCGCGTGCCCTCACTTGGACCTTCTGTTTTGAAGCAGGTGATTTTGGATTCGGCCGTGAGGTATGCCAAGTTCGCATCCAAGGTATCCACTGGTGGCCTGTTGAATGCACATGGAGCCCTTGTCATGGCCAGCCCTTTCGCTTGGATCAACATGCATGGAGATGACATCAGCGGCGGTACCATCACCATTCCAGCCCAAAGCTCCACAACGATTTCACTCGAACTGGGTGGATCTGAACTGTCCTATGGAGAGTATCGAGCAAGGCTGAGTTTGTCGGGAACATTCAATGGGGTACTCTACTCTCAATACATTCCAATCCTCTATACAGTGCACGATTTCATCGATGTTCCATCCTTTGGGGCGTCAGGACTGCAGTTTCAAGATTCCGATGGAAGAAGAGGTATGATTTCAGGTGCATTGACGGTCACCAGAGCGACCCCGGAGCAAGAAGCAACTTTCTCTCAGTACCATATCTTCTGGGCTGGAAGCAGCCAGGCCAAGCTTTCAAATGTTCCTTTGGCAGCCTTGGACACTGGCAACATTCTTCATGACAACTTTGCAATCTTCGACTCCAGCTTTTGGTTTGGCCCAAACGGTAGATCCGACTTTTCAGGAAGCTCGCAGGGGGCCAACTGGTCCGTCTCTGACGGTGCTGCAGTCTTCTCAAACCAGTATCCACATTCGCATTTGACCCTGGCCCGACGCTTCGCACCTCCATTTACAATTCGGGCCAAAGTAAGGAAAGCAACCGGGGCATTGGCCCAGATGGTGGTTGAGATTGGTGGCTCCAGTGGCACGAACCTTTTCGGTGCTGGTGGCATTCGTGCGGTCTTTTTGGGATCTCAGAAAGTCTTGATCACACCCGATGGGCAGCATGAGGCAGTACCATGTGTACTCGGCACTTGGTTTGAGGTGACTATCCACGTTCTCCAGAATTCTGTGTCCTTTTCGGACAACCAAGGATGTGATACCATTGTGAAGACCCTTGCAGTCACGGATGCGACAAAGACCATCCGCATTGGCGCGGACTGCACTGGAGACTGTGCTTCAGCTGGAGGGTCTATTTGGGACTATTTTGAAGTTAGTGGAGGCTTGTATGCGACCTTCAATGTTCCAGATGGCACAATGATTCCAGCAGGAGCCACTGGATTTGTTGCTCATGGATGGAATGTGCTTGGATTGAGTAGCGCGGGACTTTATCAAGCATTCTCAGACCATCGCGTTGCCAATCGAGCTGCACAACCAAGTGAAGTACAAGCAAGCTCCCCATCTATCAGCAGCATGACAGTGTCCTGGACTCGTGGGGGCCTGAACGATTGCACAGGATACTTCATGCGCTATGAGGTCTCGGCTCAAAGTGCAAATTCGGCCACGTGGTTTGAAGCAGATGGTTGTCAAGGTTTGGTGAGCCAAACAGCGGAGACCTGTGTTGCGACTGGTTTGACCAGTGACACTCCTTACCAGTTCCGGGTCCGAGTTCTTTGCAGCTTGGAAGAGACCCAGAGTTTATGGAGTGAGATCTCAGCTGCCGCCATCACTCTGCCGCGTCCTGCAGTGGCCCCTTCGCAACTTCGAGTGCACATGCCGGGCTCCAGCACGCCCGGAACTTAGCAAACGCAAGGGCTGCTCTTGGATCTCTTGCTTTATTGTTTCAAAGCTTGTTGCCATGCACTGCATTGGGATTGTGAAGTTTGTCAGAGATTCTTCAACAATTGCACTGGTTGACAATGATTTGCAATGTTCATTTAACAAGTTGTTGTGGTTTGCCCACGCGTCTCAGGAT
This sequence comes from Symbiodinium kawagutii, assembly GCA_009767595.1. Taxonomy (NCBI): domain Eukaryota; class Dinophyceae; order Suessiales; family Symbiodiniaceae; genus Symbiodinium; species Symbiodinium kawagutii. The sequence goes on along the minus strand of VSDK01007109.1, from coordinate 176,531 downwards.
GCTATTGTCATGGGAGTCCGGGCTTCTGAACGACTGCGAGTTTGTGGAATCTGTGGTTGAAGGTCAGAAGGTTGGCGAGAGCACCTGGTTCCGACCACAGGGATGTGACGCCCTCACGATGCTCAATGCGTATCACTGCACTGCCACGGATTTGGCGGCGGACACCAGCTACGTGTTCCGGGTGCAAACTAGCTGCGCAGATCCGCAATCTTCCAGTCCTTGGAGTGTCTCGAGTATTCCGGAGTCGACCTTGGCCACTATACAGGCATGGGAGTCCAATCAGCGCAGACTGATCTCCATCAAGATTGCTTCTGATCTTGAGTATGACCAAGTGGTGTCCAATGCTGATGCGTTCAAAGCCAGCATTGCTAGCCAAACCGCAACCTCCCTCGGTGTGGATGCTTCAACCGTGAAGGTGGAAATCATGGCTGGGGAAACTACCTCTTCTGGTCGTAGACTTGAAACAATCCCTGCACTTTTTGCCATCACAGTTGAAGCCACAGGACAGTCAGAGACCTCGGATCAAGTCATGGCAAGTGTCGCCACTGCAGTGGAGGCAGAAACAGGTGTAGCCAGCACCTTGTCCCTGGCTGGCACATCAACTTTGACTCCGGCAATTGCTCCAGAGAAAATCATTTGGAGTGAAGTATTGAGCCATGGACATCTTCACCTCCACTGGAACCCTCTGCCCTTGGGAGACTGCTCCTTCTTGGCTTGGCAAGTCCTTGCGAACGTGGGAAGCTCAGCAACTCCTTTGGCAGGATGCACCAACCTCATGAACCTCTCGCACACCGAGTGCCAGGCTTCTGGAATGCAAAGTGGCAGCACTTTCACAGTGGCAGTCCTTTGTGCAAATCCAGCTGCTAACAGCGTGCTCTCCGAAGCAAGTGATGCTTGGCAACCTTCCGCAGATTTCACGACTACTACAACAACGACTCCGCCTTGTGACTTCATTGCGACTTTGTCCTCTGTTGGTGCTTTGGAGATTTCTCAAAACTTTGCAGATGAGTTGCAGTTGGAAGTCCAAAGACATGTGTCAGCATGTGCAGCACATCCCAGCGTCCACTTGAAGACCACCTGGCAATACAAATCTGATGGGTGGATCACACTGGCAGCAGCTGGTCTTGTTGATTCCTCTCCTTTGCCAAGCACTCTTCGCCTCGCAGGTTTTGCGCTGGTTCCTGGCAGTCACCAGTTCCGGGCACTTTTGGAGGATGGAGACACACAGGTGGATTCAGTGACTTACACAGTCGTCGTGACCGATTCATTACGTTTTGCGATCACCGGGGCACTTGCAGTGGGCGAAGGTTGTGGCATTGACTTGGGCGTGGCAGTGACTAGTAGCTCTCATCCCAATGCAACCGCGTCCTTCACCTGGAATTGCTTGGAGGAAAGTGATGGCGCATGCTCCTCTCTTTCCAATTTTGCAAGTGGACCGTACTCAGGAAGTCGACTTGTTGTCGATTCTACAGAAGCTTCTTTGGGAACATATGCTTTCCGTGCCCTCGGCAGCGTTCAGGTTTAAACTTGAGTGCTTAGATGTGCTTAAATGTGCTTAGAAATGCTTAGATGTGTAACTTGTCAAAGATGACGACATGGCTTCAACCATGCCCTTCTCACAACGGACAGCATTCGTTGATGCACAGTGCTACTTGCTCCAAGGTGTCACAGTGACAAAGACGTACGGAGCAACGTTGCCGAATGTACCTTCGCTTTCTTCCCAAGAGGAGGCGTGGCGGCGCTTCTCCGATGCTTCTCCGATGCTTCTCCTCTTTGTGTCTTGTGAATGTGCAGATGACAGGTCACAGTACTGGTGCAAGAAGGCGGACCGTTGCCAGTCGAGCTGACATCTCCTTGGACCAGCTTGCAGCGGCTTTCTAAGGCGCACAAGTCACAGAAGTTGTATCGCTACAAATCATTGACACCAGTCACCAGCTTGAAATAGCTATGTCAAGATTCTTGTCTTCAGGCCACCAGCTTTGGCAGCGACATCTCAGCGCGAATTGGCAGCAGCAATGCGGATTGTCAGGCGAGAGCTCTGATGATGTCAGGTCATCATTTTTCATCACTTTTTGGAAAAATGACCTATCAATCCCCATTTGGAAAATGAGGATGCTTAGATCCCGTAGGATTTGATTTTCCAATGCCTATCAGAATTTTTCATCACTTTTGGAAAAATGACCTATCAGGACCTATCAGAATTTTTCCAAAAGGTCCCAGACCTATCATATTTCTTTCATAATAATACAAGGACCTATCAATACCTATCGGCACCTCATAATTATTCATAATTTTCGTAATTTTTCATAATTTTTCATAGTTTTTCATCATTTTTCATCATTTTTCCTCATTTTCCTTGTGATCCGTTGACCTGTTGGGAGGTCCCAGACTCTTCGGTCTTCGCATGGGTCGTGGCCACGGAGGTGCCTGGCTGCGTGGCATTGCCATTGCTGGGCTTTGTAGCTATACCCAAGTGGTGATTTGCAAGGGAAAACATCAATTTGCTTGGGGTTCATACATGTTTAATGTTTATACGATTTAGTGGACAAATTCTAAGAGGGAGAAAACATCAATTTGCTTGGGGTTTGCTCAGCCATACCGGAGTGCGGGGAAAACATCAATTTGCTTGGGATTTATGCATGTTAATACGATTTAGTGAACATTTGGTGGACCCAATTAATCCAAATTGCATATCAGAAGTGGACAAGTCCTAAGATGGAGAAAGTGAACATTTGGTCATTCTGACCTTGAGTTTGAGATCTTTACCTCTGACATGAAGCCATGCTGTTTGTATATTACGAAAGCCATTCTGAAAGGTGTAGCTAAGTTTTGGGGTAGCGAAGTTCTTCTGAGCGGGTGTGGGGGGCCGTTTTGAGCAGGCAAACGCAGAATAGTGTTGGGATTTGGCCAAAAAATCATATTTTTTTCCGGGTCTTTGGGGACAGGCATTTAGTTGTTTGTTCTGTCGTATTTTTACGTTTGTTTGGATGAGTCTGTTGCAGGAAACATCGTAAATTGCAGTGTTCTTGCTAGGTTGTGTGCGTTTTTGTGACGTGTTCGGCAAAGAGAAGAGCCACTCAAATTCCAATGTTTTTGCGCATGTGGTGCAAAAACCGTGCAGATAGCACAGTTATTGACAGGTCTTGCAAAACAAGCCTGGGGGTGGATTTTTTTTGCCAGTAAATTGCACAGGTTTTGCAATGTCCCATGCGTTTTGGTGATGTTCCGGGCGCATATGAGACCACGCAATAACGAGTGCAAATTCCACTGTTTTAGACACGAAGCGCAAAACCTGAAACACAATCTTTTGAGCTCGTGGTCGTTGAAAACCAAGATTAGGGGCTGGCTTGCGTCCCTCCCTTGTCAGGTTATTCTCTGCTCAATGAATGCAAAGGTTACAGAAACGCTTGAGTTGGGAAAGCTTCATCAGTTGACAAAGTTAGATTAAGAAACTTCCTTTGTCTAACTTTTCCGAAGACTCTCCTCGGTTCAGAAACCAATCTCAGAGTAGGAGGGCCGAGGGCATTTTGACACTGCATGGGTCATCTCACTTGCAGAGATACAGTTTCGGAAGCTTATGGAAGCATATCAGAAATACATCTATTTTGAATATATGTTCTTGCACTAGAATCATTTTGTTTCTTTGAGATTATAATCATGATGTAAAAAGAATAGAAGGAGACCTCCAACATCGATGTCTTCGCAGCAGGGACAGCAGCACCGCAGGGAACCGCTGCGCTCAGGCAGAGCAACGCATCATCACCACTGTCGACACCCAGGTGTCATATTCGAGTAGCACAGCAGCAGTTAACCTGACGCAATTAGCAGATGTTAGCAGTTAGCAGTTTCTGAGGTTCAGAAATGGTCCAGAAGTTTGAAATAAGGACTTTCTCATACTGTCTCAAGTGAACTGGACGATTGTCACTTGAATAGATTGCAGATTGCCGTTCTTCGTGTGACTCTGTTTCTGGCTCAGCTTGATACAATTTCTGCCTTTGCATCATTGACGTTTTCGGCGCCCAGCCATGCGCTTGTCCGGCGTATGGATTGCCTTCATGGCAGCGCCCTTGTGCCAAGCACAGCTATGGCATCAGTTTCCCAACTTTGGACAGCAGATGTTGGAAGTTGAAAAGCTTCTGAATGCTGCGCACCAACAGGTTGAACACAGTGAAGAGGTCGAGGGACCATTGACTGAACCTCATCGTCCCAGAGTTCCACCTCGCTTCCAAGCAAATGTGACATGCGTAACGGCGACTGGCCCACTGATCTCAGTTGGACCAGGCGCCTTCGCACAAGATGTGGCTCAGAAAACGTTGAGATTGGAAGAAGTGCGAAGTTTTCCTTTCGGAAAGCAGTACTTCACTCAGCTTATCTTGGTGAACAAGTCTTTTGACATCACTGGTGGCAACCACTCCATCTGCCGCCAGCTGCCAATGTTTGGTGTGCAGCACTTCGTGGACCTTTTCTCCTGGGCCTCCAACCCACTTCTATCTGAGTACGTTGGTAAGCGGACCGTGGCTGGCAAGAGGTGCTCTCAGTGGCAGCTGCGCGGGAACCACTCATTGACTTTGTGCGCAGATGGTGACATTCCAATTGAGCTGAACATGACTCTGTCCCTCACGGGGATTCCCGCCTCAACGAGTTACCAGTTTGGCCCTGTGGTCACTGGAGACAAAGTGCCACAGAGCGTCTTCACCAAGCCTTCTGTCTGTGAGGAGCTTGCTCCTCCTTGTGAATCTGGGCGCGGAAAAGGTCCGATTCTTTTGGATGCCTTTGTTTTCCATCCAGGTATGTCTGCCATTGACTACAACATTGAGGATCAAGACATTGCAGACTTGGAGGGAGATGCATTCTTCATTTGTATGGACAGGATGCAAAAACAGAACACATCCACTCCCATCGATCACAACTACACTTTGATCTCCCACTATGCCTTGGAGATTTCCCCAGCATTCGGGCAGTACGCAGTCTGCAACGGCTACCCAGACACAGCTCCTCCAGGTCCTTCATGCATTGGTGGTGATCCTCGCTTGGTGGGCAAAGAAGCTCCGTTCTTTATTGGTGATGGTGAGAGCAGATGTGCGGAACACAACCCTTCGGGCTTTTGGTACAGCGTTCCCAAGGCCGGTCGCTGCGCACCCGGCCAGTCGCCAAGGAGAACGGCTGCCAGCGATGGTTGCACTTGGTCCATTCGGAAGCGTTGGAAGACGATCCAGCAGACCTGCTTGTTGGAGACACATCACTTCCTTGACATCTGCAAGGCTGATATGTTTGAGAAAAAAGGCTTACCCCGGAGTGTGGCGGCCTTGCGTGCTGCCTTCGCTTCGGAGGACGTTGCCTCAGGCGGTTGTCCGGATATTGGTGGACCTGCCCAAGACGATTTTGCCGTTGTGGTTTGACCCGAGGCCACAGGATGCCACAGGATGCCACAGGCATCACTGGGTTGTACAGAGGCCCGGATTCCAGCGACGTGCCGTAGAAAAGGCTTCGTTTCCAGTAAGTTTTTTGCAGATTTCTTGTGCTAACACATCGTTGAACAACTGGTCATGGCAGAAATCTTCAGGCCGTCAGTAATTCAATCGAAAAAACCGATCTGTCGAAAGATCCCAGTGAATAGATCAGCAACTTATACTGACTTCAAGAAACTCTACCATAAATGGACTTCAAACTTGGATAAACAACATAGGATTTCAATGGAGTCTTGTGACATCTTGTGATCCCGAGGCCCAGGAGTTGCTATCGTGACAACCTCCGAATTTCCCAGCGGCCTAGTGCCATCCACCAGCTACATCTATGCCATTCTGCGTCCAAGCCTTGGAAATCGTTCATCTTAAAATCGGTTTTCCAAGCAAAGAAGAGTCATTCGCATTGAAATCAACATACATAATCATACATAGACATCTAATTTGCAGTGTATCATATGTTATAGTTTCAATTCATTATACATATTGTATCATTTGTTTAATTTCAACTCATTATATATCATATAAAACATACTATATATAATCTGATATGATATGATGTACACACACACACATATATATATATATAACATATTTACGAATAGAGTTGAAGTGAAAGAATGAGTTGAAGAGTGTCAACGTTCACTCTGGAAATCTCGGCGAGGTGCCGGAAGCTCCGAGACCCTGGCGGCTGCGACTGCGTCTGAGTCCTTGGAAGATGTAGCAGCTCTGGACGTCAGCGTTTCGAGGCGCCCCTCTTTCTTCGGTAGACGATTTTGAGTGAAAGTATGGAAATGTATGGAAATGCATGGAATTTTGGAGAGAGATGTGATGAGATTTGTTTCATTTAGAGATTTCACGACATTTTTTGAGATGTTTGGTGCAGGTCGGTGCCATTCGTGGTGGATGCGGCACCATCTCCTGGGCAAATTCAAATCCAGCCACTCAAGGGAGCTGCTGTGAAGACGAGCTTCACCTTCAGCACCAACGGCTGGTCGGACGAGGATCCAAGCAAGTTTTCAAACGCATGGGCTGAGCTTGAGTAGTGTTGGTTTCTGATTAGTGTAACCCCCCCTAAAGTAATGAAAATAGATGAAACCAACAGGTAGATACTAATCAGAAACCAACATTAGTGTGTGAGATAGATTGTTTTCCTTGATTGGTATCATTGCCAGTGTCATCTTCGAGGATGCAGCATCCTTGCAATATGCTTTCTACATTTTCCCCGTGGGCGATGCTTACACTGTTAGCGAAGGTCTTGTCCTCAGAGCTGTGGCTGGTTGCCCATGGTTGTCCCACCTCAACAGCATGTGAGAGGCAAGGCGTGGCAAAGGGAGAGCATCTCCATGGGCAATCGTGACAAATTGTTACGGAATTGCTTGCCGAAACGCGCAACTGAGTAGGTAGAACATTGAGGAATGCGCGATTGCTTCCCGCATTTCACGCTTTTGATTTGCCGGTATCAGTTTCGCTTACGTTTGCGGTGGATTGAAATGGCATAAGCGGATTTAGGAAGCATGCCGAAAGCCTCAAAGAGAGCCAGGGTTTGCCAGGTGCATTCAAATTGAAAACCTCGGTCTTTGAGTGGAGGATTGCTGACATAGAGAGCATTTCCTCAACACTGTTAATTAATGAGAAGCGAGGCGGCTCAGTGCGTCCCAACCATGGCGCTGAGAGTTTTGAAAAACATCTCCCAGACAAGGTGCAGCACTTGCCCGCTGCAGAAATGCAAAGTAGAGAGGTTTGCCGCTCGCAGACTGATGCATCTGATGCTGTAGATTTCGAGAAGATCAGCGCACAGCGTTCTGTAGTGCATGGAATGCACAATCCTCCAGCCCCAGATCTTAGACATTGGTGCCAATTTCGCAGCGTTGGCAAGGCCATTGATGGGCAGTCCTCTTGTTTTAGCAGCGCGTCAGGTAGCAACCTCTACTGTACAAGCAATTCTTTGTGAATCAATACTTGACCAATAACAACCAACAACCATTGGTTGAAACATGTTGAACCCTATAGTTTGCGCGTTGCGAAGCGACGCTTCACCGTGAGAAAACGCTCAAACATTTGCGAGTTTGAAACCACGGATGAGGTGAAGACGGTCAGCTGCAGTCGACGCCAGCTTTCCAGCGACATCCTCAGTATATCACCATATGGCTAGCCATCCAGATCCATCAGCTTTCATTGTACACAGGCAAACTATGGCAAGCTGAAGTAAGAATCAATGGAATCAACAGAGTTAATATGAGTGAATCTTCTTCTTGGGCTAGCATAGTAGTATCACACTGTGGGATTGCGACTAGACAAGGGGGGAAACAAGAACTTTCAACATTATATGCACCCGAACAGTCAATGATAAATTAATGGTTTGACCAACCAGCAAGATTCTTATGAACACACATTATGTTTGAGGCTTGCACAACTCACACAATGATTCACCGCTGACACGTTGGTTGTCATTGCAGAACTTGCCTTCAGCTGCAGAACAGAGGCCTCCTGAGATCAACTTTGAAGATGTCTCCAGTGCGATGCCACCAGATATGCAAGCGGCGCAGAAGTTGCAGTGCAATTGTTGAGTCGTTGATATCTTTGATTCATTTTGATGGATTTTGATGGATTTTGATGGATTTAGATTCATTTTGATTCGTTAGTCCTGGAAGGTCATAGAATCTTCACTGTCGGTCGATGCGCTGCCAGGTTCTGGGGAGAGATGGATGGCTCGATGCTTCGATCCTTTGCAGCTTCACCCACGGTGTCTCAAAGTCTCGCAGGCAAGGCCTACTTCACAGTGGTACGTGCCTTGCCGTAAGCTGGGAGGGTCGTTGACCTGGTCATGGTTGGGATCCCAAGATTTGGCAGCCGACGGGCGAGGATTGCAGCTCCAGTGGGGTTGCGATGTTCCTCCTTCGCCTTGGCAGTGCCAAGGTCTCCGTGTGTCCCTTCAGCTTTAAGTTATGCCTGCCATCCCAACTCTCATTTTGCTTTTGCTTTTTGGCATCCAGCATGATCCAGCCAGCACATTCATACTTACCAAGCTAGGCCCAATCGAGGCTGCTGCATGAAATGCTTGTTGGACCTATACCAGGTGAACAAAAACATTCATTCATCATCAATTATCTACAGTCTACAGTAATCGAACCGGTTACCAGTCCAATCAGTGGCGGAAGGGGAGAGGACCAGGGGAAACTGCATCACACTTGACAGTTGTGGAAAGAGGTGGGATTTTGGCTAACTGCACCCTAGCTCTGTGGTAGCAGCACCCCGTTTGCACAGTGTTCGCTCCCTGGGATTCGAAAAGAGGAGATATGAAAAAAATCAGAAAGACTGGGCTCATGTAGTTTACCGATGTTTACCGAGTTCGAAGTCAGAACTGCAGTACAACTTGAGCGAAGCAGCTAAGCGAAGCTAATAAGTTGGAGCTTTTCATGCACCGGGCTACAGCGACCACAGAGTCAGATAGCTTGGGCACTGGGATGACCACAGTGTCTGAGGTGCAAGAGACCAGCATGGGGCTGTGGCCAGCACCACCATGCTGGGCCCATTGGTGGAGATGACTTCCGTATCACAGGAGGACTTGTCAAATCTCTTGGTGCCTCGGAAGCTGTCAGGGGATTCATATTGGATTCATATTGGATTCACATTAGATTCATATTGTTTTCAAGTTGGGTCTTCAGATTGGACCTTAACATTGATATGGAATCTTCATGGTGTCATGGAGTGTACTGAACGGTGCTTTCCGCGTATACTTTTCCGGAGTCCCAACACGACTGTCGTCTGATCTGCTTGTTCAGCATCGCCTTTCGAGGCCGCATCGCAGCAGTCGGAAGATCCCAATCAGATTTTGACATCCGTTCAGACAGTGATGAGTGTGTCAGGCGAGTGGGTCACCCACTTGGACGTGAAACAGTGAGATAGTTATGTCATGTCATGTCATCCCAAAACAACAGAGATGTGCCCTTGGGATTTTCCAACGCTTAGAGTCGTTCGAACCAATTCTAAAGCTTCAGGTGCCGCGTGCATCATGATGCCAGAATCCTAAACCAATACACCCGACCTAGCGGCGGCACAGGCACAGCCGGCGCCTCTGTGGCGACCGCCGCCTTGGATGCTTTGGCAGGTGTGACTGATATGGTCGTGCGCTTAGAATCGTGAAGCCTTGCAGTGCCCATGTACCAAACTGAGCTTGTACTCTTGGTGGCTTTCATCATTGGCTTCGCTGATTTTTGTTTTTGCTGCAAGTTGATCAGTTGACTCAGCGACAATCAAGCAGAGATCAAGCGTAGTCTATGACTCATAGGTCGAGGGTGACGGCGAAACACTTCAGCAGCTTGGAGCGAGCGTCACTGCTGCTACTCGTCATTGCACTTGGCTTCCGACAAAAATGAAGCTCTGAGTCTCGCAACACCGGTGCCATTTACACAGCATCACCAGATGTGTCAGCCGCGCGTTTAGGTGGTCTCTACAGGCAATTTGGATACAGAGTCTTTGAAGCAGGCGGCAGACATTCTTGACTCCTGTGTCTTAGATGCAGAAAGGTGACCCTTTTAATTTCAATAGACATAATATAGACGAACATGTAGACTATACAACCATGGATGTCTCTTCTTACGAGCCGCGAAGGAGTAGCAAGGAGTGCGTTGCTGTTCTGCTTTCCAAGGCCTTGACTTGGCTCTGACTCTTTGGAAGCAAAGATGCGTCATGTCACGATGGGCCACGTGTGTTCCCCGTTTCGGGGGTCCCAACGTCACGAGTGTCCACTGAGGACTTCCGGCAGCCTGTCAGCTGCAGTTGGCTCTTCCATTCTGGGAGGCATCGCAAGCATTGGCCAGAGCTCCACATCGGAAGTTGCAGACGAGGTCGCGGATCGGACGGATCGTTCGTTTGGTCCTGGTGTGGTTTTCTTGTGATCGATCTGATGCATGGAATCGTACTACCTCAACTTTCCAAACTACATCTTTTTGAATTCGAAACTTTCTGTAGTATTTGAATCTGTTTGAAGGGTTATCCCAAAACTGAACTATGCGCAAACTCATCAATATGACCCTCTTCATGCGTTCCTCTCTTTTCCCCGGGATGCCCCGCATCAGATGATGGTTTGTCTCATCGTTTCCGAGATCCTTTTGAACTGGACTTCATACTGGCCCAATCTTTTTCGGTGACCCTCACTCCCCGTGTGTGACAAGTGCCCGGGCCATTGCGGGTGGTTTCTCCTTAACCAAACAGCTGCTGTGAATCCAAGAAGTCAACCATTTATAAGGTCTGGGCCAAACCTATACTTTTCCGGGCAACGGCAGTGACAAATTCAAAGAGTCAAAAAGCCTTGCAATTACTTTGGGGGGGTGCAGGTACTTCTAATATTAACAAAATAAAGCACTATCAGTTCAACTATAAACAGTTGATTTATCATGATTTATAACTGAATATAGGTGTTATTGATGATATGATAAATCAAATCTGGGTGCTTTATCAAACATTGAATATGACTGATTTATCATCACATATGGGTGTTATTGATCCATCAATGATTCATCAATATTATTATGATATTTTCTATTTATCATCAAATATGGGTGATTTATCAAGAGCTGGATCTCCAAAAATAGTAACTATACGGCCAGGATTTGAGGTTCGCCCGCGCTTCACAAGACGTGAAGCTCCGAGGAGCATAAACCATCGTAATTTACGGTCTTTTGTGCTTGTTGCGATGAAACTCCTTCATGTATCTTCCGTCCTGGGTTAGGCAACCCAGGACGAAAACCAACGCCCCTCTCGCAAAACGAGGCTGCCGAACTTTTTGCGTTTCTCACTTTTTGCAAGGTGTCTGCCATGTCTGGCAGAACTGACAAATGACTGTATGCATGCATTGTTCCATGGGGCTGGCAATGTTTCATCATAGTCCACACAAGCTTTTATTGTTCTATTGGGCATCAACCCTACCATCTTTTACCCAGAGCGACCATTTCTTGATAAGTGACTATGCATGCATTGTTCCATGGGGCTGGCAATGTTTCATCATAGTCCACACAAGCTTTTATATCTTTTATTGTTCTATTGGGCATCAGCCCTTCCATCTTTCACCCGGAGCGACCATATTTCTTGATAAGTGACTATGCATGCATTGTTCCATGGGGCTGGCAATGTTTCATCATAGTCCACACAAGCTTTAACTGTTCCATTAATCAACCATCAACCTTATCGTCATGGCCCTAGCCTCCAAACCTGCAATGACCCTCACCAAGTTTGCACTCCTGAGCGTCAAAGTCCACATCAATTATCCATGGTTTGCTGGTTGTTCATGGGCCAGGCCCTTAGGTTCACCCGGTGGGCGAACCTCAGCGCCTGGCCCTAACTATAGTAACTACTATAGTAACTATAGTGACTATAGTCTATGATTGGCTTTGCTTAAACCTCTGGAGTCCAGGCGAAGTCCGTTTCGACGAAGCTGGTGTCTTTGGTATCTTCCCTGGGATCAGCTGCTCTGAATTCGCTGGAAGATGGAGAAACGAAGGACCCACAGATCTGCCAGCAGCAAAAATGGATGGTTTATTACTGTAAATGGTTGCTGTAAGATTGGATGATTTAGGGGTACCCCTATTTTGAGAAACACCCACATATGTGCACTTTTTCACAGGTCATGGCCAAAGATCTGTCGCTCTGTCTCTATCTCTGGCTCTGGATTGTTTTTCTCTCTCGCTCTCTCTCCCTTCTTTCTTACGGCATGCACATCTCCCCCGTCTGATAATAGGATGGTATAGCTATTGAATTGTACAGTATGTAGTGCTGAATATGAGAGTGTCTAAAGTAGACATTGAAAGCTGTTGGCTGATGTACAAGTGCTAAGCCAAATTGGTGAAAACTCTGAAGGAAATCAACTCGGTGGACGAAAACGGCGAGGGTATTAAGGTGGCAGTGACAAAGCCATCCGTTGCAGAGGCAGCGGACATTAGTGGACTGAGATTCGCAAGCACGTCTTGAAATCATGGTGATGGGCACATGGCAGTTTCGGAACCAGTAGTCAACAGCACCGTGAGGCTGTCTCTACAGGTTTGCAGCTGCATCTTGTCATGACTTGGAGGTACTGCAGTTTCATATCGTATTATTGCCATTGTGGCAAAAGAGGTGGTATTCCTATAAGCCTATATGGGTATTTCTCCAAACAGGTGACCCAAAAATGGTTGGTTCAAAAGTCACAAATGCTAAATCACCTGCATGGTTCAGTGGTGCCTGTATGACGTGAGAAACCACTATGTATTGCTGTGGAACATTTTAGCATTTGAGCCAGCCTTATCGCCAGCAAGAAATCCCAGTAAATTCCGCTTGCTCGTCATTTGAGGCCCAAAGTGTCCATCGGTGCGGAGGCCTTCGGGGGTCGACGACTAGATGGCTGCGAAAGCTTGTCAGTCCAAGTGACTGAATGGCTGTGACTTGCCGGCATCAGGCAATTACGGCGATCAGCAACCATCATCAACAACGAAAGACATCACACAACTACCTGTATTAGCTGATATGGGTGTTCTCAAAATAGGGAACCCCAAAAATGGTTGGCTTATGACTATGAATGATTAATATTGGATGATTTGGTGTTACCCCTACTTTGACAAACCATCATATAATCAAAGCTCTTGAGTCATGTTCTTGGTGCGTGAAGTGCATTTCTTGCCAAACCCTGAGGAAGAGCAATCCTTTCAGCTACACGCAAGAGGTGCTGGGAACCAATGGCATGGTTGCTGAAAATGCGGAAACTCGGCGCTGCATCAAATTGGTGGTACTCATCATTGCTAGTATTTGCTAGATTTGCATAGATTTAAACCATCAATCTTTTCACGTAATAACAATCTAATTGGTGCTGTAAATTCATTTTTTGGTGTTCCCCAACATGTTACAAAAAACATTCAGACACCATCCCCATTGTAAGAAACCTCCAACTGATTGCGCTGCAGCGTGCTGAGCCTGTTGTGGCGCCGAGGATGTGATGTCCGTGGAGATCAACTTCTGCGACCGCTCAGCGGCTTGCTACTGCGATGGTCAACCGCTTCATGGGGACAACTCTTTGGAGATGGGATAGTCAGATTGTGATCCATCATCCCAGATCATCCCAATATATCCAAGCTTAGTTCAGAAAAGGTCAGCAAACATATTAGCATCAATATGCCGTGCGATCGAATCCTGACCTCTCAGCATAGCTAAATGACCATGGCTCCAGAGGCATTTCCATCAAGACAGTCGTGGCACCCGCTGAGGACTTGAGACAACCTGTCAGTGTTGCAAGCCCAGTGCTGTCCAGTGCTGTCCAGTGCCATGATATCGTAGGATTTTGCCCCAGCTGTGGGCTGTGCTCAGGTGCAGCTTCCACTGCCAGACATCGGAGACTCAGGCGGAAACTGCCCATGCTACGGACCTTTCATCTGTTAATCTAATGTTTTTGAACTATTTATCTTTTAGCCTCATTTTTTAAACAGAAAGGTTTGTTGTGAGCGGTGAGTTTTACAAGTTTTTGGAGAAATTTTGGGGAAGATATACACTAAGTTGATGGGATTTACACTCATTACAGGAGTTTCTGCATACATGCAATATTAGTCTCAGCACAATGTTTGTCAGTTACTTTCTAAAATCTCACAAGCATCTGAAAGCATTCAGGTTAATCCAGCCAGGTTAATCTAAATTAATCCAGATTAATCTAGATTAATCTAGATTAATCTAAATTAATCTGGAGCCCCAAAAACCAAAAAAACCAAAAAAACCAAAAAAAACAAAAAAACCAAAAAAACCAAAAAAACCAAAACAACCAAAAAAACCAAAAAAACCAAAAAAACCAAAAAAACCAAAAAAACCAAAAAAACCAAAAAAACCAAAAAAACCAAAAAAAACAAAAAAACCAATATTCTGCAAACTAGTTTGGAAATGATTGGTTTTTTTGGTTTTTTTGTTTTTTTTGGTTCCAGATTAATCTAGATTAATCTTGATTAATCTAAGTGATAATATTGTTTTCAGATGAGGAGACTACTAGCCATGAGTAAGCCTACCAGAAATTTTATTTTATCAAGAATAATGAATGACCATAAGTAATTATAATAACCGAACAGGCCTTCTCATTTACCCATGAAACCTTAGTAGCCACAATAAAAATTATTGGTTACCAATAAACCTGATAATTATTAGTAACCACAAGTAGGTATAGAAACCATAGCAGTCATATTCATGTGTTTGGCTGGCTAGTATTTCATAACAATAGTAGTCATGGTTTGTATGATGGTTGTTCTGAATATAATCTGATAATTTAGGCTGACTGATATGTTATGATGGTAGCCAAATGATTGGCTATGATGTACAAATATTTCTCCTAATTATTTTGAACTTGTACTTTGGTCACCATGGAAATGTCGAAACTTACCAGGAATCTATATAAATATTTATTGCAAACCATAATGCCCATAAATTAAGAGATGTACACCACTAATTCTGAATGACCAGCAAAGGGCTACTGCTATCAAATCAAAACATAAATATTTCAAAACCAAAACCAACAAAACATAATAACCATAGTTAATGAGAATAATTTGCATATATCAATGCTAAGCCTGTCCTCCTGGATGCTTTGGTAATTTAGTAGGGCATTGTATGGGTTTCTATGATTAAATATTAATTT
>VSDK01007109.1:120244-155952 GCA_009767595.1 Symbiodinium kawagutii | reverse complement strand
TGAGAAGCGCACGTCGCGCATCCAAAAAGTGCTTCTCGCTGTGGCGCCGGCACACAGAGTAGCAAAATTGGTGACCAATTTTGAGACACATATGGCTTGTTTGAAACAAATGAACTTAAGAAGAATGATCGTTTCGCCTCAGTGGCAAACACATTTTGTCCACCAGTGAAAACTTGCTGATCCATTTCGTGCGTCACTATAGGCGCGGTTTTCAACCCGCCGGGATGTTTATGTTTGCTTTATAAGCTGCTTATGTCTTTATATCTTCCTATATCTTTATGTAATTCTATCTAAATGATCTGCTTCATGGTCCCCGAGCTCATGAAAAAGCACATATGGTTTGGACGTCTCTCTGTGAGGTACCTCTTCTGAATTGCGCACGGCCCTCTTCCAAGCCACGAATTCTATACTCCAGAAATTCTTTCACATTTTCTCATCTTGGATCTCGGACATCTCTTCAGTGTCTCAACCTTCTCTCACTTTTACCAACCCAGAGTTACCTCTCCCAGACCTCTTCATCTCAGACTCATCTCTCGCAAGCTTGTTTGACTCAGACTTAACTTCTCTCAAAAATCTCTCACTACGACTTCTTTTGCCCAGGATTCTATGGCACCTTTCGGACCTTCATCACACTGAGCCTGTCCATGTTGAAACGTTTGTCACTCAAACCTACGCTCTCACTCACTTCTTTCGATCTTACCCTTTTTTGTTCAGACTCTGCTCTTTCGAAACAGCGAGAAATCATGCACCGCCAAAATCCCGGCGTTGTTTGCAGCCGAAGTAAGTTCGGGGGTTGTCGTAGGTTGTCGTAGGTTGTCGTAGGTTGTCGTAGGTTGTCGTAGGTTGTCGTGCCTCCTTTTCGCGGATGAAAATTGAGAAAAAGCTGTCAAATGGAGCCCTGGTATGGTTCTTTGCTGCCGAAAATCAGCGGACTTTTCCCACATGGGATGGCCTCGTGTTATTTAGATTGCTGCTTTCCATTGCAACCATCAATGTGTCCCGTTGGGGAAAGTTGCGGCGATCAATCGCCACCGGCTTGATAAAGTTTCATGAACTATCATGTTGGCGGCCACAAAGTAGTTTTGAGACTTCAGGTACCGTACACAGTTGATCTCAGTTCACATCCTGCTTGCAGTGCAGCGGTATACTTTTGCTGCGGAACCGCAGCGCATTGGTCACATATGTGATGGAATGGTTTTCACATTGCAGTAATTTTTGAAAGCTGAGGAGGGCAGAACTTGAGAACATTTGGAAATCACCCACCTAACTCAGATCTGACAGATCCTTAGCATGATTCCTTCAACATGAAAGGCCAAGCATTTGCACATGACTTTACAGAGAACTTAGGCTGATACATAGCTGACATAGCTAAACAATGCTAAACAATGCTAAACACTTCAAACCGAAGCATGTAAGGCGTGTTCCCCAGTTCTTGGTGTGAACGGTTTGAAGGACGTCCTCTACCTTCGCAAGAAGCTGCGCTTCTGAGTGCTGCGAACCTTCCACAGCTGGGCCACGAAAAGCTCTGCCAGCTGGGAACGCTTGGAGAAGGGTCCAGATCTGACCGCAATGACCTTGGGGGCAACGAGGTCCATATTCTGAATATATGATAATATAATTATGATATATAACCATTGTATGCATAGATGATGTAGATAGTCCCATTTTTCATGGTGAATCACCACCTGGTTAAACTGATGATGGTGCAGGCTGCGAGCTGGATCTGTCGTTCAACCAGAAATGACGTCTGACGGACGTTCGGCATTTCTATGCTGCAGCTGCCCAGCATCAAAGATGCCAGAGGTTCTTTGCTGGACAGATGTTTGGGTCTATCGTGAGTGCTGCAATGTGGAGACGTATGGCCCCACTGGAGCCTCAGAGCCAAGTTGCCAGGAATCGAGTCCCCCAAGAACCACGAATCGCCATAAACTTGGTGAATGATAAACGATGCTTAATGGTTCACCATAGGTCATTTTTAGTTATCAACCAACACCAATCAACAAAATTGATCATGGATGGGATCATGGATGGGATCATGGATGGGATCATGGCTGGTAAATCTGCACCTCAAAATGGTGCTGGTGCCTCCGACGCTCCAAGGACTTGATCTCTGTTTCTCACAGGGCTATCTTTCCTTCGAGACCTGCTGTCCAGATCCGACTCAAAAAGAAGCTCCCTTCGAGGCGCGAGGGAGCGGACATTCTTTCCTTCGCAAGGTCCATATGAGCCATATACCATGCACTAAGGTCCCACCCTAGTCCCCCCCCACTAGTGTATGCCATATAGAAAACCTATGTTAAGCATCAGTTCCAACCAATTTTTCAAGTGAAGCAACGCAGCGCTGTCCGAGGTCAGCATCATGCAATCACCCTGGCAAGATCAACACCCGGGATGCGCTGCAAGGTTTCCCTGGGCTCCCTATACCTTGACACCTGAGCCTAAGCTGCACGGGTGGTTTTTCTTCTGTGCGGTTCATGATCTGAGTGGTATTCCCTCAAGACCTAAGATGTACATATGCAGTAATGTAACGCAATGCAATGTCCATGCATGTGTTGTATAGTTAATATACATGTGTGAATGTATGGTAGACATGAGAACAACTCCCAATATTTGACAGTAGGATGGGCCGATATGGCAATGCTTAGTTTGATGAGCCGTCGCCATCCGTCGCTGTAAGGGCTCGCTCTTGGACTTGGTTGTTTCCGCTAAGGAATGCTGGAGAATTGTCAGTTCATGGTAACCTATGGTTGGTTATTGGATTGCTTCATTGTGGGTTGATAGAATCGGATTGATGGTTCAACAGAGATCTTAAGCTGCAGGGCTGTTCTGTGAGTTCGTTGCCAGGCTTTACTCCATGGTCCTGCCTACCATCCACACACGGGAGAGCTGATGCAGGACAGTTGCAGCAGTAGGGCATTAAGGGGCAATCAATCTATGGCTGCCGGCACCTCTTTTGTTCCCTAAATGAACAGATGCGTCTAACTGTTGGCATGTTCATCTACCCATTTTTAAGGGACGATTAACATTGGTGGTATTTGGTGGTTAAATGCACCCATTCATTTGAATGGATGATTGATTATTTTATGTGTTAAAGTATGGTCAATATTGCTACCCCTTGTCGCATCCGCCGCATATCTCAACGATTCCAGTTCCCTGATGAACTCGTTCCTGTGCTGCAGGATGTTCTGCCCGCAACATCTGAGCGCTGGTCCAAGGCGAATTCCGTTGAGGTGGTGGCGAATGGTACACAGTACTGTGGATCCATCTCATGGCGTGAATCAGCTGCTATTTTTTAGGCTAGTTATGGTAAAAAAAAGTGGGGATGGTTTATTGATTATGTAGATGTAGTAATTTAATGTGGATCTACCATTCTATGATTATGTAAAGCATACCTGCATCTTCCAAACTCCTTGGAATTCATGCTCTCGCACTTTTTTCTGCTGGCGGCGATAATTATTGCTCTCGAGCGTTTTTTGTGTTTTTCATGTTTTTCATGTTTTTGCTGGTTTGAGAGGCTTCAGGTGGAACACTAGCATACGTTAGATAAATCTCAAAGCATATCATAGCAATTATCGTAACATGTAGAACGGAACATGCATGTCACATGACTTCAGGCGACTAAGATGCTTGATGATCTTTGGACACACGGTTGATCAACCAAGACAAACCAAAATGGGTCACTTAACCCATTGCCCCGCTGTCAATCACCCAGCATGACTGCGCTTTGCTCGGCGCCGCCAAATCTTCACCTTAAGCAAATTCAGAGGGTTTACCCATCTCTAAATGTTCTAACATGAGTTTGTTGTCATTTTGCAAAATATTGTGATTTTTGAAACGGCAAAAAACACCGACCAAACCGCGAAAAACACCGACCAAACGGCGAAAAAAAATCAAAATTTTTTTGGAACATTTTCCAACATTTGGATTCGATGGAGATGGGTTTCTTCTCTGTCGTTAATTTGACATAATTCATGTTGCACTGGGTGCGGACCGGTTTGCACCTGTTGAACGAGGTAGTGTTTCCATCGTCTCTGGAAAAAGGTTACTGGGACAGTTCTCAACTTGCAACATGTCATCAGATAGATTGCAGCTGGCTTCGCCAGTCTGAAGTTTTGATTGAGCCCTTTGATTTGCTTCATATTTGATTCATGCTGCCTCGGCGCTGTTTCTCTTATCATCAAGGTGATTGTGGCAACATAACTGATTATACCGAGCGAAGCTGGAAACACAGCAGGGAAAACTGAAAGAGCGTTCTTTTTTTGAAAGAGCGTTTTTCATTGCTGGCAGCGATAATTCATGCTCTTTCAGATTTCGAGCGTTAATTTGCACCAAAGGAAGTTCCAGGTATTACTTAGGGAGTAATGGTGTTTGGCTTTGGCAGACCCATTGGTGAATCTGGCGTCACCATGTTTGCCCTTGAGATGACTGGTACTTGTATTGCAAACTCGTTCCTTTTGGTTGGTCATGTGCTTTTTTTCCACGACAAATCCCAAATCCAAATTGATTAATCTTGGCAGGTCTAGCACAGCTGGCTGTAGGGGATTCCAGACATCGAGGATCATCGAGGGCTAGGGGTAAGGGCTAGCAGGGCTATGGCGCCTTGATGTTCCAGTGACGGGTGTCTCTGTGACGAAGGCCGCTGGCGAAGGAACGGATTCCGTGGCCGATCAGCGACGAGCTCGGGAGCTTCGGGTGAGGCAGGGGGCGTGACCTGCGTGGAAGGCCAAGCATATCCAAGCACCAGTTCTTGGTGGTGATCCAACGTGCTAAATGGATCTAAATGGTTGATGGATCTTGATGGATGTTGATGGATGTTGATGGATGTTGATGGATGTTGATGGATGTTGATGGATGTTGATGGACCTTGATGGATGTTGATGGATGTTGATGGTTGGCGATTTATGGTAAATGGTTGGTGGTTGGCGATTGTAGTCGAACTCGACGTTCTCATATACGTAACATTAAATATACTGTACTCATTTTGTTCTTCCCGATTGTCAGCCGTAGTTATCATCGTTATTTTTGACTACCATATTTTGAAAGAACAATTCTCAATCGTTCTTAAACAAATATCATTCATGAAGAATGATTAAACCCTTGTGAAATCACTATCATTATTACTACAGTAGTAAGTACCACATATTATCATCACTTATGGTGGTTTCTCAAAATAGGGGTAGCCCGGTAATTAGCCCTGAATCATCTAATATCAATCATTTGGAATAAACCAACATAAGCCAACCATGTTTTGGGGTTCCCCATATGACAACACTATCACCTCTTGTTAAATTCACCCTGATGATCGCCATGGTGTCTGCGCAGGCAGGCACTGATGGAGCGATGGAAAAACATTGACTTTCGATTCTTCGTTACCAAAGCCTGGGAGTACTACCAGACTGGCTCCTTACCTCAATGACTTTCGGGGTTGGGTTCTGGTTGGTTGCCGGATGTGCAGTGCTGTGCCAGACTGGCTGCTGGGAAGCCTCCAGAAAGGAGTTACGGAAAATTACCGAGGTTCGAAATGGCGAAAAAGCTGTGGTCGATGCGGAATCCATCACTGGTTCGGATGTCCCTATCAACAATCAAAGATTCAAATGATTCAAGAATCACGGGAATCGCCGGTGGTAAGACTTAGGGCCCAAGGATCCTAGGGCCTAGACTTAGATGTTGTGAGGTTCAGATTGTCATGCGGGCACTGTGCGGTGCTGTCAAGGTGCATGGGGCGTTGAAGTCCTCGCCGTGTTGACGCAGGCGCACGAAAAGATGTATTTTCATTTACAGGAAAAATATGCTGGTTTCTCAAAATAGGGGACTGCACCCAAAAATTTTAAGACTAGATAACTGGTTAGTAAACTGGATGATTTGGGTGATTCCCTATTTTGAGAAGCCTTCATATCGTAGATCACATCTTCAAGCCAGCTGAGCTGTTCAAGCCGTTGTTTGCAGGTCATCTCCAATTTTGCCTCCAGTCTCATAGAATGCGCTCCGGTGGCAGTGTTGGCTGGCCTATTGAAGACAGAAACACTTTTTGATCTAGATCCTTGGAAGACAAGCTAGCTAGCGGGTACTGCCCACGAATAGCTGCAAAGTCAAAGTCTTGGAAGACAACACTTGGATTCCGTGAAAATTTGGCTCCCTGTAGCCCAGGATTTGCCACTGGCAAGGCGTTTGGCAAGGCTGCTTGGCAGCATAGCTGGTATTGTTTGGGGAAGCCAATGGGACTCAGTTGAGTGGTTGACAGCTCCTCCCAATCCTTGGCCTTGCAGCCTTGGTCAGCCGAGGAACCTCCGAGATCTGATTTCCAGCGCTGAAAACCATGGGCGCATGGCCTGGGGCGGCGAGGAGGCAAGTCCCACCTGGAGCGAAGTTCTCAACGCAGCGCTGAGGCGCGTGGAACATTTGGCGACTTGGCATGGCCGGCCCCATGGAATGGCCATGGAATCTTTCCAGGTTGATCCCCCTACTTGAACCCGTGGAATTTCCTGCAAGGATGGGGCGTGGATCCAGTTTGTATCTGATACTTTGAAAACGAAAGCTTTCTGCGGTAGCTTGGCTTTGGCAAGGATGGCCAAGTCTCGACCGCAAAGGCCAGCGGTCTCTCTCTCTCCCTCCTTCGTCAGCCACCTCCGCTGGACGGTGAATTCCTGACACAAGCGATGGTCAATGTTTGTGGTTTCGAAGTTTTGAATCATCAGTAATTGAGGATGGTCCAGGATGTCATCAGTAATTGACGATGGTCATCCAATTGGTTTGCAAGGAATCCGCATGAATCATCACCAGTGACCATGAAAAATAATGGACCATGAGTTTGTTTTTGCAAGCTTGATCTCGACATCTTGCTGAGGAAGAGAGTCGCCAAGTTCCTGCACGACCTTGGGTCGTGGACATGGTTTTTCCGCTTTGTTCACCCAACGAAATCGGTGCCATCAAGGAGGGGCTGCAGTTGCTGGGACAGTCGTTGCCCAGCAGGGTTGAAGAAACAGATGGCTGGGCTAAAGGCACCATCCGTGCCAGACAGGCTGCTGCCCATACTCGGATTCGTGGGCAATGGCGGCATGCACGCTTCAGGATCTTCATTTACATGGTTTGCGGCACTTACGCCCTGCTTGGTCATGACACAGACAGAGATGAGGACCTGTCCCAGGCAGATGTTTTGAAGATCTCGCAGAGCATCTTCGATGGTTTGCCCGTGGAACTGTTACACATCTTTGGAAACTCTGGAGTTGCCAGTGGAGTTCCTCGTGGAGTCCCCCGAGTTCACCTTGCAATCCTTGAAGAGGAAGTTCCAACTGGAGATGCTGCTGTGTATTTGTATCACCTGGCCAGGGCTTCGACATCTGCGACCTTGGGCAACATCACTTTGCTGTTGCATCCCGACTTTCTTGAACATTTCCGATCTTGGAAGGTAACCACACTCTTTCAGGCGCTGGTGAGTGGTTCGTGGCCGCAGCATGTTGACTTTCAGTATCTGGGCTGGAGACATGAAGGACCTGTCACTGACGATGGTCGGGTCTCTTCACATTTGCGATATCACTGTGACATTGAGCCATGGAAAGGAGGGAGGATAGGCCCCTGCGATGGCGGTTACAACCCAGTCCTATTGCAGAACTTATGGCGAATGGCTTTCGGCCGCGACTTGGACCCCAGGGGATCTGGGGATGACTTGGGTGGATACGACTTCTCTCAGCTGCTGGTGACTCGGCGTGCAGTGCTTCAACGCCCGGCTGCGTACTGGCGCTATCTCTCTCATGTGATCTCAGCACGGGCTTCCTTTCAGCTATTGCCTGGGACCAAATTCATCTCCAGAAAGATCGATTTGTCCAAGTACGACCCTTTCAACAAAGGGGTCTGTGTTTGGTTCGAGCACATGTGGCACATGCTCTTCGATCGGAATTTCTTTCCGGATGGTGACACTGACAAGGACAAAATTTGCAACTTTTGTGGCTTTTTTGTTCTTCCTACCCTAGATCCTAGAAGTGAGTGAAGAGTACGTGCTCAGACACTTTGATTTTAGCCTTTCAGTGAGCCGGTCGCACCTGAGTATTGTGAAGGAGTCTGATTTACGCTATTTCACCAACCTGTACAACAAGAGGCTCCCGCCCCATGGTTGCAACATCGTGTATCCTGGTAGACTGCGTTGACACGCAGTAGACTTGGGTTTTCTGTAAGATGTAAGAAATGCTATATTCTAAAAGTCAATCTCTCCGATCTCGGCGGTAGCCACGGCCCATCATGGTCCTTTGACCAAGGCTGGGACTACGTACAGGGCCGGATACAGTCTCTCTGGCCAGGAATTGGGATCAGAGTCGAAACTGATGGAGACAACATAGGGGCAAATTAGGAGCAAATTAGGAGCGATACGACGAGTTATGTTAGAACAAGAGAAGAAATTTGGAGGGTGCCCAGCTTACAAAATAGATTGTCAAAGGTGGTTTTCTGCAATTCCAAATTTTGAAAACCATCCAACTGACTGCCTTGAATGGATTGGGTTGCATCCATCTTCAGTCTTAGAGTTGAGGCTCCGACAGCTCGTAGAGTTGAATGTACTACTTGGAGTACACCTGTGCTGAAAAGCCGATAGTGTTCACCTCTATGAGTTGAAGCAGGAACAAGGCAGCCCAATTCTCGCGGATTCCTGCACCTGATGATACATACATAAAGATACTTGCATGAAATACATCTCAGATCAAGGCTTCTTCTATCCAGTCTTCTGTGATTTTAGCTCACCCGGCTTTATCTGATCCAAACAGGATCCAGCACGCGGGCGTTGACCGAAAAATTGGTTTTTGTGGCCAAGGTGATGGCGAGACACTACTGGTTTTCAGCGGAAACGCAGTGCAGAGCCTTGAAAGATGAGCAACCTGGCAGACAGCTTGGGACCCAATGCTTGAACCAGGGACCAAGGGCGGCGTTTAGGTCTCCTTTTTTTTCATACCTTCGTAATCCCTCCCATCCTTCAAGATGAACCTAGCGATGTCACCCATAGTCACAGTGAATTGGGATGCAGGGGGGTGGAGACCAGGGATGATTGGATTCGTCCAAGGCAAGGATGTCGCATCCTCGAGATGCAACATGATTGGCGACGGCAGGCTTTGAAACCTGCAGCAGCAATGGAGCCACCGAAGCGGTGATGATCACTGCCTGGTCGCACGGGTCACCTGCTGGATCTTTGCGCTACGAGGTCAGGAATGCGGCATGGAGGTAGCTGTACTTCCTTAAACGACACAGCATGGGGCTATCGCAGTCGATTCGACCTCACGTCGCCGTGCTTGAAATCCTCTCTGCTTGGGTTCATGGAGCCCTACAGAGGTCAGTGGACGCATGTCAGTTGCCAAAGTCGCCAACAAACTTGAGGAGACCAGACTCTGCCGAAGTGATTCAAAGAGAGAGGAGAACAGAGTCGAGTCATGCCAAATCTTCAGACCTTTCACGCAACGTTTGAAGAGAATCCCCGTCTCTGGCTTGGAGTTCAGTCTGACTGGCAGCCCAGAATCTATGGGTTTTGCCCTTGAAAATGGTCTGAGAGTCGACGTGTTGAGTTTGCAGTGCTTATTTTGCAGAGCAGTCCCAGGAATCAATGTCATCTTCTTTGTTTTACTGTCTGCCGTCATAGCTATCCCTTTCTTGTAGCATGGCTGGACTTTGCAATGCTTGAAGCTTTCATGGGACCATGTTGCTCCCAGACATGACAGCTGCCCAATTTCTTCATTGTCGCTGGAACAGAAAGGTTTCAGCTGGTGTTGAGGCCTTGAATCCCCAGCCCCACAATTGCTGGACCAAAACCCACGTGCACAGCAAGAAACCACTGCGGCAGCGCCATGGCTGCTGGTTCGTTTGCGAATAGCCACGCATCGGTCGGTACCTGAGGTTTGCAAACACCAAGAAGAAACGCTGAAGTGCTGCTAGGTCAGGAGGTCTCACCATTACACTCCTGGTTTCAGGCAGTGAAACTCCTGGCGGCCTCTTTGACACTCGAAGAGGCAACGGGAAAAGGATGACCTGTTGGTCCTTAATGGTAGATCCCGGGCCCAAATAAGCGACCATGGATTGTTTAACGAAAAATAGCTGGTGATTCTCCATCAAAAATGTAGGGTTTAGCATTTGGATCTCCCAGTCATCCCGCGTTCCATGTGAATCATGATTGACCAGCTATTAAGTATGATAAACCAGCTAGTCATACTATCAACCATCATCTATGAACCATTAGTAACCACCATCAACCAGCCATTAACCACTATTCACCAGCTATTTTGCCACATCCAATACTGGTACCGTGCCGCTGCTGACACTTGCCCTTGTGCCTCAACCGCGAAACCGGTCAGGCCGAAGCATTCATCCGACGATGTATGACCTGTGTGAGCCACAGTGCGGGTGATGCACAATGGCTACCGTCATGTGCCACAGTTACTAAGTACTGATGAGTCTGATCAGTTACAGATATAGTGTCAGAATATGCCAGTCTCTATCTAAGATAATTAGATATACCAGTAGTAGATGTAGTGTCAGACTTCTGGGACTGAAACTACAGGTTTGGACCATCGACGATGCAGCAGATGCACGTGTTCGATTGATTCTTGTTATTCTTTTCATGATTACTACTGTAATAATATACTCATATCAATTGAATATCACAAAACACTATTATCGTTATTTTACTATTAGCATCATCATTATTGTCATTCTTGTAGATGATATTTTTTCTCACTGCCAATGCAGCCCAACGCGCAGCAATGGACAAACTGCTGCGCGAAGTTCGGACTCAGTTCGCATGAGGTTTGTCTGAAGAGCTTCGGACCAACTCAAACGACAGTGCGCTTCTGAGCACCGAATGTCAAGCTGCAACAGCGCTTCTGAGGAAGCAAAACATGCTTACATGATTTAGATATATATATATATATATACATTATTTATATTATATATGATATTTATGATAAGACGTCTCAGACTTGACTTGGATGATTTCTATGTTTCAGATGATTCTGTGAAACATAAGACTTCTAAGAATTGATTTAAAGAGACCTATGCATATACATTACTTGTACATATATTCAATTTTCGCTTCCTATTTTTCACATTTATCACTTGCTAGATGATGATACAAATTGATTTTGTGCAAACTGGAGCAGCTGTTAACCACTAGTGTAGTGAGGGTGATAGGATGTCAAAAGCCACAGTGAGACGGTGATTTTGTTACAGCAGTTTGGACTCAGGGCCAGCTGAGAGCAGAAAGATTGCTGCTGTCATCAAAGGCCGGGTCCACAATTCACTGCTTGAGATGTTGTGGTGTTTGTTGTGTTGGCACGGGGTTTTCATTCAGAATCATTCATACATTTGCCATCTTTTCCCCTTGGCTTTACTCAGTGGCAGGAGAGGGACCTCATGCGCTCGTTCCTCAGTTTTCACTTCGCCCATCAATTGTGCTGCAGAGATTTCCTTTCGAATTGAACCAATCCAAACAGCCCAGGTCTCCCATGGCATTCATGGTCGAGTGAGCCCATGGAATGTGTGAGAAAATTCATGGCTTCTCAATAGCATCCATGGGTTCTCAAAGGTATTGGCAGCTGGATGAGAAAGTTGCTGGAGATGTCGTTCACCTAGAAATCCGATGAAATCGATGAAAAACGCAACCACTTGCCGTTGATGATGGTTAATCATCAGTTAAATAACTATCCACTACTGATTGTTCATAGTTTTCATGAATCAACCATCATAAAATCTTGCTGTGCTTCAAAGTTTGACCTGCAAAGGTCCAAGAGATCACAGAGCAAGATGCACTCGCTGCTTCCACACGGGTCGAGGCTCTTTGAAATAGACCTGTTGGTCCCCGTTGGTCCCCGTTGGTCCCCATGTGACCTTGGTCAACTGTGCGTACTGATGAACGTGTTCTTGAGGTGCTTGAATCAACATTCTGGTGAAACAGAATCATGGCACACCTATGCTCTTGCTCACTGGTAAACAAAATCTACACACCTTCCCGTAGCACCATAGCAAGACTGTAGACAAGTGCAACACTTTTGTCGTTCATCTTGCCAGAAACATCGGCAACAGCACAGGTTTCCAGCCTCTCAGTGTTGTTGGACTTGGCTACTGGACGCCTTTCACCGGTTGTGGTTTGGAGCTTGGATTGGCTTCTTGGGATTCTGTCTCAGTTCGGAAAGCCAAGGCCATGGTAAGACGCCAGGCACCAACCTAAGCAACATGAAGAGCCTAGCCCTTCGCATTGCTTGAGATATTTGAGATGGTCTCAATTAGCTCAATCTGTCTTTGAGTATGCAAAATACATGAAACGGATCCCAGAGTGAGCGCTGCAAACTTCCAATTTCTTTCGGTCCATCCTACTTTTGAGATGCAAGGCTTCATTTCACTGAATTTTGCTTTCAATCATCACATTCGTTATTGATCTTCACTTTCGAAAAGCTCACAGTCCGATAGTGCCAGAGTAGCTTTGCAGGTGAAAGTAGCCGGCGAGATGCAATCTGCAGCGCGTCCTTTGGCCCCCGTGCTTCGAAGTGCGCCAACGCATTGATTTCCCCGCAGGTTGAAAAGTCCAGTTCCACAGGTTGAAAGCAGCGCCTGCGATAGAGTGCACTGCATGGCCATTGCTACAGGTGCAGTGCAAAAGGTGGCGGCCGAGTTCGAAGAGAATCGACCAACCAATTCGAGGTGCGAGGAACGGTCGCGAGTTCCAAGTGCCACGCGTTGTGTGACAAGGACATAGTTCGGGGATCCACAGTTACAAGATTGCCCTGAGAAGGTTTGCAACACGGAATGACGATTCTGGTCGAATTCTCGTGCTTTTAGGGCAAGAGGAGGGGGAAGCCCATCATTGGTGTAGAGACGTCCGTTGCTGGGAACCAACATGTTTTGACCAAGCCATAGCCGCATAGCCATAAGTGGCAATGGCGATACCCCCGAAAGCATCCGCCACCCAAAATGATATCGGAAAACCAAGGGGACTTATCACCAGGTCGTCACCCCAAATCCGCGACACCTTTGGTGCTCAAGACCGGCAGCCGTTGAAGTTGGCTTCAGCTTGCAATGCATCCCTGCATTGTTCCGAAGGCCCCAATTCTTGGTCCGAAGCCGGTTTTTTGTACAGTTCGACCTGGAAAGCCACATTGTAGTCCACCAAAGTCAGTGGCAGTGGGTGTCTTTCTTGGGATTTGCACATGTGCTGAGTCCAGGTCTAGGGGAAATGCCTCCCCTGGCGCCCGAAGGGCTCAAAGCCTTACGGAGCCCAGCACCAACCTTCCATGCGGTCGCAACTGCCCCAAGTGTCGGCGCCCACGCAGAGTGTGCCTTTGCGAGGCGATTCCCAAAGCACCTCAGGAGACTAGGACCCAAGTGGTTCTCTTTACACATCCGAAGGAATTGAAACGATCTCTCTGTACTGGTCCCCTACTGGAGTTGTGCTTGAAGCGAATCATTAAGATGGTTGGCAAAGCCTTCCCAGATCCCGAAGAGGATCCTGCGCTACATGCCCAGCTGTCCCAAGGAGGACGGGAGTGTTTCTTGATGTATCCTGGTCCTAAGACGTTTGAGGTCTCGGAGATTGCTCGAACACAGTCTCCTGTGACCTTGATACTCATTGATGCAAGATGGCAACAAGCACGGATCATGCTGAACCGTTCTACTTGGTTGCAGGCACTTCCCAGGGTAAGTCTCCCTCACCAACAAAGCGGGTACGTTTGGAGGCAACAACCAGCTCCTGGTTTTGTTTCGACCTTGGAAGCTGTGTCCGAAGCTTTAAACTTTCTGGAGGACGAAGGAGCTCACATCAAGGCTTCCCTCCTTCGGCCTTTTGAAAAAATGGTGCAGCTGCAGTGCCAGTTCACTCCAAATGCTCAAGACAAGAATGCAAATCTTGGAGAACTGGCACTGCCGGCGAAGGAGAACGCCAACCCTTTGTGGAACCGAAGTCGCAGACGCAAACGGCAGTGGAGCCAAAGCTTGGATCGAAGCACCACTCACAACGGAGAGCTATGGCGAGCTTCGTGACCTGCGAAGGACCAGCGTGGACAAGGGGATGGGCCAGGGCCAGGGGTCTGCGGATCTCCAGCGCCGTGGTGGCATCAAGAAACGGTTCAAAGCAAGCCGTGAAGCTGACGCAAAGTGCCCATCGTTCAAAAAGGATCTCCGACAAATGTGTACTGATTAGCTGACTGTGTTAAGAGTTGGCCTAGACTCGACTTCACAGTGAAACATTGAGATTCCTGTTGTCAGCTGCTTCGAACTTACTTTGACCTTGAAGGTCGATGACACAGCCATCTCTCTACGGTTCTTGGATGCGCAACGATGCATCAGCGACCTGCGCGACGTCCTCAGCGAAGGAGCACTGCCACAGTGGCACGTCGGCACCTCGTGAGGTGCTTTGTGGACGGGCATGGCTCGGGAGCCCAGTGGCAGAAGGCAGAACTTCCTCAACATGTGGCTATGGGTCAATGGTTAATGATAGGGGAACCAGGGGTACGGGGTTTTGACCCACTGCCATGTAAAAGATCCGGACACATCCGTTTTCAAGTGAACAAGGATGCCACTTTTCCGCTTGAAACATCATTGTCGTGCGGACACTCAGAGCGACTTGCTGCCGGGATATTGAGTTTTCAAGCTTTGCCTTGACTTTTGGAAACTGATGCAAGTGACTGGGACCATAATTCCATTTATTGGAGCTTCTTTGCACGCTCTTGCTTTCCGCCAATGATTTGTTCAGGCACTTGCGGCTCCTTGGTGTGTGGCCAATGCTCAATTTGCAGCCATGGAAGACACAGCCGCAAGTGTCTGTCCATGTCTCAACGATGCCGCAAGTCTTGTTGTCACCCTTAGAGCTGCAGACCTTTCCTGTGCATGCCATGATATCATGTCATGATTTCATGATTTTCACGTGATTTCCACTGAAGTCATGCCTTGAGGCGTTGTCATGCTGGTGCATCGTTCCAGTCTGGGTCTCAGCATCAGCATCTGTCAGTCAGGATTAGGTCTTTGACTTGGAAGCCTTGTTTCATTTTGTGAAAAGATTCAGGGGCAGCACTATCATCAACGAAAGTTTTGCTGGGAGCTGAAATGAGCTGAATCTGTTGTGTCACAGAAGCTCTTCACATGCTGGGTGGGTCGCTCCTGGGTCATGCTGGGTGAGTCGTTCCTAGGCCACTTCCAGAGCCTCCTTCGGTGTTGGATCTTCCGTGCCCTGCAGAATTGGATCCCTGAGAGTCTCCAGCAAGCGCACGAAGTGCCAGGTGGCTGCGCCTCCTCCTTCGTGCCGCAGCGGCACCAGAAGTGCTTCAGATCGATGGATGCTGATGGATACTGCGAGAATCTACCAGAAGGATGAAGGATCAGAAGGTTTCAGGAAAATATGGACGATTGATGACAATTGATGACTGGCCCCAGGAAAGTCCAAAGCATTCCAAACCTTTACCTCTGAAATCGAGTTTCATTTTGCTACATCTCTTGCCAGACCGTGGTGAAGATAACAGCCATGAGGATGGGATGGAGTTGCGGAGGGCCATGAGCGGTCAATGACTCCCGGCCATGATGAGCCCAGGGCGGCAGCGCCATTGCCCACACCACCTGGTACAGATGTGGAAGGCACACATGGTGACTGAGACTTTTTTGAGATCGTTGATTAGTTTAGTCATCGGACCATTGATGAACTGTGAAAGTTGAATACAGTTGATGATAATGATTGACCACGGTTTCATCATAGTCAAAATCACTACCGGTTGGTTGTCAACCATTATTTGTTAGCCAATTGGAGGGCTGAATGAACACCATGACTTGCAACGAGATCCCCAGTTGATGGTTTCGATTCCAGTTTTTCAGGCCTGCTCTGTGCGCAAATCCAAGCTGCTCTTGTGCTGGCCTTGGCAACTGCTGAGAGTTGAAGCCGCGTCAAGTCACAAGTCTTGATGGGCACCACATGGGCACCACATGGGGACCAAGTCCTGGGAGTCAGCATGGGAGAGCTCCACTGCGAGGCTTCCAAGATCCAAACGCGAGTCCCCGTCAGCAGCCCAGCTATGCCCAGCTATGCCCTGTGCACAACGACATGGTTTGCTCCTCAGGCATCCCCTCCCAGCGAAAGAGAGAAGAGGTGCTCCAGGGTCCGGTGACCCCCGAGATTGGTGGCCCCCAACGACCATAGCTTGGGTGGGCACTCATGGTGAACCTGTATGGAACCTGCACATTGGAGAACAATAATAGAACCTTTTAGAACCGGATAGCAATCATAGAAACTTTTAGAATTTGCATCACTTTTCATTTTCCCTTGAGTTCCTGGTGAATTCCAGAGCCGTCAACTCTGAGGCTCTGGGATCGTGTAGTAGCGGCGGAGAAACGTTCGTTGGAAGTCGAAAAGCAACGAGGTGCGTATCCCATTGCCAGATGGCATCAGATGGCCTTTGATTGTCACAGGAGTCAAAGTGCAACCATTGTTTGTACCATCGAGTGGCGCATGGTCTGAAGGTTTCTATGCCTTGTCCAAGCTTTTGTTGGCAACCCAGGAGCCTTAGGAGCATCTGAAAGCAAGCACAATGAGGATGTCTGAAGCAGAGCTCATAAGGTTGTACAAGCTCATGGGCTTCGTATGGATCTGAGTGAACAGATGGCACTAGATGATCAGCAAAAAAAACCAAAGGAGATTCACAAGAAACGTATTGAAACACCATGAAACACCTGACTCTTCCAATCTCTTCCATACTCACAGTGATCTGCCAGATGCTTTGGTGTGACTGGCCTGTCCTGTGTTGTTACAACCCCCTTGACAGACCAAGTCATTGAGTGGTGAGGTGACTCGGCACCTGCTTTTATGTGGCACCATTTTCCTTGCAGCCCTTGCAGATGATAGGCGCTCACTTTGTAAGTCCACACATATCATGAATTCTGGCAGACATGGTATGCAATGTAGCCTTGCCATTCTTTGCAATCCCGCAGCAATTTTGTCGAAGCAGATTTCTGCTTGAGGCTTCACAATTTCACGATTTCCTACACTGGAAATAGGCTCCGTTTGGAAAGTGTGGCTTGATGCTCTGCCGCATGTGACGCTTCATTTGCTGCACTGTGCCAGATTTTCGTCTTCTACAGACCATCTCTTTATTTTTCTTTTGACTGCATTGGCAGCCCAGGGCTTAACGCACTTTTTGTGACCCTGCATGACGATGATTCATCCAACGACTGACAATGTGGGTTGTAGCTTTGCCACGGCCGAAACTGTAGGTTCTTTTGCTCACTCTTTTTCGCCCCGTATTTTGCTCAGCTTCAGAAACTTGCGGTCTCAGCACTTTGAGCTATGTGCTATGTGATGCTATGTGTGTCATTGTGTATCAATGTGTTCTGATTGCGGATTCAAATCAGGCGCTAAGACTTTGCAAACAAGCGTGGATGATCTAAGATTATCTATGCATATGCTAAGGCTTTGCAAAACCGTGGGGTGTCGAAGCCAATTCCAGGTTCAACTGCTATGCACAAGCATTGCGCTAGTCACATCGCTGTGGCTCTGGGCCTTGATCTCAGTCCGTCGTGCTTCAGAAGGTCGGAAGGCAACGGTGAAACGACGAGTGGAACATGGGGAATGCCATGGGGGAATGGACCACTGAATGGACCACTGAATGGAGCACTGAAGGGTGGGGCGATTTCGATTTTCCGGGTTTTTCCATCCCTATATACCACCCCAACAACTATCATGTTGCAAGAACAAAATAACAAGTTGGTTCTATGTTCATTGTTTTTTCAACTTTTTCTGCGGGGCCCTGCCGTGTTATATGTTAGGGTGTTTTGATTTATTTTTCTGTTGCCTGACATGTTCGGAATTCTTGTCGTGTTCGTTTTAACGTGGAACCTGCACTGATGCCATCTACCGCGCTCGAAAGTTCCAGGTTAGCGCTTTGCAATTTCTAGGAATATACCCCGGACGGTTATCATGCTGAAAATGATACCATAAAGTTCCAACCGGCAACCTGCACCCACAAGGCCATGTTCCAAGTTCCATGTCAGCGGCCATGGGGGCCAGGGGGTCCACTTGTGCTATTCAAACCCATCATGCGGACTCTGCACCGTTGTGTCAAGGCACATTGGCTGAGGCTCACAGACTTTTCACCGCGGAGATACTGGAGATTTTTGCCAGGAGCGGCTGTACAGATTGTTGGATGCACCAAGAGTCTAAGAGTGGGTTGGTTGTGGTGACGTGGTGGTTTCTAAAGATAAGGGTACCCCCAATTCATCCTATGTTAGTTACTTATTGGTAATAAGCCAACCATTTTCGGGTCCCCCTATTTTGAGAAACCATCATGTGGACCTGTATACTTCAACTCCAAGTGGCACCAAAAGTGTGACACTCACAATCCAGATCCGAGTCAAGGGCCCTCTGAGCTGTTGACGCCAGCTTTCAAACCTGGCGATCTTCCAGTATAGCATCAGCAGTGCAGCGCCACCCGGGCATGGAACTCAATGTTTGGACTCTGTGGCAGTCTTCCAGTCACTCCAAACGCTAGTGATATCCAGAAAGATCGAGTTTAATATCGACATTTACTCTTAATCTCTAATAGTTGAAAGATATTTACTGTCCTTTGAGGTGCGGCAGCTCGTGAACTGTTCATCCATGTCATGCTACACCATCGCTCAAGGCTTGTCGACCGTTTGTGTCATTTTTGCAACGGTTGTCGGCATCTCAGGGTCTTGACTACTTGGGGGTTTCTCACGTCATAGGGGTACCCCCAAATCATCCTTGTTTAACATTGTTTAACCATTTACAGTCATAAACCAAGCATTTGAGGGTCCCCCTATTTTGAGAACCCCCCAAAAGGGTCCAGTCACATGGTGTAGCGCAAAGTGATTGGTGGATTGGGGAGGACCACCATGCATAAGCCTCCCATGGGTGTCACATCTTGCAACGCCCAAGGTTGTCTACGTGCGTGGACTGCAGAGCTATCGTCCATCTGACCTGTCAAGATGATCAGTTACGCTCGAACGAAACCCATGGATACACAATGAAAATCCAGTGGTCAATGGCACCCTCCAACCATCTCCAACCATCTCCAACCATATCCAACTATCTCCAACCATCTCCAACCATCTCCAACCATATAAACCGGGAAGCCATCAGCCGGCTGATGCACCCAACACGTAGACCTTTGAATCCTTGAGACCTTTGAGACAGCGGTGACAGGATACTTTTGGCGCTTGACCGAGATCTATGCCTGCTTCCCAGCATGATGCACACATGCTCAGGAATCTTGGGGGTTTTATGGGGGGGTTCTGAGCCATAGGGAACCCGATAAAATGGTTGGCTTCTTACATCAAAAGCTGAACTGATCCCGGATCCTCCTAACAGAATGACCAAGGCACCGCAACAGGGTTTCTCGCTGGGACCGTTTCGGGAGGAGATCCGGAACCGGACCCTTGACCTCGGACCATGACTCGGCCAGCGGTCCGGTGTTTTGCTCAGGTCACTGCGGCCTTTCCCATTGCTTTATATTTCTGCTGCAAATGCATCCAAAAGGCGCCAAATTTCTCTGGAGTGGCCAGGTTGGTGCAGGTGATCCATGGGAGAAAGAGCAGCGGCGCAAAGCGGTATCCAGATGTATCACGATGTTTTCCAGATCATCTACTGTAGCATCATCTAGCATCATCTGGCATCATTTGACATCATCTGGCATCGTCTGGCATCAGCTGGCATCAGCTGGCTACCTGTAGCACGGTGTGCAGGCTTTCAAGATTCCTGATCAACAAGCCACAGAATGGATGTATGTCGGGAAGCCTGCTGCGCATGGCCAGTTCAATTCTTGGGATGACAGTGACAGCTATTTGGGATTTGGTCAGGAACCAGCAGACCGGATCGTGGCTCCCTTCTTAAGCAACCGTTTCGCAGCGCAGGGCTTGGTACAGAGCTGTTCCCACAGCTTGTGTATTCGTGTGGAGTTTCCGCTGACAGAGCTTTTTTCCTGGCTACTCCCAGCTACTGCCAGAGCTTCTCCCTGCCGTCCAAGGCCTTGGGTGGATTATTTGTGAAGGCTGGGCAGTGGTTGGCCAACATGGCTGCCACTCCATTGGCCTGAGACTCAGCACATCAGCCGGCTTATGAGCCAACTGCCGTTGGGAATAATCGAAAAGATCCCCGCCTATCAATCGGGGGATGCCTTCAGCTTGAGACAGATCTGAGGTGTGGACTGACCATTTGAAGAAGCTTCAGGCAGTGAGAAAACATCAAATTGTCAGCGAATGTTCCTGAGCCAAAGCTTGTACAACTCTCAAGCTCGTCGTCCGCTGCGTTAGGATTGTGCGCCCAAAGACAGAGAAGCCTATGTCAAAGCAATGCTTGAGGTCAGCAGTGCTACAGGAGTGTTTCCATTGAGCCCTTGGTTGAAATGCATGTGACATCTTTCTTGATACCTTTCTTGCCTTGTTGTATGGTATGAAAGGAAATTTTATGTGCACCGCAAACCTACCAATCTGCTTGGCGCATAAGGCGGAGTTTGGGAAGAACTTCAAGGTGCGCCAGCTGCACACTCCAACAGCTTGAGAGGAAGCAAGTCAGAGTTGTTCGTGTTTGCTTTCAAGCCCCAGGACATCTTCCTGGAGTTCGAGTTCGATCCAGTTGCTTCTGCCAGCATCGCACAGGTGCCTCATTGGGACTTCTTCAAAGGACAAAGTCACATGGAAAGTCACATGTAAAGTCACATGGATGACCTCAGTTGGTCATATTCTTCGAAGTCTATGACCCTTCGAGCAGTCCAAACCTGTCCAAACTTCCTTGACTCAGGTGCATAAAGCCATCATGCGGGAAAGTGGAGAAGAGGCCTTGCACAAGCGATGTCTCCAAGTGGATCCTCAGCTGCCCTGGCTGCATCAGGTAGCTGTGAAGCTCCAGCATGAAGGTGTTGAGCCGTGCTTGGCTCAGCCATCAGCTGTGAAACGCGGTGCGGCTGGAGCTTCGCTGTCATAGCTCCTTGGCAGGATGATGCTGTTGGATCTGGATGCGCTCAAGCAGCTTGGACCAGTCCAGAAAGCAACTGCAACAATGGGATCTGACAGGTTGGTGCCTGGAGTTGGCAAGAGACAAGGATAGTGACTGGCCATGTTACAGTAATTAATTAGTATTAGTTTTAATACTACAGGGTTGTAACCAGGTACAGGTGTAGTTTGTAACTAGTTTGTGTGAACATTCTCATAGCTTCGATGCCAAGGCGTGTTCTGGCATTCAGCTGTTGGCTTGGTGGTCGAGACTGGGATGAGATCAAGTGAAACTGGCAAGTTGATTCCAGCGTTGCACTGCCAAGCGCTTGAATGACGGCAATTTTTTGATCTCTGCAATCCTTGGGTGGCTTGAACTCCAGCTATCTCTCAAAACTTTGAGCAATAGAAAACTTCGTTTTGGAAATCTTTACATCGAGGATAAGTCTTCAAGTCATTCTTGTTCTGAAGTTCTTGGTGCACTCATGCCAGGAGCATCACCGAAGGTTGGATGAAAGAAATGGTGCACGAGTTGGATTTTCATCGTGAAGCCTTGACCTCAGAAGGACTTTTTCAGCAACATCGCTGACATCCACTGCTGGTCAGGTGGAGAATCTGAGAGAGGCCCAGCCTCAGCCTTTCAGCATTGCCGTTGTTGGCTGAATGAAGTGCTTAGCAATGATGGGATTCAAGTGGATTCATGATCATTAATGATAGACTCATGATCAACCATTCATGATCATCATTGTTGGCATTACTGTTAGAGATGAATAATAGTCAACAATGGGATTGATGTGATCAGTAGTGGTCAACCGCGTTTTTTTCATGGTGCTTCATGGCCAAGTCCATGAGATCCATGGGCAGGTCCGGCGTGGACTGAAAGATGCTGGTGTGAGCGTGGTGGTGCCCAAAGAAGTGGAAGGCCACAGATACAGCGCACATGAACGAGCTATGAACATGGTGAAACAATCAGACTAACAATCATTTCATCCGTATCCATGGTAAACTAAGGCAAATAATCATCCATGAAGTGAAGGTCTGAAGTTCTCATGAATCCTTCTGTTTCGATGTAATAGAGTTCTACCACTGTGGTCAGTGTTTTATCAACGGCGGAATTACCAAATTATTTGGGAAACAGATCTTTTGAAATATTTTGGATGTATGGTTTCTGGATACTCCCACGATGATGAATGACTCTCGCAGGTCATGTCTCCCGCAGAGCCTTCATCATGGAATTCTGTGAGGCTGCGCAAGACTCTGGTGTATCATAGTATCACATATTGTGAGCACTCATAGGGTGGTCGGTTGTGAATTGGTGTGACTATGTATATGCATGGATCATTACTGTAGATAAATGCAACACATCAGTCAATCATTTTGCATCAACATCTTTATCCACCTGTTCAATCACAATTTATGACTGAGACTTGACACCGCAGAGCTGACTTTTCCCTCTTTACAACTGAATGTCTCAGAATTTCATCCATCAATTTTGAAACAACACTGACTCATTCACCATCAATGTCTCAGCATTCTTTGGGGGGTTCATTCTTTGGGCCGGTTAACCATTAACCATCAATGTCAACCATCAATGGTTGGATGTCTCAGCAACCATTCACCATCAATGGTTGGATGTCTCAGCAACTGTTAACGATTCTTTGGCCCTGCACACAACTTGAGCACTTGGACCACTTCTCAGTGCCACCAGCGCTTCCAGGGCTTTCGCTTCACCGATCTGGACCAGTTGGCTCTTTGGGGCGTGGACCGGAAGGCTTTGGGCGTCTGAGACCCAGGATCTGGCATCACCATGGCGTCCTGTTGCTTCAGCTCAGGAGTTACCATATGGTGGGTTCTTAAGCCATAGGGGACCTCCAAAGTTATGGTTGGTTTATTACTATAAATGGTTAATCAACTGACTGATTTAGGGGTATCATGGGGTATCCCTATCTTGAGAGACTACCAATATGTTACCGAGAATCTAACAGGCATTAGCATCATTAGCAGACTGAAGTTGAAACTTGCTTCGGAACTTGGAATGCTGATGAAATCTGATGAACCTTGGATATTGCTGGGACTTACTTCACCCTCGAGGAACGCGCCGTGCACGCAGTTGCCTGCCAGCTTTTGGAAATCGGTGTCTTCAACTCGGATCCGTCGGGGGCTTGGCCAGCTTGATTTCTCCGCATGAATGCAGTTGGTCATGTTCAAATACTTTAAAATTATTCCAACTGATTCCAATCGATTTGCAATTCATTCCGATTTTTCTCATGTTCAAAGATGGGGTCTCACATGGGGTCGTACATGGGGCCTCCATGGGTCTTACATGGCACTTACCAAGTTGATTTGCTGCAATTTCCATGTTCACGGATCAAGGCATGGAGGCAACTTGCTGTGCCAAATCCAGGGCAACTCAGCGGTCCAGCTCTCAACTTGCTGGTGGTTTCAATCAGAAATGATGATATGTTGCTGGTTTTTGCTGGTGGTTTAAAACCAGAAATGATTGGTTCATGTTGGTTTATGTTGGTTCATGTTTGTTGGTCTTGTTGTTTTTGTTGATTTTGCATGTTTGACGTTGATGTTGGTCATGATTTCGGAAATGGTCCACGTTGGTCATTGATTTTGGGAATTCCGGTGCCCCCAACTTGGGGATTTCTGTTGGATGCTCGGTGCCCCGTGGGGCCGGATGGTGACCACGAGCGCAGCAGGTTCCAGTGCTCTTGGACTTTGGCAATTGCATCCGACTGCCAGAGGAGCAACGTATGCCTGGCATGTTTCTGATCCACCCATGGTGATCCACATTTGGTATAGTTAATGATGGTTATATTGTATTACCATTTGATTAATGTGGCAACTACAATCCACATTTGGTTAATGATGGTTAATAGTTCTAGTTATAGTTAATGATGGTTAATGATGGTTAATGATAGTCTCATGGTTAATGATGGCTATAGTTGTATTACCACACTACCACAGTACATGAATGAATGGTTAAGCATGTCTGGTACAATAATGATTGATAGTAGATGATAGTAGCAAAGTCATCATAATGGTTGACAATGTTTCATGAGAAATGTTTTGTGACAATGGTTTATATTGAATCACTGTTGCCGCAATAGATAAGTGAATTGCAGTTCAGTGTTGGGAGGCAGCAGAGTCTGCAGATACCACGGCACCATGTTTTATCCCCCATTTGGCCCGGCTGTGTCTTCATAAGAGGGCGGAGTGATGCAGTCTCCCTATCCAGGCGTTTTCTCAGAGTTTCGTTTCAAGAAGCGCCAACATCTCCACGGACCATTCCGCTGCAGGTTTGCTCTACTGTCAACTGCTGGTGGCACTCGCGGATGCCAGCATGTCAAGCGTGGTTGAGGCCGACCGGATTTGAGTAGATGAAGATTCACAGATTGGACCTGCAGAGCATGATGACACACAGAGAGATGGCGCAGGCCACCAAGAAGCTGGGCATCATCACGTCTCAAACAGAGGTCTTGCGTTGAACTTCGTGGGAATGATGTCAGCATTTCTTGGCCGTTCCTTGAGCTTTCAGTGGCAGGCCCATCCTGCCCGCGACATGGAGTACATGATGCACCTTAGCGAGATCCGACCAAACAGAGCCGTGATTTAGACGAAGATTCAATTGGAACTAGGCTGTGGAGCCGCTCAGGATGGTTTTTCGAGACACTGGCAATCGAAAAAGCCAGTGGGATCCTGAGCAGATGTTTTCGTTTTTTCCCGTTGTCTTTCCTGAGTGCTATCCTTAGATGCTATCCTGAGCAGATGCTATCCTGAGCAGATGCTATCCATTGCTATCCTTAGAATTCCTCGGAGTTTTCTCTTTGAAAGGACGAGATGTCTCCAGGATTGCTGGGCTCAAGAGCTTCCGAGAGCTCCGCAAGTCACAGAGATCGGCGGATATGGAGGCAGCCATGAGCTCCCATCGTTGCTTAGCCTTGCCATATTTTTCCACCGGTTCAAGGCGCTTGATGAAGAGACCAAGAAGAACAAGAAGAAAGCAAAGGCCTTTAGAGCTGCTTGGGGTTCTGTCATGCTCAATATGCTTCATACGATTTCCTTTGTCCAGACGAGTCCACCATTCTTGCCCCCCAGGGCAGTGGCATTTTGCTTGAGTCAGCTTTGAGTTTTGTGGGCAATGCTAATGTCAGGGGGTAGTATTCCTGTGAACACTATCCAAATAGATCTATTTTCTAGACCTTTCAGTCCATCAACAACTATCGCAAAGTGCACTTGACCCAGCTTTTGCCGAGCATATTTCCACTTCAGGAGCAGACTCAAAGGTATCCAAAGAAGATGCCGGAGGAAGCTGTGTTGTTTCTGCGGATGATGGTGCGATCCTCGCAGAAAAATGACATGAGCAGAGCCGAGCCCCGCTGATGTTGCTGCAGTTGTTGGTCCGTGGACTCTGCTCCCAACTGGATGCCGAACTGACTGATACTCAGCACTGGAAGAACTGAGCAAGTGACATTCTGAACATTTTTCATCAGGTAGTGGGCATATAATAAGCAAATGAATCAGAACTCCCAGCAGCGAAACTGTTTTGCCAGCAAAAACATCATAAGCAGCTGTTTTCCCTATAATTTTGCTGGTTGTTATCCACCATGATCCATTATTGATGGTTGATATTGACCCACAGCCATATCCAGTTGGCCTCCAATTTGACCGAGGCCCTTTCTTCAGCTCTTTGAGCAGCACGCTCGTCGTGCTTTGGTACACCCCCTAGTGGCGATTCACCGAATTGGAACAACGCAGCCAACTCCGACATCAGGTGGTCAGGTTTCCCACCGTCAAGCGAGCACTGCGTACATTGCCTGCTGATGAAGATGAGAGGCCTGGAGATGAACAATCTCATGTTGAGTGCAAGCAGCAAGAACTGACTGTTTGATGCTGTTTGCATAGAAATTAGATTGCAGTTTAATGCCAGTTTCATGCTTTTGATTACAAGAAAGTGCAATCAATGAGCTTTCAACCATCAACATTGCCATGGCATTTTGCAGGTCACACGCCTTGAGCAACAAGGCTGGGCGGATATCCGGACAACAAAACGACACAAATATGGAGACAACCTTGAGATAACCCCCAAGGATAAGCACCCTTATCAGGTGGGAAAGAAGGCCTGGGATGACGTCCAATCTCTTGACTCGAAGCTCATGATTTGGTGTCCAAGTGCACCAAAGAAGTGTCCATGACTGACCGTGGCTTAGCAAGTTATTACCCATGATTCATTGCTCATCAACCGACTTAGTCTACCAGTAGATAGAAACAATCAACATACATAAACCGTGATCAATCAAATCCATCTCCAGGACTATCAAGCTATCCCACCATCCAGCACGATTCACAAGCTTCTTATCCATCAAAACCAGCTAACAATTTGCAAATAACAGCAATACCCAGTCTAACCATGAAGAACTATGACCACCCTAACCACCATCAGAACCATCAGACACCACCAGACATCACCAGACATCACCAGCAACCCGCTGGACCTCCGCCACCCCCATGGCCAGGCCGGCCCAGGAACTGCGGTTCGGCAGGTCCTGGCACGGCTCGTTTTGGAACGACCTGGCCTTGGAATCCAGGTGGACCCAGCGCTTGGCGGTGCTTTGGTGGCTGATGGTGGCCGGTGATGCCTAGTAAATGGTTTATACTGGTTAATTGTCTTTAAACCGGTTAATGGTGGTTGCCGGCGCACCAGTATACCGGTGAATGGTGTTTAATGGTGGTTTATACTGGTGCGCACAGATCGGAGAGAGTCTGTCTTTCAACATGCCCCGGTTGTGCAGGGCACGGCAATAGGTGGAATTCACCTGAGAATGCAATCAGATACGACATGACAGCTGAAGCCTATTATTGTTATTATTATGAAGTGAAACGCTTGTATCTGACCTCAGTAAACATTCTGAAAACACTCTCTTCGAGAGACTAAGAAGATCGAATGAACCGTCGGTAGGAAGCATATCTTTGATGCCTCTCAGTCGCAGTTGCTTGTTCAACATCCACAGGAATCGTCATGCTCACAGTGGCCGCTTGAGAAGGAAATGCTGGAAGATCATCATCTCTCATACGATTTGCAATTTTGGGAACAAACTGTGAAATCACCTCCAGGGTTGCAACCCGGTGTGGCATCCATGGTCGCAGCTTAAAACCACGCAAATATCCACCAGCTCCGAAAAACCTCAAGGATTTAATTTGTGTACATTTGTGAGAAGATGCATAGGCAGGACTGGTGGTTTATAATGGTTAATGATGGTCAATGGTGGTCAATGGTGGTCCATGGTGGTCCACGGTGGTCAATGGTTGTTAGTAATGAGTAATGACAACCAGCACCTAATTTATGGTGAATCGATGTTTTACCTACGGTTCATCTACGTTGATCTATGTTAATCTATGGTCAATTTATGGTTCATCTATGCTTAACGGCGAATGTATCTATCAATACGATTAAATATGGTTGCAAAGGCATCAGAACGAAGAGTAAAGCATGACAAATGATTGATCTATGGTTAACACTGGATCAAAATAATGTTTGTTTGATCAATGGTCTTGGTGGCTAGTGAGAGATCCAGATGTCAACAAACCCTCCGCGTTTGATGGGAACCAGCTACTGAGTTGGCTAAACAGGTGGTGTATTCATATGGATCTCCCACTGTCCCATGGATTCAACCATGACAACCCATCATCAATTTATGAGTGATCGT
Source organism: Symbiodinium kawagutii (assembly GCA_009767595.1). Lineage (NCBI taxonomy): Eukaryota > Dinophyceae > Suessiales > Symbiodiniaceae > Symbiodinium > Symbiodinium kawagutii. Next base: position 128,296 of record VSDK01007109.1, on the reverse strand, counting down.
GATAAACCACTGTTGAGGGGGTTAATAGCTACAAAGTAGAACGGTAAACAACATTTGAACATACTTAAATAACCATTTGAACATACTTAAACAACCATTTATCAAATCATTTAACGGTAAACAGTATGGTTTTTCCGTGGTTTGAACATGTCATTGCTGGAGCGAGCCATACCTGGCCGTTTCGTCGCCAGGCTGCTGTTTATGTGGGTGATGACTGCGTTCTCGATGAGTACCTTGGGCTGATCTTTGAAGACCTGAAGTCAGCTGTAGGAAGATGGAGGTCTCCCAAGCCATAGGAAATTTCCCAAATCATCAAAGTCATCAGCATTCCATAGCATCTATTTTTTGGGTCCTCTATTTTGAGAGACACCCGTATCTAGACCTTGGCTTTCGTGTGATTTGGGATCAATTTGTTGATTAACAAATGGTTGGTTGACTTGCGCATATTTTTCATGACCACCGACCAGATTAGCGATGGATCAACCATCAATTTGTTTGGTTCTTGTTTGAAGTGGTAGGCTTTGGGAGCGCTGGGGCCTGCCTTGAAGGTGTGGAGGAGTCCTTGGGTCCACAGATCCTCGGCCAATGCTGCGGTCGACCAGGATGCCCCTGGCCGACTTGTCCCGTGCCAATCTCAAAGGAAGATGTGGACTGGAACATGTCAATCATGTTATATCATTTCAATGATTACCATATGATCATGTTATATCGTTTTAATTTTAATGGTTCCTATCTGATTACTAATCATGTTAATGGTTACCTCATATGATTAGTGTAAGCATCACTATTCCTCAGTGAAGCATTATTTGTGCAGTTTGCCTTGCCTTTGCTTACACCCGGAATCCAAAGATATCCAGAGGTTCCAAATGGTTCCAACTTTCAGTAACTTTCGCTGGTTCACACATGCTTTCGCAATGCAACACTCAGCTATTCATGGCATTGAGAAGTTTGGAGCGTCAGCATGGGCCCAAGGTTTGCCATGGCTGCTTGCACTTGGCAGTGCAGAGAAAAAAGGCAGCTCAGAGAGCAAAGTTGAAGTGTCAGACCTCACTATTCCATTGACAGCGACGGCCAAGGTAAGATCAAGTACTCTGATCGCGTCATGACATTGATGGCCACCAGCTCAGCTTTGTCCATGCATTTGGGACACCAACTTCGGACTTTGGCTCGAGATAATTTTCCCTGTATAGTGTCTTACATAAAGTGTCTCTCACTATGTCTCACTAAGCTTGCAGCTTAGCAATTTGCTTCAGTGAATTCAGTCCCTTAGCCTCAGGACACTGAAAGCGCTAGTACGACTACCATTGCTGATGCTCTGTCACACAGAGCTGTTCCCTCAGCTTGGAATCACAAGAGCACGGCTTAAAGTGCTTCGTTTGCGAACTTCATCGTACTTTTCTAACATGCCGCTCTTTAAGAATCCAGGAAGTTCACACAAATTAGCTGCAGCGCAGAATCCCATCCCAGCTGTCGAATTTTTCCCTTCAAGGCCATCAAGGAGGATGGTGACGAACGTTTGCATCTCAGTGATCTATCATGTTGCACTGGGACTTGCTGCGCTTGTCTTTGCCTCCCAGGAGACGGTTTCATCTCCAGCCCCCTTGGTGAGTTGGCAGACAAGAAGCAGATGTTGAAAAAGTCGCTTGGTTGCACAGCTTTTAGGACTTCCCAGTTCCCGGTGGGAAACTCAAGGAGCAATGCAGCTTGACGGGGTCAGTTTCAATACAGGGTCACAGCAGTGGTAGCTGTGGTCACGGAACAGTGGTTGTGTGGTTCTGTTGTTGGCATGATAGCTGACCATAAAAGCAACGTGTCCAGTGCCTGATTGCTTGATTCAGACTTGAGATCTTAGGCTAGCCGGAAGCTTTTCCAGCAATCCCTGTCCTTCAGCCCGCCACCTGCCATGGGGCATCTCTCACACGCTTTCTGATCATATGAGATTTGATGTCTTCATGTTTGTGTTTCTGAAGCAGTCCACTGTAATGTTCAGAATGTGTGGAATCGAGCAGTGTCAGCAACAGGAACCGTCATCACTAGTTTGTGCTCTGGTAGACCGCTGCCAGGGGCGGGCTATGTAGCTGCAGCCGCTCTAGGCCAGTTGAATGGCAAGAGTGAGGCCAGCGGAATTAGATTGGACATCAAGATGATCAGATACCCAATACCATGAGACCATGAGAAAGCGATGGGTGTTCTCCAGCATACCTGTTGAAGGATACCCATCAATGGTTGCAGCCAACAACCACCGCAACTCTAGTGCTGCCAACCCGGGTTTCTGTCCAGCTGGAGACCACAGTTCTTGGATGTCTTGGTTTTTCCAATACTTGGGCCTAGTTTGGCTCAAAATCGGAGGTTGAGACGTTGGAGCAGTACCTGCAGTGGCCCCAGTCTCTACTACTGCTGAAGGAAATCAACACACGGAGAAAAACATTATATACATGCATCTGAATGAACCTAGGAGGTCATATAAATCATCTAGATACGCTTAGTGTGTGATGTTTTCAATAGCTCTCACCCCTGTGATTCTCGCTGTGTGTGGGGAACTCCTTTGAGTCTGGAGACACCGCAGCTCTGCGAAGGTCCAACATTCAAGCAGCTCATGGCGAGTTGTGCTTGGGCAGCTCGACGGGAGAGTTTGGAGCCTAGAAAAGTCAACAGGAAATACAGAGGAAATATATACATGGTGGTTTCTCAAAATAGAAGTGCCCCCAAATTATCCTCTATTTACATTTTATAGTAATAAACCAACCATTTTTTGGGTTCCCTATTTTGAGAAACACCTGCATGAAGATACAAGGAGAGTACAAGAAGAGTCAACTGGAACTCGAAATGATCTCTGCCTGAATCAGACGTTTGTCTCCAGCCTGCCACAACTCCCCAATAGGACGCAACCCAATTAACATCAATAAAGCATGGCTTTGGCTTCAAGAATCGTCAATTTTTTGGGGCAACAGAAACCGCGTGAGTTTTCTGTTTGGCAGGGACTGGGCCACTTTGTCGAGCGGCCTCTTTTCGGACCTGCGATCTTTGGCATCAGGAGAGGAAGCCCCCTCTTGGGGGGTCAACTGTCGATAGGTCCATAGGTGACAAAGGTTAGGCTTCGCCAAGATCCAGTTGAATCCAACATTTTTGTCAGGGTATGGTCATCCAACTGGTTACCTTTTGAACTTGCCATTGTAGTAAATCATTGAACACTATGAAGGTATTTGTATATACCAATCGCTTACAAGTACAACAACTTGGCTAGCAATACCTTACCACTGAAAGTTACAATTCACTTTGTAACAACCAGTTGCTTGACAGCATTTCAGACTGAACTGCATGATAGTGAGGATTGCAGTCGGTAAATGAAAATTACATGCCTTCGTTACGTCTAATGAGCATTGCCATTGTAGTGAATCGAGACTGTCATGGTGCGCCCTGGCACCAGGATCTTCTGGCTCTGGGTCAGGACTGCGATACCATCGATGTAACCCATGTCACTGTCGTTACTGTCTTTGACCCAATAGCACACTGGTGGCTTATAGCCAAGCTGTTAGGTAATTGCTGAGCTGATCATGGCAGCGATTTATGACTGACCAGATTTACATGATGGACATACCTACAATAAGAGGAATTCCCAGGTGAAATATCTTCATGTCTCATCTGATTCCACTGGTGGAAACATGTTTTCTTCGATGCTTCGTTTGCAGGAAACATCTTCATGGGCCCAGTGCTTGGTGGCGTGTCCAAAAAGAAGCCAGAAGCAGCCAAAGAGGCGCAGCTGGTGAGCTCAGTGTGTGGAGATTGGCTAGCCAGATGGTCCTTTCACAAGGCCAGCCATACGGTCAGGTCCTTTCATAAGTCCTTTCATAAGTCCTTTCATATCCAAAAACTCATACAGAGTTGGGGTTTCTAGTTTCTTTCGATGCATCTCAACAGACTTCAGACACAGCTCCTGCTGGACAGGACAAGCCAGCAGAAGGAAGCCTCCCGAGTCCAGGCCTTCATCCAGCAGTGAACATCATTGAAGAACCGATTTTGGTTCTCAAGATAGGCGTAGCCACAAATCATCCTGTAGTAAACCAAGTATAGCAATGAACCATACTAAACCATACTAATCCATCATCCATTTGGGGGTTTCCAACTTTAAGAAACCACCATTTTGGTACATCGAATTTCTCCAGTTTTTTGCTTTGCGCAACTCTGTGCACTGCAGGAAGGTTGCTAAGAAAGTCACTCACGTCATGTTGCAGCTGTGTTCGGCTGGCGCTTCCAAGGCACAAATGACACTCCCAAGAAGCCCGTAGGTTCGCGGGTCCTTCACTGACTTTGTTCAGTTTGGGTTGCTTTAGGTTTCTTCATGTTTCAGCTAGTTCATATCTGACAGGTCACAACCGCCAGTCCATCGCAAGGAGCGTCTTTGAGGTCTGAATGAGTTGCCTCAAAGCTGCTAGTAGAAATCATTGCTGTTTGATGAGTTGAATTCATGGGACCAAGAAGGTCCTCACTGTTGAACAGGATGCTGGAGGTCTTTTAGCTGATGTGGGGCTCGCCAATGCAGCTGCCAAGTGGTCCGCTGAAGCACGGGGGCTCAGGTGGAAGTCCCTACAATTGGAATCCTGCTGGCTTGTTGGCAGTAATCTTAAGCCAACTGGCATAAGAGGTGACAATCAGCTGGAGTCTTTTCCCCGAAGATTAAAAGAGTCGACATTACCTACGTACGCTAAACCCACAATCCATAAACTGAATTAGGAGGCAGTATCAAATTATAGCAAGCCCATTTATAATAGGGGTCCATTATATCTGGTCATTAAGACCAATTTTGGAATAGCTACCAACCATTATCAGGGCCTTACCGTTATCGTGGCTTTACACCAAATGTCTTTTTCGACAATGTAGATAGAAAGCAGTGAGCAGTGACCTAGTACCAAATGGTTACAAACTGGCAATGATCAGTGACCATTTTCAGATGCTTCACAAGTGCTAAGTATCACTGCATCACTTTGATGTTTCATGGTGGAGATCAAGCACCAACCGCAACTATCAACAAAATCATCAACCATCCACCTACTAATCTAGTTGATGGTTGATATGGTTGATTGACTAATATTTTTGGTTATAGTCATAACCAGCTACTCGTATATCATGCTATAACCAGCCACCAACTACTTGTTGCTCGTGGATTTGCTGCAGGTCTGTCCAGACTTGGCCTTTGCGGCAAGTGCTCGAAGCCGGTGACCCCATTCCCCGGGGGTCCGCGGTTGGAGATCCAAATGCATTGTGATGTCCATAGGCTAAGCCATAGGCTAAGCCTATTAAGGCTTGTTGAATAGTGCTGAGCATGGGTTGATCATGGTTAGAATGGTTGTTACATGTCGTTCATTGAAAACCTTTTGGATATCAAATATTTGGACATCAAATTATCAAGCAAAGGCTTGCCACATTGCTGAGAATTGGTTCATGATGATTGACCATGCTTGATAATTGGTTGGTGATGATTGATAAGGTTTGATATTGGGAGAGGGAACAGTTGGGTTAAGTATCCCCCACTTTTGAGAACTGCTGGGCCAAAGAATAGCTTACCGGGATTGGCTTGTTTCAGAGGACACAGGAACGACTTCGATGTTGAATGATTGGTTAAGAACACCAAAAAGAATCTAAAAGTTATGAACCACGGTCATATCATCCCTATCACGAACATGTAGATGATGGCAGGTCCAGTCTTCATGACTGGCTCCTGGCCAGGGTGAAAGTTGACTGTTGTTCATTCTGCAGATTTGTTGGGGCGGCAGTGTTCAGATGAGGCAGAGAATCACAGAATCATAAATCTGCGTAAGCTGGCTCGAGAAAGACCATTTTTGAAAGGCATACTTTGAGAAGAACATATTCATGTTTATCATTTTTTTTGCAACCTACTCAGTGCCTATATTTCAGGTTTGTTTCTCATCCCTGCTTGCCAAATGTAAGTGTTTCCGAACCGGCAAATGAGGCCTTGCTGCAGCTGGAAACTTGGACAGGGGATAGTGCAAGCAGATGTGAACAGTCCAAACCACAATTCAAGAACTTGATTGTGGTATTCTCATGTCTTCTCCAGGCTGATGATGGCAAAGCTAGCTTGTCCTTTTGTTGCTGTCAGGTTCTTGCCTCTGCATCACCGGTAAGTCAGAGAAGGCCAGAGCCAGACTGGAAAATCTCCACACACTGCTCAAACAGACTTAACAGACAAATGGAAACACATCCAGTTTTCGAGCAGTATTTTTGGTTCGTTTGGTTTGACAGACTATTCTCACTTAGGATGTCCCCCAAATCCACCAGTTTCCCCACTAAGGGTCCAACTTTTGTCGGATTCTGGGCCCACATTGAACGGACACCCTGCACAGGCGCACACGGCACTCCCAGGAGCAATCTGGGGACGCTGATGGTTGGCTCTCAGACACTACTCGGCTGTTCAATCAGATTGAAGCCCTTTCGCCATTTTCAGATCTGTTTCGCATATCTTTCCATGGGCTTCACCATGGTTGGATTTTCCTTTTGTACACAGGATGGCTTATTGGTTATGGTAATTAGTCCTTACTGGGTACGAAAAGTTATGACTTTCCGAAATGTTCGACATAGTTCACCTTGAAAATCATCATTCTTCAATTCTGAATCTCTACCGTTCCAGTCCTTGGTTTCAGCCTAGGCAGCTCGTTGAGCTTTCTGTTTTCGCAGCTGGCTCCACCTGCTCGTGCGTGGGATGATCGTGGTCTTCAGGTGACCAGTAGCACAGCACCTTGCGCTCCTGACTAACAAGCCTGTTGAAGTAATCATTGGTTGCTTATGGTTGCTTATGGTTGATTAATGTTGGTTATGATTGGTTAATCAATGTTAACCATGTCTGAATATGTTTCATCAATTTGTCAAGGTTTGTTCATAGATGTTAATATTAATTGTAGTTAATGATTATGGTAAATAGTGAATAGATCAAGGTGTTTTTTGTTGACTAGCAGCAGCTAGTAGCTAACAATGGCTGGTCGTGGTTCGGTATGCCATCCATTCAACCAGCTGCCTTCAAATCAAAAGTACTTCAGAGGTATTTAAGGTACTTGACAGGTGCTTAACAGGTATACTTTTGCACTTTTCTATGATTTCCCATAGTAACAAATGAGCTGGAGTTTGGCAGCATTGGTCATCCTGGATTCGACGGCTATTTGCCAGAAATAGCACAACCACGTAGGCAAGAACAGTGGACAAGTAGTGGTTCGGGTTCTGGATCTGACAGCAATTCAGTATTCAAATCATGGCCTGGTTGGGCCTCCAACTGCTTCGACCTCCCTATGCAGCGAGCTGGCTTCCAGGTCATTGAACTCGAGGATGGAGCCTCAGCAGTGGGTCAGAGCCCAAGTTGGGAGCTGCTGTAGATGGGCATCCTGCTACCACAGCTGGTCGAAGCCAAGCCGCAGCTTGCTATGGCATAGCTCAGCACGGGCTGAACTAAGGCATGGGCAGCTGCGGTGGCCTCCTTGGTTATGCCATCCAGTGGCCAACGGTGCGCCCAGCCCTGCAGCCGAAGCAACGATGGTACAGATTGATTCACCGATGGCAGCCACTCTACTTGGTGTCAAGGTGTCAAAAATATGTTTAAGCATCTCTAAGTTTCTCCAAGTATATCTCAGTATAAATGTAAATAAATGTAATCTATTGATATCTATTGTGTATAATTGTATACATAGTATGCGTATATGATAATTACAATACATCTTAGCATGTCTTCCTATATCTAAGTATCGTCGATGGCAAGTTCTGAGTATCAAACAGTCTTGGCTCAGCAACTCACTTCTTGACTCAGTCGCTGGAGGCCTCCAAGCCTGTAACAGCCGTCATTCTGTGCAACCAGTTGAGCATGATGAGCGTTCCATCCCAAGTCTTGGCTGAAGCCTCAGAGTTGTGGCCCGGGCATATCCATTTTTTCATGGCGGTTTCTCAAACTAGGGGAACCCCCCCAAAATGGATGGTTTCTTACTAAGAGTGATTACACAAAGGATGATTTGGCGCTACCCTTGTTTTGAGAAACCATCATATCCTTAGATTCCT
>VSDK01007109.1:47715-120234 GCA_009767595.1 Symbiodinium kawagutii | reverse complement strand
TAGATTGCTGATACCCATCAAGATTGAGGCAACGATTGTGGATGCAATGCGCTTGCCGCGGCCAATTGGCTTGGCATGAGCGCTCATTCAAGGCATTTGAAAAAAGGAGTGCGGCTGTGCATGAAACCCCGGCCGTGTGACGTACTGTTGCTGTGTGGGTCGATTTTTCGATTGGAATATTCCTTCTAAGATATGGTGGTTTCTCAGAATAGGGGTACCCCTTAATCATCCTTTATTAATGATTTGTAGTAATAAACCAACCATTTTGGGGGTCCCCGAATTTTGAGAAACACCCATATCTTCAAGCGCTTGGGTAGCTTGTGTGGTCTCTTGCTGTAACTTTTTGCCGCTAGCGTTTCGGCTTCCAGGTCTTAGGCTTGTACGCAGAGTTTCAGAGATGGGCTGTACAACCTCCCTGGCTTTAGATCCAAAAGTGGATGAACAATACCAACCGCCGTTGGGTCGATGCCTTACAGCTACTGTACTTTCAGCAAGCGAATACTGCGGATACTGCGCCACATTTGTGCTGGTTACTTCCGCGACGCAGGTGAACCCAATCCTTCCAATCCAGTGTGCTGGATGGACATCATTGCAGATGATAAACCTGTTGGAAGGATCGAAGTGGAGCTGAAGGTCGGTGAAGTGAAGCATGCAGTGCCACGAGCGAATTGAACCTGTGGCAGTCACCCCGTGCAGTTGCGCCTCAGCAATGCCTCAGGCGGACCAGGTTCCAAAAACTGCAGCAGCCTCAGCTGTTCAGAACTTTTGCTGCAGATTGCTGCAGCTAGTCCGTTTTACATGCTTTTGCGTTCCTGGCATGACAGATACGGTTTGAAGAAAAGGGAAACGATAAAGAAGTGAATTGGACAGTAGGGTAGTGTTCTCCTACCCAAGCACAGACCCCCGGGAGACTGACTTTTCACAGCCCAGCAGCTGAGGCCGAAAATTTCCGGGCGCTGTGCAGCGGAGAGAAAGGATTCGGCTACAAAGGTCTGGCATCTTTGATCAATGCTGTGACACTGAGAAGCACCCTTTCGTTGAGCGAAGCAGTTCAGAATGGTTTGGCCAACTTGATGACTAGCCCTGTGCAAACTGCGAAGGTTCCAAGTTCCATCGGATAATTCCGGAGTTCATGTGCCAGGCCGAACTTTGGTAGGGGTTCGTTGTCCAGCTGATTGTAGTACCTTCAGGTAGAAGTGAAAGTACTGGAGTGGCTTTGAGTTCTTTGAACTGTGGCTGGACATGATTGTCTTTCTGTTTCCTGTACTTGGCTTCAAAGAAATGATCATTGTTTTTTATAAAACCAATTACATTACATAGACTCAACATGACTCAACCAGTCATTGGCTACTTTGCACTTCAGACTGATTTTGTGAGAAGATTTTGTGAAGGGTGGTGACTTCACGAAAGGTGCCTTGGCGAGTCATCAGCCAACCCTTGCTCAATCGTTGGCAGTGAAAGAGTTTCAAATGCTTAGCTTTCCCAGCTCCATTGAGTGGTACATGCTGACATGCACCATTCATTCCATTCCATTTGAACCAAGCTGTGGGGAATCTTGTTGAAATTCCACGAATGAATTCCGAATTCCTCTTGAAGCTGGATGATCGAGGCAATGGGACTGGGGGCAAGTCCATCTACGGTGAAAAGTTTGAAGACGAAAACTTCACCTTCAACCATACTGGTGCAGGAATTCTGTCAATGGCCAACGCAGGCGTCATGTGGTGCCCCGCTTCGGCAATGGTTTCTGTATTTGTGCCCTTGAGTACTGTTTCGGTGCACAAAAAAAGGGGGCACAGCTTGAGAAAGATTGAAAGTACAGAGCGATTCTGTCCACCTTCCAGTTGTCCAATTGATGCTATCCCAAACAATCACATTTTTAGAGAAGAGGCAAGTCCTTTGCATTCCTTTATGCAAGTCTCCTTGTGCAGGGCCAAACACGAATGGAAGCCAGTTCTTCCTGTGCACGGTGAAAACGAGTCACCTGGATGGAAAGCACGTGGTGTTTGGCCAAGTCATCAAGGGCTACTCGGTGGTGAAGGCTGGGATGACTCTCAACAGGACATGGGGGAGGAAGGTCGCCTAATCTGCAAGGCCATCGAGAAGCTTGGGAGCGATGAGGGAAGGACTAAGATGCCGGCCAGATACTTACAGCAGGACATTGAGAGACCAGGAGAGTTCTAAGATGTTCTAAGGTCCATTTTGGCTTAGCAAAATCCTGCTGATGCTTCATCAACAGTTTTTTTTCCCTTGGTTTCCTTGGAGCCTCAAGGTGAGAATCAAGGACTGTGGAATTGTGTGAGGCTGCCAGGCGCCGCAAAGATCAGTTTTCTCCATGTGAGGGTCACGAAGGTCTTTGAAGGTCATGGAACGTCATGGAAGGTCATGACACACCGTGTCTTTGAAAATCGACTCCAAGTTGATGCTCATCCCCTCTTGCAGGTGCGGCCCCAGGCTGATGGCACGGCAACAGACCTGCTATCACTGTAGGTTTTGCGTTGAGGGTCGTCGAAGCACTTGCCCTGACGTGTTCATTTCAGCATAACGCAACGGGAAGAGAACACGTCGCAGCGCTGCAGAGTGTGCCGAATTTGCAATGCCAAAGCTGGTTGCGCTACTGCTTGGAGGTACACGCAGCCCCTTTGTATTACAACACACCAGACACCTTCATGGTACTGTCAAAAGATTTAAAAGGCTGCATGCATGAGATTTTGCGAGCACCTGCAGCTTCTCTCAAGAGATCCATCGAGACATGTCGCATGTTTTTGTGCAATTTTGGAGACACAGTGAGAACTGAAATGCGGCGAGACTAAAACATCCCTTCTAGATGCACAGGGCGAAACATGGTGAAACTGAACAAGTTCAAAACAGGCACCAACCTCGCAGGCTTTAGCTAGGAACATGCCATTCCTGACAGTATAAGGCTTCATTTGTTTCCCTTCCCGTCTCAATTTGTTGTCCCTGTGCCATGCAGGATGGTTCACTGCATCACGTGCTTGTACCGCAGGTCCATTCATCAACTTGCAGGTCAAATGTGAAGAGTCTCAGCAGAACAGTTCTTCCTTGCGCCGATTCCCGGAGTCATCAAGTTGTCCGTCTCGGATGCGTGCTTGGCATCAGCTGTAGTGTCTTGTGGCATTCCTACATGAGACCAAGAAACCGAATCAGCTTAAGGAGCAAGCAGAAGAACAGAGAGGAATTAATGCAACCACGAAATGCTAAGAGCAGATATTGGAAGTGGAAAGACAAGATCACAGTTCACTATGCAAAGGCTGAGTCAAAGATACCCAGTGACTTCGCAGTAGTACTCCTCCACGGTTTTGGCGTAGCCTCCTTTCATTATGAGTCGCAATTTCTTCCTTTGAGCCAGGCTGGTTACACAGTCTATGCCATGGACAACGTTGGGGCTGGTTTGTCCTGGCCAGATGTGGATCCGGCTCCGGGCGGGCCAGCAGAGCTCAGAGATACTGTAGGCAGCCAATGGGGATTCGGCCAACCTGCGGAAGGCTTTGAGAACATCGTCATTGGAGAATCCTTGTGGGTAGAGCAGATCGCAGAATTCATCTCTGAGCATGTTGAGGAGCCCAATGTGATTCTGGCAGGAAACTCCTTGGGGGGCTATTTGGCCGTTCTGGCGACTGCGCTCATGAGCCAAGAAGCAAAGTCCACCAACGCTAGCGTTGAAAGGATCAAGGGTGTCGCACTCATAAATGCAACCCCCTTTTGGGGCTGGATTCCGAACAAATTAAAGAATCCATCGCTGTATGACACTTTCCCCTGGAAAGGTGTGTTGCCAATTCCAGAGAGTGTCAGAAACTTTGCCCTCAACTGGTACAACACCCTGCGCAATCCCGATTCCATCGAATGGCTCTTGAACTTTGTCACCTCCAATCCTGCCGGGGTGGGCCATGAACTACCTCGGCGCATTGCTGCAATGGCAGACCATCCTGCAGGAGCTGCTGCCTTTGCGCAGATTGTTTTTACACCACAGGCAGATTTGACCTTCGATGAAGCCCTGGACAAAGTCGTAGAGCAGCAGATCCCAACCCTCCTGTTGTACGGCAGGGAAGACCCTTGGATCGTACCATACTGGGCTGCACGAGCTTTCAAGAGGGCACCTTCCGCGGATTATTTGCAGCTCTCGCCCAGTGGTCATTGCCCACACTTTGAGACACCTGCCACCGTGAATGAGTGCCTACTTCGATGGCTCCGCCAGAAATTTCCCAGGGAGGAAGAGGACCACGAGGCATTGCCCGTCTCAATTGGAGACTCTTTTATTGTGTGCGAAGAAGATGCACGGAAAATTTCAGTCACAAGACGAGGCCTACCCGAGCCTTTCCGTGATGGTGAGATTGTTTGGGATGATTTGCCAGCATGGGTTCAGTCCCTTTTTTAATTATGTTGGAACATAGTTGCCATGCTACCCTAGGAGACCATGTGGGTCGCCTGCACGAGATCTATTAAGATTTATGCTCATGCAATAAGTCTTGAGCAATTTAGCTACTAGCATACCGCAGATGTCCGGAGATGTTTGGACAAAAAACTGTCTTGCAAATTCTGCACGAGTAGTCCCCTGTTCATGTCGCAGCCAACCTTGTCCTCGTAGCTCCTACCCTCTTAACAATGGCATCCTTTCATGCTGAGTTGGAAGGATGGTGTGGCACTTGGTCTGGCGCTTGCTCTAGCAAGCTGAAGCAAGAGCCTTTGCTATACCAGGATCATCGAGTCATCCATTACACATCGAGTTTTTGTATCTTTTCGTCGCTGTCAAGACTTCTTTGGCTGTTCAGTAAAGCTTCAACGCAACCCCGAGGTGAAATATGTTGACATGATGTGACATGAATTGAAATGACGTCCTCTTGCGTACATTCATCAGTCAAGAAGGATTTCTGATTCTGATGCACGTGACAATCATTTTTTTGGTGAGGATTAGGATTCTCATGCTCATACCGAGCCTTCAAAGACATGCGAAGCAAAATAATCAGCAATGATATTTTTTGTTCTCTTCAACCAGAAGGATTAGTTCTGGCTGCAAAGCGCCTCAGATGAAAGACGGATCTCAAAAACCTTCGGACCTATGCATGGCGGTTTTCCTTTTTTTGGAACCTTTTAAGTTGGAGATGAATTAAAGCCTGTTGGTGCTCACACCCATACACCCACACATGCAGATTGCCCAAAGTGGCATCCAATGTCTGCCTTTGATCAGTTGCTTCCGCTTTGGCCCCAATGAAGGCACTGTGTTTCAAGATTTGGAAAGGAGCTGAGAAACCGTGTAAATGTGTAAATCATAGCTTCTGTTGTTGAACACTCCAGTGTCGTCGCTATAGTCAGGGAATCGACTCAACATTTCTGAACGGAACGGCAGGGCTCACGGGGGGGAGGGCATACGACTCGTATGACTCTGCTACGACAGGTAGACCGCCTTGGCGTCCTATGTGCCAGGTAGGGTTTTCGGAAGCTTGAGCAGTAGCAGTGCGCAGCAGTGCCCAAAACTTGTCGTGGATCAATGGTGCAGGGCTACTCTAACCGTTTACCTGACTGCAAATCGGGGATTGTCCGAATCTGTCGGAATAGGATGGAAATAGGATGGAATACGAAGCAGTCGTGTTTCCAACCCTCAAGTTTCGTGCTGAAATGTCCACAGATTCCATCAGATTCCTTCAGATTCCCATGGAGCGTAGGCTGGGCCTTTGCAGCAGAAACGAGGCGGATCGCTACGCAAGTCGCGTCCTCAGCATGTGGCAGCTGCCAGTCTGTTGGGGCGACGAATCATCCCAGGACTCGGACAGATCCTGGTGGATGGACAACCTGCGAAGAGTGCTGCGGCCAAGCTCCCAGGGGTACCCAGCTGCAGTGTTTCTGGCAAGGCCTGGGAGTAGCTCCAAGGTAACAGTTGAAGTATGTTGAAGTGTGAGGTGCTTGTTGCCAGTGATGCTGCCATCGAACTCAGTGCCAGAGCCAAGAGGATGCAGGCCCTCTCTGGGCCTTCAGTGGGATGGGTGTCTTTCATGTGGTGCAGTTGCTTCTCACATATGTAGCTTTTGAGAGCTTCTGAATTGACACAGCATGAAGACTTCAGTGTCAGGCCGACAAAGTGACATTGTTGTCCCTTGACCCGCAGATGCATCAGATGCATCAGATGCACAGCTCAGTGGCTTCAGCATTTTCAGCATTTTCAGCGCAGCTTTGGGCGGTGAAATTTCTTTCAGGTTGCACAAACCCTTGCGCTACGCATCTTGCCGAGCTCCTCCCGGAGTACCTTTGGCAAGGAAGCTCCTGGCGAGGTCCTCAGAGTTGCCACCCGCCATCTTTCAAGAACTTGGCTTCAAAGTTGACATAAGTTGACTATATACTTGACTACTGGACTACTTTGCTTGACTACTTGACTACTTGACTACTTTACTTGACTACTTTATACTACTTTCAATTATCTTGATGAGATGAGCAAGTAGTCACGTGGTCTAGTCAAGTAGTCAAGCAGTCAAGACAGGACATGACAGGATTAGATTCGTGATCCCCTGAGGTGCCCGAGAACCGTGCCCTGAGCTGTCGAACGCGCCATGATCCGTGGGACTCTCAGCGGAGCCACGGGCAGCTTCCCGGGCCCGGGCCGTGTAGCCGAGGCGCCAGCTGAGCAAATTGGATGCGGTGGATGTCCTCGACGAGGCCTCGCTGGGCTCTGAGAAGTCGCATCAGCTGCAGAGAAGTGCTGTTGGTGAAGCACGAGAAGAATGTTAGATGATTTAGGAGATAACTACTATAGTATACTATAGTGATTTTTTTATTACTACTAGTGATTTTTTTATATTTTGATTTTAGCATTTTGAGAGCGGTTTAGCAGTATGAACGAAAGAATATGAAACAATTCTAGGGGATCACTGGGGATTGTATTTCTTTTTCTCCTTTGGCTGAGGACTGGAGTGCTGCTTTTCTCGCAAGATGGTCGCGCTACTTGCCAAGTTTTTGGCAGAGTCTGTTGATTCCTGACCAGTGTTTCTTTCAAAACAAGAGAGCTCGCGAAAGTAAATACCAAAAGCTCGATTCTGCTAGCGACCTAAATCATCCATGCTTTCTAGGTATAGAGTCTTTTGAGTGTCCACTACTCGTCTACAAGCGGCAGATTTCTTGTCAAAGATCTGGTGAACATGTTGACTGCTGGAACTTACCACGAACCTCTTGCGCAACACCAATTTGGCTCCAGTCCAACCGGTCGCAGAATGGTCAACTACTCACTGCCCGAGGTTGCCACATGCGTTTCTCGCGATCCGCAGCTGGACAAGGACCGCGGTTGAACCTTGGAACTGAGGTTGACGGATGTCTCGAAGGTTCCAAAATCTCTAAGTAGGTCCAGATGGTCGAGATTGGGCTGGCACTTGGGCTGGCATATGCTGCGATACTCAATATTTTGCAATGGCAAGATCTCTGAAATCTGTTCACTCTCAGAAGTTTTGTGTGTGTCTGGCAGGAGTACAAAATCATTTCCACCGGGGAGGCAACTGCAAGCCAGCTGCGTGCGCTGGAGCTGAATCTGAGCACTGTCTCTGGTGAGGTCCAGGTTGGGGCCCCAGGTGTTCCCACAGGTCACGATGGGTTTCCATTGGGTTTTCCCCAAACATGGCACCATCATTACAAAAAAACATGTAAGTGATAAAGGATTGATAAATAGATCATTGATCATGATCAACATGAGAAACGTAGCTGGAAAGTTTGGTGATGCTCAAAGCTGTAAAGATAGCTGGAAAGGCCCCAAGAGGCCACTGCACTTTGCGCGGATCAGAGACGATCATCAGATCGCAGCATCCGCGGCCCAGGTTGAACTGGAGAAGGAAAAAGCTTACATCCCCCGAGCGCAGAAGGCCTTGAACACTTGGGTTTGATACGCTGGGTCAATGGATGTCAATGGTGTACATCCAAGAATGGGTGTTTCTCAAAATAGGGGTACCCCCAAATCATCCATTTATAGTCACTTATAGTACTAAACCAACCATCTTTTGGGCTCCCTATTTTGAGAAACCACCAAATTGGCAGTTTCATTTTCATTTTCAGGCATCAAAATTGGCAGTTTCAGTTTCATTCCCCGAAAAATAACAACTGCAGGGTGAATTGAGTAGTAGTTACAGTTGTAGAGCTATGTTGCAGTTTCAGTTTCATTGCTCTGAACTATTCCTACAATATAGGTGAATTGAGTAGTTGCAGAGCCTGTTGCAGGGTATACGACGGGGGCGATTTCCCCATGATTTAAACCACGAGTTTCCGCCAGGCCAAAGCTCCTTCCGCGCCAAAGTTGGAGGCGATCCCCAGCCCTGTGGAACCAGGGGGGAAAGCTAAGAGATGTGGGATGCTATAGGTAAAGTGATGTAAATATTGTAAATTGATTACTCTTGGTAAGAACAACAAAACTTTGTGAATCAAGGTGAGTGGTCTACTTCTGACCTGGGACAAATTCAAGACTTTTGTTCTTTTTTGTTGTATTTTCCTTACCCATACTAGCTCAATGCAAAGCCATGCTCTCCAGGAGACCAAACCAGTAGAGTCGTCGACTATCCGCGTTGTGATTTGTCGATTTCTCAGTGTGACTCGATGCTTGTTCATGGTCCTGATTCTGCAGAACAGTCTGGACATGTCTGGACCAACTATTGAATCCGACTAGACTAATATTAGACTTGGCAACAATTTGGAACCCTTGAGGTGGCTTGGTCACATCGTCAGCACTGCGACAGATGTCAACTCAGCATCGCTTGCTGCACAGAGATTTGGGGAGTTTGGGCTCTGTAACCTTCGACCCCTGTTCGGTGTGGCAGGTGCGGGCAAGCAGGGATACTGCCATACTCCATTACCAGAGTTCGCATTGGCGGTGTGCGCACGATTCCTGGAGCCAGCATGGAAGTCGGTCAACCTGATGATCCTGCTTGCATTTGCTTGCTGTACCAAGGTTTAGGCGACTTGCCTTGTGGCCAGTGGACGGTGATTCCACGTTTTGGCCTCAATTCTTGCGATGTGCTTAGGGGTGCAACGAGTGCATGGTTCCTGTGTAGGCGTGGATGAGCTATTGCTTCAGTACATGACCTGCAAGACTCACGAGGAAAAATTGCCACATGCTCTGCACATTTGCAGTTTGGTCGCACTTTTCTGAGCAATCTTGAGATGCATTTGAGGATATGTTTCAGTGAGATGTGCTTACTTTCTTTAGAATGATGCATCTTGCTAGCACTTTTTGCTCATCCCTCCCGTCGAGTGTGCATTGCCGAAGTCGATTTCGGGTCATGATCTCAATCGTTGGAGTGCACATGATTTGACTTTATTTGCATTGCAATGTTCACATGTCAGTTTTGCTTGGACAAGGCAAATGGCGACCATTCAGTATGACGATGGCGGCATCAACAGGCAACGTGCTTATGAAATACTACGAAACACCATGTTTCTTCAAATCTATCAAACATATTTTTATGATCATTGTCCGTTTAAACAAACTATCAATACACATCACTGGTCTTGTCGACATGGTATCCATACCGCGGCCCCAGACCAGGGGTCGGAAGCCAAAACCTTGGCTTTCAGTGGCCAGTGTAGTGTGGCTGAATTGTTCTGCCAGGGTATCGCGTGAATTGACGCAGCCCAAATCGCAGGTTGGAATTGTCAGACGATGTCACGATGTCTCTACCGTTTTTGCCCGATCGCTCGCGAGTTCTCGTGAGTTTGTGGGTGTTTCTTGCAGTTTATGACGTGTATGTCTGTCAGAAACGGTCAATTTGGTACCAACAATACTAAGGGTTTAGGAGTTATATGGAGTTATCTATGGTTATCTCCTGTTGTTGGAATCACTGCAGGCTAGTGGTGAGTGTGACAACTGCAGCTCCTTTGCTGCTGACTCATGTGAGTCCTGCTCGCCAGGGGGCATCACAGGCTATGCTTCATGCTGTGGGGATGACGCCTGAGGATTTGAACAAGGCTCAGGCGGGACAGAAGATGCCAACGTGGCCATTGGCAGCATTGGCAAAGCGTGGGTTTATAATGGTTTAAATATGGTTTAATATGGTTTATATACTTTGCAAAACCGGCGATACAACGAAATCACTTCTTATCAACATGGTCGGCATGACTGGGGAACGACCAGGCACAATCGTTTTGAATCTTGGGCTCAAGAGGTCACCCTGGTTAACACCAAGTATTTGACATCAATTGAACCGTCAACTTTCCCAAACTACTTGTAACC
Organism: Symbiodinium kawagutii; assembly: GCA_009767595.1. Taxonomy (NCBI): domain Eukaryota; class Dinophyceae; order Suessiales; family Symbiodiniaceae; genus Symbiodinium; species Symbiodinium kawagutii. Next base: position 110,024 of record VSDK01007109.1, on the reverse strand, counting down.
AGAGTAGTTGACACCAAGTATTTAAAAACAATTGAACCCCCAACTTATCCCCGACTACTTGTAAGGCCAACAACTGATATTCCTTTCAACCTGTTGCTTCGCCCAGAATTTGTCGTCCAGGTCGGTATCGCGTCTGTGTGGTATCAGGGCAATCCTTGCAACATGCACCTGCTCTCGCTGGGGGAAGATGTGAAGAAAGAGGTCGATAAGGAGAGACTTGCTGGGCACAGCCACATATCACCGCGTTTCGCAAAAGTTATGAATTGATGTTCTATCACTTATATTGAAAGGCAAAGTCTCAGTTCTAAGTGACTTCCTGTTGCTTTCGCAAGACTGATCAAATAGTCCCTGGCTTCCAATGCATTCCCCCTTTTTCTTTCCTGCCCTTTTGGATCGCTTGCGGTTATGCTCTGTAATCGAACAAAAGCATGAATGGCTATCATTCTTTGTCGTGATCCATCGTCATCCGACATCACCATCAGCATCTTTCTGGCCATTATCAACATGATTATTGTATGATGATAGCGTGAATCAATCACAAACAATCTTTAGCCTTCATCAATATACGTTGCACAACAACCTGCATCAATATACATTGCACAACAACTCATGGCAGCTGGATCACTTGCTTTAGAAGTACCTTGAGGGTCTACAGTAGGGTCATCTGGGAAAAGTTTCCCGTCAAACACCTCCTCAAAAGGGTCTTGACGTACGCCTTAGCAAAATGCCCTCTGGTTGCAGTACTCAACTGTTACAGTTTTTGTTCAAAATCCTCCGAACATCCTTATCATATTCTAATATCACTTTTATCAACATTATATTTGATTTCTTATTTTTATCATTTGCTTCTTATCATTACCTTTCCTTTTGATGGTTTTGGTGTGACATCCTGGAGTTGCTGGTGGCACTGCTCTGCCAGGATCCGAAGCTCTATGGGTTTCAGTTCAACACGATCGGTGTATCGGATGGTATGTCCATGGGCACAAAGGGGATGATGTATTCCCTGCCATCTCGCGACTCTTGGCAGCATGCAGACTGCCAATTCCTGGGCCAATCGCAAGCAGCAAAGCACGAACATGGCTCGAAATCGCACAGCCAACGGCTTTGACCAAGTTCTTTGCGAAGGAAGTGAGTACCAGGGGGTCAGCTGGTGGGTGACAACTTGTTGTGATGTTGCAACACGTGTGTCAGGCTAGCAAAAAAGGAGCCTTTCTGTTTTTTGGGGAGCAATTGGGCGAAGCTGGGGTAAGATCGAGAGAGAGAGAGAGAGAGAGAGAAGAGAGAGATGACCAATAGAAGGAAGAAGAGAGAAGAAGAGCGAGGGAACAGACAGAGAAGACAAGAGGAGAAAGAGAGAATAATAGACAGAGGCAACAGAAAGAAATACATAGCTTAAGTATGCCATATTGATATATAGGCTTAAGTATGCTTAAATACTCTGCTGACTCTGCTTAAATAGCTATCTATCTGAGATCCAGCAGGCATCAGTGCCTCTCGGATGAGGACTCCTGAAGCTGACCCAAGTTGAGCAATGAAGATGGCTCTTTCTTTGCAAGATCTCACCTCGAACGGCTTAGGGCAACTAAAAACACAACCAGCTTTGCTCCGTTCTAGCTCTGGCTTTCCTTCCCCATTCAGCTTCATTCCCTGATACATTCCCCGAGTTGGACAGTTTCACCCTTGAAATCATCGCATACATGCGCATACAACATTTGAGCTGCAGCTTTCCTGATGGGTCAAAGGAAATTATTGCAGATAGCATCGAATCTGCACCTTGGCAGCGAAATGCTGGGGAATCGCAATCCACCTGGTGGTGGGATTCCGGTGGTCCACCAGTTTCTCTCCATGCTTTCGCTCGCGCTTCTCAGGTCATGGGAGCTCAATTTTATGATGCCCTGGTCACGATTCCCGGCTGTGACAAGAACATGCCAGGCAGATGTTGTGATCAAACACGTTTCATCACGTTTCCGTAATTTGCACCCTTGGGTTTCACTCAATGCCTTGAAGAAGGTTATTGTTGGTTCTCTTTGCATGGTCGGTTTCACAAGTTTCCGTATCCTTGAAACTCCACCATGGCCTTTCACGGATTTAACCCTCCCGACCTTCAAAATTCTGACGCACCAGGCTGCGTGATGGCGATGATTCGCATGAACCGGTGGATTCCCCAGTGACGAAGCCGGTGAGGCGACCGTAGCCTTTTGATGCTGGACTTCGCCTAGGCCTTCTCTGATGCTCTACGGTGGAACCATCGCAAGCGGCCGAAGCTGCAAAGGAGAGGATCTCGACATCGTCTCGACTTTCGAGGCGCCAGGGGGTTGTAACCTGCATGACTCTGCATGCCCTGGCTGCATCTTTGGAGCCAGGCATATGGAAAGTACATCGCTGGTTCCATCTCAGAGGAGGCGTGGAAACCAGGGGCACAGTCGCGAACTGCTTGTGTATAGCCGTTGTTCATGGCACTTCATCTCATGCGGGTGGTGCTCACAACATCTTGCAACATCACGATTTCAGAATTCGGGATATATCTCTACATATCTGTACAGTTCCACAGGTTTCGTTGATGATGTGGGTGTTGAAGCAACCAGTCTTCATCAGTGTTTCAACCTGTCAACAGACCCAACTCAACAGATCAAAGTCGTGCTGCTGATTTCTTCAGCAGTGCCGTTGAGGACCGCCTGGACATTGTGCGCAAAGCTTGTCCTGGTCCGGGGGCATGTGGTGGCATGTACACCGCCAACACCATGGCGACCGCCACAGAGGCTGGACACGGCGTCAAAGCTTTGGCCTTTCAGCAGGGCTGAATCGATGGCATTCAGTGGCTGTAGGGAAGCGTTCCGTCTGGTGGTGTATGGCACTGTATGATTACATATAATTACTGGTTTACAACTCATATTTACAACTCATATTTACAACATATTTACATCATATTTACAACTCATATTTACAACTCATATTTACAACATATATATACCACTCATATTTACAACTCATATTTACAACTCATATTCATCATATTTACAACTCATATTTACAACATATTTACATCATATTTACAACTCATATTTACAACATATTTACATCATATTTACAACTCATATTTACAACATATTTACATCATATTTACAACTCATATTTACAACATATTTACATCATATTTACAACTCATATTTACAACTCATATTTACAACATATTTACATCATATTTACAACTCATATTTACAACATATTTACATCATATTTACAACTCATATTTACAACTCATATTTACAACTCATATTTACAACTCATATTTACAACATATTTACATCATATTTACAACTCATATTTACAACTCATATTTACAACTCATATTTACAACTCATATTTACAACTCATATTTACAACATATTTACATCATATTTACAACTCATATTTACAACTCATATTTACAACTCATATTTACAACTCATATTTACAACTCATATTTACAACATATTTACATCATATTTACAACTCATATTTACAACTCATATTTACAACTCATATTTACAACTCATATTTACAACTCATATTTACAACATATTTACATCATATTTACAACTCATATTTACAACTCATATTTACAACTCATATTTACAACTCATATTTACAACTCATATTTACAACATATTTACATCATATTTACAACTCATATTTACAACTCATATTTACAACTCATATTTACAACTCATATTTACAACTCATATTTACAACATATTTACATCATATTTACAACTCATATTTACAACTCATATTTACAACTCATATTTACAACTCATATTTACAACTCATATTTACAACATATTTACATCATATTTACAACTCATATTTACAACTCATATTTACAACTCATATTTACAACTCATATTTACAACTCATATTTACAACATATTTACATCATATTTACAACTCATATTTACAACTCATATTTACAACTCATATTTACAACTCATATTTACAACTCATATTTACAACATATTTACATCATATTTACAACTCATATTTACAACTCATATTTACAACTCATATTTACAACTCATATTTACAACTCATATTTACAACATATTTACATCATATTTACAACTCATATTTACAACTCATATTTACAACTCATATTTACAACTCATATTTACAACTCATATTTACAACATATTTACATCATATTTACAACTCATATTTACAACTCATATTTACAACTCATATTTACAACTCATATTTACAACTCATATTTACAACATATTTACATCATATTTACAACTCATATTTACAACTCATATTTACAACTCATATTTACAACTCATATTTACAACTCATATTTACAACATATTTACATCATATTTACAACTCATATTTACAACTCATATTTACAACTCATATTTACAACTCATATTTACAACTCATATTTACAACATATTTACATCATATTTACAACTCATATTTACAACTCATATTTACAACTCATATTTACAACTCATATTTACAACTCATATTTACAACATATTTACATCATATTTACAACTCATATTTACAACTCATATTTACAACTCATATTTACAACTCATATTTACAACTCATATTTACAACTCATATTTACAACTCATATTTACAACTCATATTTACAACTCATATTTACAACTCATATTTACAACTCATATTTACAACTCATATTTACAACTCATATTTACAACTCATATTTACAACTCATATTTACAACTCATATTTACAACTCATATTTACAACTCATATTTACAACTCATATTTACAACTCATATTTACAACTCATATTTACAACTCATATTTACAACTCATATTTACAACTCATATTTACAACTCATATTTACAACTCATATTTACAACTCATATTTACAACTCATATTTACAACTCATATTTACAACTCATATTTACAACTCATATTTACAACTCATATTTACAACTCATATTTACAACTCATATTTACAACTCATATTTACAACTCATATTTACAACTCATATTTACAACTCATATTTACAACTCATATTTACAACTCATATTTACAACTCATATTTACAACTCATATTTACAACTCATATTTACAACTCATATTTACAACTCATATTTACAACTCATATTTACAACTCATATTTACAACTCATATTTACAACTCATATTTACAACTCATATTTACAACTCATATTTACAACTCATATTTACAACTCATATTTACAACTCATATTTACAACTCATATTTACAACTCATATTTACAACTCATATTTACAACTCATATTTACAACTCATATTTACAACTCATATTTACAACTCATATTTACAACTCATATTTACAACTCATATTTACAACTCATATTTACAACTCATATTTACAACTCATATTTACAACTCATATTTACAACTCATATTTACAACTCATATTTACAACTCATATTTACAACTCATATTTACAACTCATATTTACAACTCATATTTACAACTCATATTTACAACTCATATTTACAACTCATATTTACAACTCATATTTACAACTCATATTTACAACTCATATTTACAACTCATATTTACAACTCATATTTACAACTCATATTTACAACTCATATTTACAACTCATATTTACAACTCATATTTACAACTCATATTTACAACTCATATTTACAACTCATATTTACAACTCATATTTACAACTCATATTTACAACTCATATTTACAACTCATATTTACAACTCATATTTACAACTCATATTTACAACTCATATTTACAACTCATATTTACAACTCATATTTACAACTCATATTTACAACTCATATTTACAACTCATATTTACAACTCATATTTACAACTCATATTTACAACTCATATTTACAACTCATATTTACAACTCATATTTACAACTCATATTTACAACTCATATTTACAACTCATATTTACAACTCATATTTACAACTCATATTTACAACTCATATTTACAACTCATATTTACAACTCATATTTACAACTCATATTTACAACTCATATTTACAACTCATATTTACAACTCATATTTACAACTCATATTTACAACTCATATTTACAACTCATATTTACAACTCATATTTACAACTCATATTTACAACTCATATTTACAACTCATATTTACAACTCATATTTACAACTCATATTTACAACTCATATTTACAACTCATATTTACAACTCATATTTACAACTCATATTTACAACTCATATTTACAACTCATATTTACAACTCATATTTACAACTCATATTTACAACTCATATTTACAACTCATATTTACAACTCATATTTACAACTCATATTTACAACTCATATTTACAACTCATATTTACAACTCATATTTACAACTCATATTTACAACTCATATTTACAACTCATATTTACAACTCATATTTACAACTCATATTTACAACTCATATTTACAACTCATATTTACAACTCATATTTACAACTCATATTTACAACTCATATTTACAACTCATATTTACAACTCATATTTACAACTCATATTTACAACTCATATTTACAACTCATATTTACAACTCATATTTACAACTCATATTTACAACTCATATTTACAACTCATATTTACAACTCATATTTACAACTCATATTTACAACTCATATTTACAACTCATATTTACAACTCATATTTACAACTCATATTTACAACTCATATTTACAACTCATATTTACAACTCATATTTACAACTCATATTTACAACTCATATTTACAACTCATATTTACAACTCATATTTACAACTCATATTTACAACTCATATTTACAACTCATATTTACAACTCATATTTACAACTCATATTTACAACTCATATTTACAACTCATATTTACAACTCATATTTACAACTCATATTTACAACTCATATTTACAACTCATATTTACAACTCATATTTACAACTCATATTTACAACTCATATTTACAACTCATATTTACAACTCATATTTACAACTCATATTTACAACTCATATTTACAACTCATATTTACAACTCATATTTACAACTCATATTTACAACTCATATTTACAACTCATATTTACAACTCATATTTACAACTCATATTTACAACTCATATTTACAACTCATATTTACAACTCATATTTACAACTCATATTTACAACTCATATTTACAACTCATATTTACAACTCATATTTACAACTCATATTTACAACTCATATTTACAACTCATATTTACAACTCATATTTACAACTCATATTTACAACTCATATTTACAACTCATATTTACAACTCATATTTACAACTCATATTTACAACTCATATTTACAACTCATATTTACAACTCATATTTACAACTCATATTTACAACTCATATTTACAACTCATATTTACAACTCATATTTACAACTCATATTTACAACTCATATTTACAACTCATATTTACAACTCATATTTACAACTCATATTTACAACTCATATTTACAACTCATATTTACAACTCATATTTACAACTCATATTTACAACTCATATTTACAACTCATATTTACAACTCATATTTACAACTCATATTTACAACTCATATTTACAACTCATATTTACAACTCATATTTACAACTCATATTTACAACTCATATTTACAACTCATATTTACAACTCATATTTACAACTCATATTTACAACTCATATTTACAACTCATATTTACAACTCATATTTACAACTCATATTTACAACTCATATTTACAACTCATATTTACAACTCATATTTACAACTCATATTTACAACTCATATTTACAACTCATATTTACAACTCATATTTACAACTCATATTTACAACTCATATTTACAACTCATATTTACAACTCATATTTACAACTCATATTTACAACTCATATTTACAACTCATATTTACAACTCATATTTACAACTCATATTTACAACTCATATTTACAACTCATATTTACAACTCATATTTACAACTCATATTTACAACTCATATTTACAACTCATATTTACAACTCATATTTACAACTCATATTTACAACTCATATTTACAACTCATATTTACAACTCATATTTACAACTCATATTTACAACTCATATTTACAACTCATATTTACAACTCATATTTACAACTCATATTTACAACTCATATTTACAACTCATATTTACAACTCATATTTACAACTCATATTTACAACTCATATTTACAACTCATATTTACAACTCATATTTACAACTCATATTTACAACTCATATTTACAACTCATATTTACAACTCATATTTACAACTCATATTTACAACTCATATTTACAACTCATATTTACAACTCATATTTACAACTCATATTTACAACTCATATTTACAACTCATATTTACAACTCATATTTACAACTCATATTTACAACTCATATTTACAACTCATATTTACAACTCATATTTACAACTCATATTTACAACTCATATTTACAACTCATATTTACAACTCATATTTACAACTCATATTTACAACTCATATTTACAACTCATATTTACAACTCATATTTACAACTCATATTTACAACTCATATTTACAACTCATATTTACAACTCATATTTACAACTCATATTTACAACTCATATTTACAACTCATATTTACAACTCATATTTACAACTCATATTTACAACTCATATTTACAACTCATATTTACAACTCATATTTACAACTCATATTTACAACTCATATTTACAACTCATATTTACAACTCATATTTACAACTCATATTTACAACTCATATTTACAACTCATATTTACAACTCATATTTACAACTCATATTTACAACTCATATTTACAACTCATATTTACAACTCATATTTACAACTCATATTTACAACTCATATTTACAACTCATATTTACAACTCATATTTACAACTCATATTTACAACTCATATTTACAACTCATATTTACAACTCATATTTACAACTCATATTTACAACTCATATTTACAACTCATATTTACAACTCATATTTACAACTCATATTTACAACTCATATTTACAACTCATATTTACAACTCATATTTACAACTCATATTTACAACTCATATTTACAACTCATATTTACAACTCATATTTACAACTCATATTTACAACTCATATTTACAACTCATATTTACAACTCATATTTACAACTCATATTTACAACTCATATTTACAACTCATATTTACAACTCATATTTACAACTCATATTTACAACTCATATTTACAACTCATATTTACAACTCATATTTACAACTCATATTTACAACTCATATTTACAACTCATATTTACAACTCATATTTACAACTCATATTTACAACTCATATTTACAACTCATATTTACAACTCATATTTACAACTCATATTTACAACTCATATTTACAACTCATATTTACAACTCATATTTACAACTCATATTTACAACTCATATTTACAACTCATATTTACAACTCATATTTACAACTCATATTTACAACTCATATTTACAACTCATATTTACAACTCATATTTACAACTCATATTTACAACTCATATTTACAACTCATATTTACAACTCATATTTACAACTCATATTTACAACTCATATTTACAACTCATATTTACAACTCATATTTACAACTCATATTTACAACTCATATTTACAACTCATATTTACAACTCATATTTACAACTCATATTTACAACTCATATTTACAACTCATATTTACAACTCATATTTACAACTCATATTTACAACTCATATTTACAACTCATATTTACAACTCATATTTACAACTCATATTTACAACTCATATTTACAACTCATATTTACAACTCATATTTACAACTCATATTTACAACTCATATTTACAACTCATATTTACAACTCATATTTACAACTCATATTTACAACTCATATTTACAACTCATATTTACAACTCATATTTACAACTCATATTTACAACTCATATTTACAACTCATATTTACAACTCATATTTACAACTCATATTTACAACTCATATTTACAACTCATATTTACAACTCATATTTACAACTCATATTTACAACTCATATTTACAACTCATATTTACAACTCATATTTACAACTCATATTTACAACTCATATTTACAACTCATATTTACAACTCATATTTACAACTCATATTTACAACTCATATTTACAACTCATATTTCAACTCATATTTGCAACTCATATTTACAACTCATATTTACAACTCATATTTACAACTCATATTTACAACTCATATTTACAACTCATATTTACAACTCATATTTACAACTCATATTTGCAACTCATATTTACAACTCATATTTACAACTCATATTTACAACTCATATTTACAACTCATATTTACAACTCATATTTGCAACTCATATTTACAACTCATCATATGTAGATCATTGATGTCGACAGATTGGACAGGCCCTTGGATTGTCACTGCCCTATTCAAGCTCTTCACCAGCAGCATCACCCGAAAAGTTGGGAACTCGGATTGACCAGCATCAGATTCGTGTCGCATCAATGCTGGGGGCAGTGCATGGCGTGTATGGCAGTGGTGTGGCAAGAATTCTTCCAGGCGCGCGGAGTGCCAACGCGTGGCCAAGTGCGTCAAGGCGTGACAGCGACTGTGACATCGACACTCCATGGCCCTGTCAGAGGTTGGAAGTTGTTGGAAGATGTGAAAGGACAGTTCCCTGTTCGAATTACCATTGAGGGATATTGAGGGGTTCTTTCTTATCCTTTTTGCTGCCAGGAGTTTTGCGACTGTGTGCCGTCCATTCATTTCCCGTTTCTGAACAATGGTCGTTGGCTTGAAAGTGACTTGACAGCATCGATGCTAGGCCATGCTGGAGAGGAACTTGAGACCCTCAGATATTCTGACCAAGAAGTCCTTCGAAAATGCGATCGTCATCGTGAATGCCTTAGGCAGGGCCTCAAAAAAGTGTGACAGAGGAGTTTGGCAAACACATCATGGCTGATGAATCCTTTACCTGATCACTTTTGAACAATCAGTATGAACCATATTTGTTCAAACATTTTCGTGTGATGATTGATAGTCCATACCAATGTTGTCTCTCATGCCTTTTGATAGCGTATCAAACTCCTGGCGGTTGACCACTCCTGGCGGTTGACCACTGGCGTAATGAGGTTGAACCCGCAAATGTACGTACAGTGGTTTCCCAAGATAGGGGTGCCCCCAAATCATCTTTTTTTAACAATTCGTTGTGCTAAACCAACCATTCTACCATACAAGAAACCAAAGTCATGATGCATTTTGGCAGAGAAGGGGGCGATGATGACGTGCGGTTGGTTCCAGAGTCACTCTGAATCAACAGCGATTGCCCTTGAAGAGCTCTGCATAGGGTCACTTGAAATAGGGACCCCCCAAATATTTTATTAAGCAGTATAAATGACGAATATTGGATGATTTAGGGGTGCCCCTATTATGAGAGACATATATAAATGAATGTAGATTAATTGACGTAGCCTAATGCTGGTGTCCGTGCAGATACGGATGCACCATCACTGGGGCCACACGGAGATCTCGTCAGGCGGATCCACCAACGCCGTCCTTCACTTGCTTGCCATCGCAGCCACGGCGGAGGCGCAAAGCGTTGACGTTGTGAGGGTGGTAGTCATAGGTCCCCGGCAGCGAAGTAATTTGCTTGTGACCCCCATGTTGCCAAGATCGAGCTGACCATTGATGATTTCCAGCGGATCAGCGACAAGACGGCGTTGATTGCGGATCTCAAGCCGAGTGGAAAGTTTCGAATGGAGGAGGGCTGCATTGGGTGACCACGTATGACCACGTGTTCAAGAACTGTTTGTGAAGTAGATCCTGCTAGATTTCATTAGATGAGCAACTGTGCAAATGTGTGCAAAGTTGCATGTTTTTGACCAGCCTACTAGATGCTTAGCAGGATGTGCATCGCATTGGCGGCATTCCAGCTGTGATGAAGTACTTGCTCAAGCTTGGATGGATTTTCGGGGACTGTATGACGGACCACTGCTCAGAAGCTCTCGGATTTTTGAAGAGTTGCTATGCTACTGCATGAACTCCGCAACTGCAAGCATAGCAACTGCATGACTCATTGGAAAGGAAACATCAACTTGGTCGCTGAGAGTCTTTGAGGTGACTGGCCAGACAGTTGCACAGAATTTGGCCAGCGTTCCTGATCTCGACTTTGGCGCGCAGAGTGTGATCCTGCCATTGGAGAGGCCATGCAGTTCTTCAGAGGGCAGAGAACACGACTTGTGAGTCCCGTAACCTACGGTAGGTGCATCCAAAAGACCGGGAATCTGAAGATATTGCACCTTGGTGGCAGCGAAAGCCTTTAGTTTAACTTTATTGATCTTCGTTTTCTTTTTTATTCCTTGGTACCGCTGCCCTTTTGTGGTGGCTTTTCTTGAGGCGAGGCAATCTGTGCAGCGAAGGAGCTGTTGGCAAGATCACTGGAAAAGAGGCAAGGTAATGCGCCAGAAATCCATCCACAATCCATACACAATTCATCACACAATTCCATAGAAGTCCTGGAAGTTCCGAAGGATGCTGTGTTTGTTTTGTGTTTACTTGGAACATCGGGGAACATGTATAGGTCACTTTGTCTATGAGATCTATCAGGGATATCTTTCACATTCTTTCACCTTCAAGGTGACATGAGCTGTTTACGTTCAGCTCACCATCAGGGAACATCCTTTACCGGACCTGCGAATGTCTTCGATGGCGAAGAAGCCATGCTCAAAGGCTTGGAACAAGGCAAGATCTCCAAGGCCGGGAGTGAGTTGCATAGCAGAGCAGCATGGCCCGCATCAGAAGCATGAACAAATGCACTCGTCAGTGAACATGTCTATGAACAACATTGAAACATTGAATATCTATGAAATTCTGCGAATATGATGCTCACCGCTGAATGAGTCTTAACGTCATCAACAGCTATAGTAAGACTATGGTGATTACTAAGAACCATTGAAGCAACCATCAAAAATCCAGCGATCCATCGGTGTGTGGCAGGGCGATTTTATTATCATCCGCTATGAGGGCCCAAAGGGAGGTCCCGGGATGCGAGAAATGCTGACTCCAACGCTCCTGGGCTGTCAGCAGTGTCGGCTGTGGGCACACCTGTCATTCACCACGTGGTTCAACCCGTGAATCACCGGCATCCACCAGCATCCACCAGCATCCACCAGCATCCACCAGCATCCACCAGCATCCACCAGCATCCACCAGCATCCACCAGCATCCACCAGCATCCACCATGGGATTCCATGGGATTCCCATACTACTGGTGAGGCGAACCATAGTGAAGCACCACTTATTCCCCCACTAGTGAGGTTTAACCATGGTGAACTGCACCACTGGGTCACCCCATGTGCCATGCCGAGGAGCGCCATCATGGGCGCCGGCCTGGGGAAATACGTGGCCTTGATGACCGACGGCCGATTCTCCGGCGGATCCCATGGCTTCATCATCGGTCACGTGTCGCCTGAGGTGCAGCGGGGTGCTGAGGGCAGGTTTTTAAAGGCAAAAATGGCATAGAAACGGTTGGTTTGTTGTGGTTTATTATTACATATTATTACTATTTTTATCATTATTATTGTTATTGTTATTATTATTGTTATTACTATTATTACGGCAAGACTCCATGGTTTGCCCGGATGCACAAGACCTGCCCAGAAGTTAGTCTTGTCAACTGTTCAAAACCCTGCGCAGGCCCGTTGTTTTGAAACTCTGAGAATCAAGAAGCCTTAAACCCTAAACCCTAAAACGCTAAAACCCTAAACCTGAAACCCTAAACCCGAAACCCAAAGACCCTAAACCCTAAAACCTGCGTATAGCCGGTGTTTCTCACCGATTCTTCGAGCAATGTTCAATTGGTAGGAACAGCCGTGGTTTGCCGGCGTTTGCGCGTATTATTATTATTATTATTACTACTGTATATTATTGTTATTATTAGTATTATGAATATCTATAAATGGTCAACAAATCTGGATGATTTGGGGCTACCCCTATTTTGGGAACCCACCATGTGAATATTTTGACGATTTAAGCCATCACATCTAAGACTTCTGTGGGCGGAGCACTGCACTTAACACTTGTCGAATCTAGCGCTCAAATTTGCACAAGTGCTACCAATGTAGCGTTCATTATACCCAACATCCGCTATTTTAAGATCCTTCAAGGTTGATGCCACTCATCCTGTAGATATCTGAAGTTATCTACACCCGATGTAGATGTAAAAGATACTGTCGTTATGCAAACTCTCAAGGTCATTAACCAACAGGTGCCTGTTGTCATCAGAATTCAAATTGAGTTTGATCGACACTTGAACATCTTAATACAATGATTGCTGCCAAGCTGACATATACTGCCTTAAAATCAATTCAAATCAACTGTTCGGCGAAACTTGTCACCACGACAACAACATGTAACCTGCACAGGTTGCAAATTATTGCAAAGTCACATGTATCACCGCTTCACCCTCTCAGAAGTACCCACCGTCTAGTTAATTTGGACACAATGCTTTTGGGAGGGTTAGTAATAGGTCGAAGGGGTCATCGCAGCACTTATTTCCTCTAGATGTTCAAGACACGTAGCTTTCTCTACGGATGTCATAGATTATCATAGCTCTCTTTGACTAAGCAAGTGCGCTCTCACAGCCTCCTGCCCTCATCTAATATCCAATAGCCAATAAGTAAATATAAGTGTACATGACCAAAATAGTATACCAATAATATTATCATCACCCAAATAATTGATATAATAGCTGGTCACTCAGCAATTATTCCCAGGTTATAAGAGGTTATTGGCTATTGAATGTTATTGATAGTCAAACAACTATTTGTTATCAAACAAGCTACTAGTAACCATTTACAACGAACAATGAAGATTACAGGTGTTTAATCGCCAACGATAGCTGGTCATTTTCATGGCCAATAGCCAATATGGGTGTTTCTCAAAACCGGGAACCCCCCCCCCAAATCATCATAAATCATCAATATTCACCATTCTCAGTAATAAACCAGCGCGTCTCAAGGGTTTCCTATATGGTGGTTTCTCAAAATAGGGGTACCCCCCAATCATCCATTGTAAATCATAATAATAAACCAACCATTTTTGGGGATCCCCTATTCTGAGAACCCCCCCAACTTTGAGAAACCACCATATCCATATTTAGACCAATCGTTACCAATCACAGAGCTTGGGACGTGAGCTTTTGTGGTTTGTTCGCGTTGGTCACTAGTGGCTATGAACCACCGACTCGCCCATCGACTCGGACGTGGCAGGCCTTTGTGGGCGGAACCATTGCGCTTCTCAAAAATGGTCACTTCGATGATGTTGGAGCAGTGTCGCAGCCTGGAGCGACAGAATTTGCATCAGATTTTTCCCACTTCAGCAGATTGTAGAGTGTCTGTTTGCGCATCAGATTGACCTATAGTGCTTGAAATTGAAACAGCCACTCTCGCTTCCACATGGAAAACTGTGAGTTGTGATGCAGTTGTTTCAACTGCTATGAGATGCAACAGAGCCACTTTGCTTCTCGAAAACAGGGTGTCACGATGTGTCAAGCACCAAGAAATGAAGAGGTTAGCTCCATGATTTTCCACTGGATCAGTAGACCGAGTAACTATACCTGTTGCTGGGGGTCAAACCAAGCAGGTGACAAGATCACCGTGGATGCTGAAAAGTTGCAGCTCACGGTGGATTTGTCGGATGCGGAGCTCAAAGCCAGGAAAGATGCGTGGAAGCAGCCCCCCTTGCCAGCCACTTGGACCGCAGCTTCCGTTGAGAACTTATCATCAAAAGTCGGGTGTATGTGGAAAAATGTTCAAAAGTCGTGAGATTTCGTGGTGCCTGAAACTCTATCCATTCTGGAATTCTCAGAACCTCAGACCGAGGTGAAGACAGGCTATCTTGCCAAATATGCACGGTTCCGAAGCTGCAGAAACGTTTGGTCACAATGGCAAGCTTGGTGGATGCAACGGTGCCTCAATTGACACAGCGGCTGATAATGCTCAGTGCTTCCTTGTCAGGCTGGTGTCCTCGGCTTCACTGGGATGTTTGACTGACAGATGAGTTGCGGGCTGCAGTAGATTTAGGGTTCTTTGGCTCTCCAATTTGTCGAGGCCGTTTCTTTTTTTCTCCATTGGCCAAAGAATGCCAAAGACAACATGCCATAGGAGTCAGCTGAGTTCAGAGATGGGTCGTCCCAGTCTAAAATGCAGGCATTTACGATTTTGCGAGGCCACATGTCAATGTAAGAGTGCAAGATCTTTGATGATTCAGAACATGGCTTGCATTTGACACACTTTGGAACCACTTGAAGGCATTGTTCAAGTCCAAGTGGTGTGGCTCAGACATGCGAGAGTATGTATCGAAGACATTTCCCGAGATTGATCAAAACTGCAGCGGAAGATTCACTCAATCCACGACAGCTAAGCGACTTTTAAAGCTTCCGTACTGCTGAAAAAATCTGATATGATCTGGGACAAAGTCGCAATACATGAAAAAGCGAGGTTCTATTACAGACATTAATACACAGTGTATCACATAATGCACATGTACAATATCACTTTATCACACATCTTCGTTAATTCAAAGACGTGTCCGTAGATTCTAGCGTGCACAGAGTGCAGCTTGCGGCTGCGGAGTTTGGCTGAGTCCCTTGATTTGCAGATCTGTTTCAGTCTGTTTGCATTCACATGCACTGTGAGGTACTGTGAGGCACTGTGAGGCACTGTGAGGTCAAGGCTGTAGTGGGTGTTTTTAGATGTTATTAGCATCCTGCAGATGGTTGGTTTCCTGATTTTCAATGAACCAATGGATATTATACATATAATCTACACATATTGACATATTGGGGATTCTATTAGAACGTATTAGATCATACTAGAACACATTAGACTCTAATGATAGTTGGATCCTCATTGGGAATCTCACACCGCCCCAGGCTCGGCAATGACTGGCAGTCGCCCATCACAGGGTTCCAAGTGCCGCTCCAAGGGATGGTGTCTTCATGTAAATTTACATACCTTTGCCCATTCTTTAGCTCCAAAGCTCGACGTAAAGAGATCCTACTGTGGCAGGCGCCGTCGTCAGTCTGTAACGTCTCATGGCAAGAAGGCGCTCAGCTCATCGCTCACAACGGATGACTGCAACGGTGGTTCTCCCGTCGCAGGTTCAGCGTCGAGTAGCAGCACCCTTCAGCCTTCTCCCGAGACACCCAGGGGGTTCTCTCAAGTCAGTGTGGGGTGTTCTCATCCAGTTTGACCGCTTACAGGATTAAACCAACCGTACCTTTGGAGGTTTCAAAAATCACTATTTCAAAAAGCGCCACGTTGCTGAAATCTGCCGAGCTGCACCGGCTGTTCTCCAAGTTGGTGAGGTCGACCGTGTCCAGCTGACACGTTGGATGCAGGCGACAAGTGAAGTAGTGGTGAGGGAAGATTGACCTGCACAGTTGGGTGTTTCTGAAAATAGGGGTACTCCCAAATGATCCCATATGAACCAGTGATAAACCAACCACAACTTTGCAAATTGGTCCGGTTTTCCCATCTGTCGCATAGATCGTAACCATTTCTTGGTTTCTGACACAGGAAATTCGTTGCAGGTGCTCCGTTCCATTTGGCCACCTTTGCATTTGGGCCGTACCATTTGATTGCTTCAGTCCGAGCCTTAGGATGACTGACCATGGGAAGTACAACTCCGGTCTCACGGATGTAGCTAGATGTTTTGACGCTCACAGCTCTGCAAGTTGAGAGGTTTTCATTTTCAACCCAACAATCCTGTCCAAAAAGCGTATCCTATACCTGCCATGAGGGCCTTTTTCCACTCATTCTCCCTCCTGTTTTTGCCTGCTAAGTTCCTTGACACACGCTCTTTGGGGCGGACAGATGGGACGTGCAGGCTGGATTTCCATGGCATGATTTGAAATGTTTAAATATGTTTAACTTAATTAACTCATTACTATTCATTTCTCATTTCAAATCTCTGCCATCTTTCTTTAACCGTGGTTTTTGTGCACAGTTTCCATTTTTTCCAGAGCAGCGGAGCAGGTTCTTGCGACGCCTCAATAATGTGATGAATGGGTCCGGCCCTCACTGACCTTGATTTCACAGCGCCACCCATCGAGATCAGCCTAAGGCCATGGCACAAGATTGGTGAAAAAGCCTTTTTTGGCATGGCACTGAACCCAGATTTTTCGGAACAACTCGAGAGACATGACTGACATGGCATAATACATCACATTTTTTACATTTATGGGCTTTTGTTTTGAGATCCAAAGACTTAAATACTGCCTATCAGACTATCATCCACCATCCATTCAGCTTTTGCCAGGCAATCTAAAGTAGATTTTAGACCGTCAGCATTCAAATTCCACAAAGCTTCTTCTCTGGGGCAAAGCGCTGTCAAACACCATCCCCTTGCTTACGATTATGTACTTCCCGCATTTGTGCAGATGCACTTGTGCAGATGCACTCGTTCTCACACGACTCTGCCAAGACTATTAGATTCTGTGGAGAGCTTTTGAGTCTTTCTTCAGCTTTCCAGTTTGACGGTCAATAATTCAATAATGGATTCTTTTATGCCCTACGTTGACTGGAATGGAATCTTCGAAATGCCCCTAGAATCGCTAAGATGTGTTCCCTTAAACGATGTAAGATGTTTCCTCGTGACATATTTCTCTTGAAGACTTCAAGAATCCACGCACCCTGCTTTTGCCTGCTTTCTCTTTGCCCATTCCTTGCAAATCAGAGAGATTGGGGTGCCAATCCAGTATTTTGCTGGCGCTTGTACTGATTGAGTTTGTCAGTACTTTGGTCTAAGGAGATAGACGAAGGTGGGTTTAGCCTTTTCGAGGCTTGAAGTCGTCTCTGCGGTTTGACACAGCATAGAGGTTGCATATGCCAAGAAATCCCAGAAACGGTTCAGGACGCCCCCATAATTGGTGAGCGCAGTGGGGGGTATCTTATCTTCAAAGCCAATCTGAATGTAGGGAAGGCCCCCCAACTGGAAGCCGATTTGCAGTGGAAGTTCAGCGGCCAATTTCAGAAGACAGTTGAGCACACTGAAGAAATATGTTTTGGCGCAACAGCGAATCATATTCTCTCGCCGGCGCTGCGGACTTTCTTCACGACGTTCAGGCATGTGGCCCGGACAGCTGGAAGGCTTGCCCGGATTCCAACAGCTTGATGCAGCTTGAACTTGAGGAGTTATGAGGAGTCAGGAAGCTTTCCATATCTTTCATTGTTTTTCCATCGCATTTGTGCTCGCAATGATTTGATGATGTTTTCTATCTTGAGATATCTTGAGATAATGTCGGCTTTGCTTAGGAGTTTTATCAAGACATGTCCGTTCATGCAAGGCTCGACACCTTAAAGTGGCCATCAAAAATGATGTCTAATGATGTCTATGTAGATAAGATGAAGTATGATTTAAATGAATGTTTATGCAGCACAGCTTCCTCGAATGGGAAATCTCACTAGTTGGTAGGGTAATAAAGTGTCAAATGGCATGTCGGTACGGGAATTTCTGCAAGCTGGAGGCCAGGTGTGAGAAATTTCGTTGGTCTCTCAGATTCGAATGTGTGGGTGGAGCGGGTAACTGGTTGGATCGCATCTGAAATTGGATGATTCAGCAAGGCTGAAAGCATTGTCTGAGGCAGAATCACTCCAACGTTCAGCCCACCATTCAGCGGCCTGGAACCTGCTCTATGCGTAGCTGTATGCGGCTGTGACAGTGTTGCGCAAGTTCTGAATCGCGCAGCTCGCTGAGGCTCGCAGATAGCGCATGTCGACAGTCCGGATGAGGCCATCTGTGCTGAAATGGCTATGGGTCACCCTTGGTTCCCCTATCATTAACCATTGTTTTTCCTATCATTGTTGGTGGTTTTCCGTCCTTGGTTGGTTGATTAATATTGAACCATAGCCACGTAAATCTGCCACCGGGGTTTCTGCATGTCCGGCTGTGCAAACGTGGAGGTTGCGTACTGCAGATGCCGGCTTCGTGTGTGGCCTCAGGGGATGAGGTCAAGCTGCCTGACCAAAGAGGGACGTAGAATTCACACCTGCAGCAGTGAAGACCGGAACTTGGGTGAATTTTGAGGTTTATTTTATCGTTCAAAAATATTCAAAACATGACACTTTGGAGAAATTTGAGGTTCCGACATTTTGGCGAGGAACCCCGACATTGGAGTTTACGTTGAAGTTGAGGCCGTCTGCTGACAGAAATCGGAGCAGATGTTACCAGCTGGCATCAGGAGTGAATGAGTACATCCACGAAAACTGCCCAGAATTGATCGTCTCCTTTCCAAGGATGATGATTTAGGATGAATTTGCGGTGATTGGAGCTATGATGATCATGACCCACAAATGCTGTCAGGTTCGGGCCAATGCGGACAATCTGAGCTTGGCCGTGGTGGACTTTGAAAATGGGGGTCGAAGCAGTCTGCAGCTCAGAGCTCGAGATTTCCCAGTATTTTGCTAGTGATCTTACTGCAAGTAGAGTGGAACAACAGCACAACATAAATCAAAATAGATCATACATTAACATTTTAGAATTGAGGGACCAGAAAGTTCATTGGCACTTTGTTTTCCTATTGCAAAAGGATGATTACCATTTGGATTCTTTCGTAATTGGACCTGGCAATTGTTCACATCAATAATGTCGATTGCGCCTGACTGGCGAGAAATATACCACCTGTTAAATTTGGGCTTGGTGTAGCAACACGGATCTCGCAAGATCAACGACTATTCATCCACAATGATTATATTATCATCATTACTATCCATTGTTCCATTACATATACAAGCTCTATGAAGCTCTATTCACGATTATGAGCCAATCATGAAGCATAAGATAGCACAAGCATAACTGTTGGCCACTTTAAGACTACGCGTAGTTGGCTGTTATGCTTAAGTAACTGTTGGCCATTAATTATAAGTGATAAGCATTCTTCGTTGGCTGTTAAGCACGAACGTCACAGTTGAGGGGAAGCCTCATGGCTGCAGGTGTGACCTTCAGTCCAGAGACTGGAGCAGTCCTACGCTGATAGCTCAGGCTTTTGTGCGAAGCTGTGACAATGATCCCGAACCAAGCTGAATGATTTAATGATGGCTTAATGATGGCTTCATGATGGCTTAATGATGACTAATAGATCTCTATGTAATAGTGATGGTTAATGATGCCTAATAGTGATAGATCATTCCCGACCCATTTCACGAGGCCTGTGAACCGCGGTTGATTCATGATCAATGGTGGATCAACATGGTTAATTTGGCAGACTCCAACTGCTGATGTTTCAGCTGGCTCAGCTTGTGGCGCTAAGGAGAGCGCAAGGTGCGAGAATCGCCCAGAGCTATCGAGGGAACGTGCTCTGCTCGGTGCTGGGCAGTCTTGAACTGAGTCTTTTTGAAAGCAACTTGGATGGTTTAGGCATGTTCAGGCCAATCTAAAGGATGAGTCCATGATTTTGATGTATTTTCATTTTCAAATGGATTTCGTTCGGTAGTAAGTTAATGATAGTTACCTGGTAGCAGCACGACTTCTGTGGCAAACTGCTTCACTCATGGCTTTGGCTCCAGTGCAGCCTTGGCTCTACCTTCGTAACATCGACATAGGTGTCGACTTAAGTGACGCTGACAGAAGAAGTGATAGAGAGAGTGATAGTGGTGTACGTATTGATATGCATTGTGTATTTCACGTATCACGCTGGAGATTTTATTTGATTGGCCAATTTCAGTTTATCCAAAATGCATTTATGTGGACAGTTGAGAAAGAATGAAGGAACCTTGCAAAGCAGCTGCTTCATCCATGAAGGCTCATCCCATCAGTCGGTTTTTGCCAACTAGCTAAGGATAGCTAAGGTGCGACCCACAGTATCCAGCCAGACAAATTCTCGGCAATCAATGACTGGGTTGATATAAGCATTTCGTGGAAACTCTGGTTGAAATCGTTTTCAACGGGTTGTTATGACTTGGTTCCCTGTAGAGTTGCAAATCTATTCAAAGGACCAACATCAACCGATCGCAATTCATAGTTGGGCGCAACGGCTTTCCATCTCCACCTACAATCCCTATGACATGATACGTGGACATACTTGGCACATCTTGGCACTGATTTCATCCCATTTCCAGAAAGCCTGATGGCGCGGTCTTGGCGCGAGTTTCTCTGGGACGGATTGGTATGGCTAGCAGTTGCTAGCCATGTGTTGATAACTCCCTACACAAAGGTTGAGGAGAGTTTCAATCTCCAAGCTTGTCATGATAGCTTACAACATGCGTGGCACATCGACCAATGGGATCATTTACAGTTCCCCGGAGCGGTCCCGCGGAGCTTCGTCGGAGCACTGGCAACTTCCATGTTGGCTTCGCCCTTCTCCACGGTGGTAAGACGTGGTCCAGCGCTGCTCCGACTCGTACGGCTGGTGGTGGGAAGCATCTCAGTTCTCACCAACGCACGGCTAAGGGCGGTCATCTCAGAGCAGTTTGGTGAAAGCGCCTCTCGTTTCTTTGCAATTTTGCTCATCACCCAATTTCACCTTCCCTTCTACATGAGTAGAACATTGCCCAACGTATTTGCACTGCAAATTGCAACCTTGGCACATGCAGAGTTTTTGCAGGGAACGTCAACCTCTGCATACAAATGCTTGCTTCTTTTGAGCGTAGCAGCTGCGATCTTCCGTTGTGACTTGCTGGTGCTCATTGCACCAGTGGGCTTAGCACTTCTTTGGCAAGGACGAGTGCAGTTCTTGAAAGCAGCTTTTGTCACAGCATTTGCAGCCTTATTGGGGGCTTGCTGTTCTATCTTGATTGATTCTATACTCTGGCAGCGTTGGCTTTGGCCAGAGTTTGAAGTGCTATGGTTTAATACTGCTGAAAACAAATCCAGTGAATGGGGGACAGAACCGTTTTGGTGGTATTTCTATTCAGCTTTGCCACGAGCACTGCTGGGAAGCTTTCCCTTGGCATTGCTGAGTACGCTAATCGAGCCAAGAGCGCGGATTCTGGTGACTGTCGCCGGCTGTTTTGTGTTTCTCTATTCCTTCCTTCCACACAAGGAGCTGCGCTTCATTTTCCCAGGCCTTCCATTGTTGAACGTAGCAGCTGCATTGTGCTGTGCTCGAGTCTTGCGTTGGAAGAGTCTCAAAAGTGTGGTGATTTTGGGAGTTGTTGCTTTATGCGCTGGGAGTTTCCTTGCAACATTGGTTATGAGCTGGGCATCCTTTCTGAACTACCCTGGAGGTGTAGCAATGGCAGGTCTTCATTCAATCGAACGAAATACAGAATCGCTTTCTGTTCACATAGGCAACCTAGCTGCCATCTCTGGCGTTTCACGATTTCTGGAGGATGGGCAAAACTGGACGTATTCGAAGGAAGAAGGTCTTTCAATGCAAGAGCTGGCCAGTCGGGGTCACGATAGATTGATCTCCGAATATGCAGAAGTGACCGGCTATGAATGTATTGCCCAAGTAGAAGGCTTTCAACGCCTCGCGTTTTCAAAGGGATGGCCTCCCCTGGCGGCAAACTTATCCCCGCAGATCTTTGTGCTTGCAAGAGGCAACGCAACACGTCCATGTGATGGGAGCTTTCCCAGCTGGAGCGCCGTTTCTCATCCAGCTTTCCAGTCGTTGCAGTTGCTCTTCTTGTAGCTTCACAGGGACGGCTGGCGCAGTGTGACAAAGATATTTGGCAGACATTTGGCTATGGGTCAATATTGATCAACCAACTAATGGGGGATAATCCCCAACCAATAATAAGGAAAACAATGGTTAATGATAGGGGAACCAGGGGTACGGGGTTTTGATCCATAGCCATTTATGAGTCTAGGTCCCAGAGAGTGGCAGGGGATGCAGCACTGATCAGCGCACGAACAGATCATAACAAATCCATGCAAATCCACACGATCACCGAGCGCACTCATACATGTACTGGTCAACAAAACTAATGACTTCTTTCAACGCACTCATGTCCTTGTAATCCTTGGAGGCTCGAAGATATATAGAAATGACATCCAGAGGAAGGAACCAACAATTACCAGCATCTCTGGTCGACACCCCGTTGTTTACTTACTCTAGAGGCGCTTAACATTTTGTGCTGAAGACTGGTAAAATCCACTTTTCTATTGCAAGTCTTTATGTAATTGTATCAAGTTGCTGTGAGATGACACGTTGGGTTATTTTCACTTGCATTCAAGTCAGCAGGAGCTACCACAGCAAGGGAATAGTGTGGAATAGTGGTTAGAAGACAAGACCCTGAAAATACACCGTGGGACCATCACAAGATGCCATGTGTTCCTGCCCCGGGGCACGCCAGGTACATTCACCTGCTTCCACCCGCACCGCAAGGGCGTCGTTTCGAGGCCCATTCGCAGCTGTGTCAAAGCATCAAGCAACACCGCACCCCCAAACGAGACAGATCACGGAGAAGCAGTCGACTGCACTGGAGGACAACATAGCACAACACCCAAGGACAACAAGACCTGTGATCTATCAGAATGGCACACCAGAAACAAGAGAATCTTTTGATAGCAATCCAGTGCAATCCGGAAATGTCCAGAACGGCACACTCAAAGCAGACAACAGACACACGACCAACAAGCAGCCTACGACCAGCAAATCAGAACGAACAGCAGCAAAACCAACCAGATTACTCATGACCCAGTATAAAGCACACAACAGCAGCGACAAACATCAAACCAAAATATCGACGACGGCAAGGACAACAACAACAACGACAACAACAACAACAACAACAACAGCAGCAGCAGCAGCAGCAACAACCACACCAATGAAACTGACAATGACCGCAACTATAACTCATCGAAACTCATGCATTCATCATTTTATATAAGCATCAATCGAGACCACAGACCATACCTTGGTTTACGACTGAGGTCAGTAGCACTACTTTGGGGTTTTCCTGTCCTGCTCCGCCTCTCTATGTACCTTGCCACACTGCCCGCAGCTTTCGGGGAAGCTCCGCTGGTTAGTGATTTCGTCACTTGGAAGATCGCATTCTCCTTCTCTGAGCTGATGTGCCGCAGGGAGCTATGGGTCTGTACTTGCAAGGCCCGGTAGCCTGTGACTTTGTGGGGCGAGGTACAAGGTCTTCACATCAAGGAATTATAAAGAACCGTGCTCTAAACTTCAAAGGTCATTTCAATGATGTCAGAAGTGCCTACCCCCCGAGTATCCCCTCATTCCGTTCCTTGAGAATTATTTATATGAAATAGATAGATATCTAATTTAATCAACAGACAGCCAAGAAGCATTCAGGTGGCCAGCTGGCCTTCTTCCGGCAATGGCGAAACGGAAGCGGAAGCGAGGATGTCATGAACTAAGTCGTCCAATTGGAGAGATTGCAATAGCCTTGAAAAGTCGCGAAACAAACACACACCAAAGCAGATGAATTCAACTCCGACTTAACCAACAACGCATGATATCGGACAATTTGGAGGAAGAAAACAGTAGTGGAATGGATGTTTTCTGTAGAACAATTCTGGTGCATAGGGGATGGAGGGTGGAATTCCTTCCCTTGTGCCATTTTGGCTCAAGGCCTGTGTTTTGAATTTTGATGGATTTTCCCGGTGGCTTGACCGTGGATCCCACGAGTGTCCTGTGGTACCAGCTGGACCTCTTGTTGTGGATCTTGGGTGTTGTCATCGACGAGATCCTCAGACGCCTTCGCACAGGCCAACTTCGACAACGACCTGCACCGTGGAGCCCTTTTGCACGAGGGGGTCCCAACAGCGACGGCAAGGGCAAGGGCAAAGGCAAAAGGCCGGGCCCTTACTGATGAACTTCGCGTATGGCCTGGCCTCAAGATTTGTCAAGCATTACCTCAGTGTCTGCCTGTTTGCGACACTATGGGGTGGAGGCCTCCTTGTGGCAGGCGTGGACGGCTTCAGCTGGCGACCCTGGGGAGGACCTACGCTTGTTGGCGGCCATACCGCCCCCCGCCATCGCGGCCACTGCAGAAGCTGCTCAACTACCCGATGGCTCTCCGATCACTGTCGTCCAGGCCACACAAATTGGGTTGGTCTACAGGTTGGCGAAGAGGAAGGTCTATGTGGACAGTGGGTTAGATCTAGACCAATGGCAGGATCCAGACCCTTGGGCCTTGACTGGTGGAGCTGGTCAACCTCTGCAACCGCCAGTAGTACCGACTACGACAAGCACGACGGGGGAGAGAAAGTTAAAGTTCTCCCAGGTACTGGACCAAGCAGACGACGGGGAGTTCACAGTGAGCTCGGAAGTGCAGAAACAAGCCTGGCTGCAGAAGTACGTGGAGAAGACGGGTGGCCTACCTTTGGAGCAGGAGGAGCCAAGCACCGAACAGATCTCCGCACTCCAAAGGAGACTGAACTTAGGTTCGGGGCCATTCGCAGATTTCAGCCTGTTCGTCCCCTACGGCAGGAAGGCAGCTCGAGCTCAGAAATACCGTACCTTTGTGCCAGCTTCGGACGGATCTTGGATGACCAAGGAGTTGCCGGGGCCTGCAAACATGACGCAATGGTCATCATGCTTTCGTGTGTATCGAACCGCACTGGTGATGCTAGACACAGTGTCGATGGCCACCGCAGTCGCCTACGAAGCTCACGTGGAGAAGCTGGACCGACTCTATGCAGGTGCATGGCATCTGATTGTGGAGGCGGACGCACTCGCAAGGTCAGAACACTTGATGAGATTGAGGGTGAAGACGAACCTGGACATCGCCAAGGGCATGAGGGCTCCGGACCACTGGAATACCCATCCTTGGGATGGACTGTTCAGAGCTCTGCTGATGGATCAGCAGTTCTGGTCAGAACAGGTGCATGTGCCAGCCAATGCTTGGTTGTCCCATGGTTCAAAGGGACGACCACTAACACCGGCAGAAGCGCACGCATCCACGTCTATCCAAGGTGGAGCAGAAGCTCTGAAGGCTCCCACAGAGAGGGCAGGGAATGCATCCTCGCCATCTACCGGGTCGAAGTCCAGACAGAAGGTGAGGAAGGAAAACAAGAGGCAACGACATCGAGACAACATGGCGGAGCTTGCCCAATGGAGATCAAAGGGAGGAGGAAAGAGCAAAGGCAAGAAAAGAGAAAACTGCTACGCGTGGAACAACAACAATGGGGCCTGTGCTGGCCTCCCTCCAGGTGCAGAATGCCAAGGAAAGGTAAAAAGAGACCACAACTGCACTTTCTGTGGATCGCCAGGACACCCGGAACACAGCTGTCCCAAGAAACACGGCTCATCCACGACTTGAAGAAGGACTGGGGCGACGAAGGAAAGTACTACATCCTGAAGAAGCTCAACGGCACGAAGGTCTCGCAGGAATCAAGTGGAACCGTCCCGGTCTTGGTTTGGGTCAGGAAGGGTGAGCGGAGCAGGTCACGCCCTAGGGATAGAAAGGAGAAGGAAGAAGCTAAGGAGAACAAGGAGGACAAGACGGAGGACCATGACAGAGGCAACAGTTCTCCAGAAGATCATCAGTTGATCAGATTAGGTGACAAGCTGGTCAACTTCGAGACCTACTTGAGCAGGAGACAGTTCAGGTTTCTGCACCACTATGCAGGACACCCGGACTACTTGGGCACCTCCATAGCCCATGAAGCTGAGAGAAGGGGCCTACGAGTGGAGGTGGTATCAGTGGACATCCGAAGTGGAGCGGACCTCTTGAAGGACGAGCCGTACAATTCGCACCTTCGTCAAGCAAGAAAGGGCGAGTGGGACGGCTTCCATGCGGGGTTTCCCTGCACTTCATTTAGCAGGTTGAGATGGCGTGAACAGGAAGGGTACCCGGGACCTGTCAGGTCAAGAAGATACCCTTACGGCTTTCCGGACAACTCCGAACGGCGACAAGCTGAAGCAAAAGAAGGTACACTTCATGCTTGCCGTGCTTCTCACATGGCAGATGCAGTGCTGACGAGCAGGAAGGATGACAAGATAAAGCCAGCTGTTACACTGGAGAATCCGCCGGAGACAGACCATCCCGAACACCTTTCGGCTTGGGAGTTACCGGAGTTGGAGGACATGGTAGGAAAGCATCACTTCAAGCACGCCTACTTCCCAACGTGTGCCTACCAACAAAGGTTGCCGGTGAAGGAGCGGTTCTACAAACCTCAAAAGTTTAGCGGCACTCTGTTGGGTTTGGGATCCCTATCATGCAGCTGCAACTGTGGTGAGAACGCAGTGCATAAGCCGGTGATAGGCAAGGAGACATCGACAAAGTCAGCGGAGTACCCGAAGGAACTTTGCTACGCCTACGCTCGACTTTTGGTGGAGCACTTCCGGAGGATCGCCAAGATGGAGTTCCTCATGCAACGGGCCAACGAACTCAAGGCGGAGGTGATATCCTTGGAAGAGGTGGGCATGGCAGGCTCTTCCTCGAAGAGAGAATCGAGGAGTAGGAGCAAACCAAGAAGAGAGAAAATCACAAAGGAAGAGGAACCGGTGGGTACAGCCAGCAAGTCTCGGGTAAAACCACCATCATCGGACTACACCTATGAGCCCACCTATGAGTACTCGGATGAAGACCAGGGCACACCCGTGAAGAAGGAGGTGAAGGAAGAACCGAAGGAGAAGAAGCGAGAACACAAGGAGTGGCAAGGGGGTCAAGGAAAGTTTGGGATGTTGCGGGAGTCCAGAGCTCGAGCAGAGGACCCTAGGCGCCTCAACTTCGTGGGAGGCATGAGGAACCCGACGGAAGTTGTCAAAGGTCTCCCAAACTCCTTGACCTTGGGCATCCGTATCTTCTCAGCGTGGGAACAGTTCGCGGTGAGAAACCCCAAAGCTTTGGAGACTGCAGAGCTCTATGGCACGAAGGATTGTCAGATAGATTCAGCCACCATGAAGGAGTGGCAAGCGGTCCTACGTAGGCTCCTTGGTGCCCAAGGAAAGCAATCCGTCGAACTACGTGGCCAATACCAAGCGAAGTCCAGGCTGGATGCAGAAATGATGAGAGCCTGGACAGTGAAGACCAACGACCCCGATGATGAAGTTCCACGTTGGGTGAGAGAAGGGACCCCCTTAGGCATCAACAAGCAGATACACTCGAGGGACATCTTTCCACCTGCGGATCGGGAGCAGGAGGTGGAAGCAACGAGTGATGCCATGATGCAACTCGGCCGGGGCACCCTGACCAACTACAGCTCGGTAGAGGAACGCAAAGAGCTAGCCGAGCAAGAACTTCAAAGGCTCATTGACAAAGGCATTGCGATGAAGGTTTCGAAGCAGGAAGTCCTTGAGAACTTCTCGCAAGGAACCATTTCAAAGATGGCCTTGATTGTCAAGGAGCGACCCGACGCTTCGTTAAAGCTGAGGCTCATCATAGACTTGAGGAGATCCGGTGGTAACCAAAAGGCAGCCCTTCATGAGAGGCTAGTGCTGCCGAGGAGTGTTGACGCCATCAGAACCGTCAAGAACCTCTATGCGTTCCAGGCGAAGGCCACCGCTTCGGAGTCTCGACAACATTGGTGTCGCGAAATGGTGCTCGTCGATGTGTCAGATGCGTTTCCACATCTGGCCATCCACGAAAGAGAACTGGAGCATTGTCTCACGCCAAGCACCGAGGCCGACACCTTTGTGCTCTTCAAGTGCCTGCTTTTCGGCTTCAAGACTGCACCGTTGTTGTGGTCGAGAACAGCGGCGTGGTTAGCCCGGTTTCTTCAAGCGTGTGTCCCTCACTATGAAGGACAACATCAGGTGTATCTAGATGATTCCTTTTGGTGTCTTCAGGGGACATTGCCACGAAGAAATCTGGTGTTGGCCTTCATCATCTACACGATGGCTGCGATTGGTGTGGAGGTCTCCGTGCACAAGGGCGAAAGAGGTAGCCAGGTGGTATGGGCAGGGGTCGAATACAGGCTCATCGGAGATGAGGAGCTGCTGGTCACCCTACCGGAGAAGTTCTTGCAAGACTTGGCCGCCAGACTGGAGGCCTGGCACAACAAAGGCATGGCTCCCATTCAGGAACTTCGCACTGTGGCAGGAAAGCTATCCTGGCTGACAGGGGTACTACCCAGGGTGCGCTGGATCTTGAGGATCTTCTACGCCGTCTTGGCGAGCCGAGAACAAGAACTTCGAGGAGGACAAGAGGAACAGAGACGCACCACCAGGACCGACACCCGGGACAAGAGCCACTTGTTTCCTGTCAAAAGACTGGAAAGGGCTCGTCTTGCGCTCCTTGAGTACTTGGCGGTGACGAAGGATCGGCCAACCAGACGGATCACACTGCGCCCGGGCCAAGGGGCGAGCGCAACCATCGTCACGGATGCGTGCCCGGAGGGCTTAGGTGCGGTGTTGGTGGTCAACGGACAGATCATCGAAATGCTGTCGTCGAAGGTTACGGAGGTTGATGCCAAAGCACTGGGCTTCGAACTGGGTGCATCGTCATCGCAGGGCATCGTCGAAACACTCGCTTTGGTCATGGCCTTTGATGCTTGGGGACCGAGAGTGGCCGGTGCCGAGGTGAACATCACCATCTTGTCGGACTCCGTGACGGCTTTGGCAATTGCACAGCGCCAATCCGGAGCGTCAACAGCTCTGAATTTCCTCGGTGCTGTGCTGGGACTCTTGATGGAGTCCTACCGCATCGAAGAGGTTTGCCTGCGCCATCTGCCGGGGGTGGCCAATACCATCGCAGATTGGCTTAGCAGGCCCTCAAAGTGGGGCACCAATCCTAAACCGCCAGAGGTGGCGCATCTGGAGCCGAAATCGGCCCGGGCACGGAGTGATAGTTTCTATCCACTTCCGACACCTGGACGTGCTCCGGACCTGTGGGGAGCCACGCAGCCCGAAGATGGCACCGGATCGTGGCTATCCTGGTTGTAAAAGGTCTGGTGCTTCTTCGGCTGTGCGGGTTAGGTGTGTGGTAGGTGGGATCCCCCCCCACCTTTCTATGCAGGGTCGCGCACACATGTCTCCCTTGGTCACCCGTAGAACTTGGCTCAAATGTTTTCACTTGAGTTTTTCCTTGTGTGGTTTGCGGCATGGGGCCTGATAGCCCACCTCCTTTGCCTACGGTGGGTGGGGCAATGGGTGTGGGACTGGACGCATCCCAGACCAGCGCCTCGCTCCAGAATCGAAGTCGGCCGCTTCTGGGCTCAGGACGAAATGGCGGGAGGTCGACCATGGCAGGGTTGGTACGGTCACAGCTCGCGGTTCACACCAAAGGGCATGGGAATGGCGAGCCTGATTCGCAACAGAAAAGACGACTGAATCTGCTTCAGGCGATGTCAGGCAAGAGAACCCGTAGCCCGACGAAAATGCCAATGACCCCTGAGATTGAGTCAGAGGAGGACACGATGGACTCACGAAGACAATGGAAGAGGGCCAAGGAGCAGCAAGACCCACCTAACCCAGAGATTGAGGCCTTACGGGACTATGAAACTCTGAGGTCAGGACAACCGTTGGGAAGCTTCCTCAAGCAGCCAGGAAGCTTTGACATCGAGGACTCGAAAGGGAAAGGGAATTCGGAGAAGACCATGAGTGAAGAGCATAGAAATGGAGGATTGTTCGGAGAGCTCTTCGACAAAGCAGTCAACACGGCCAAAAGAGCGTGGAACAAGTATAGCCCAAAGAAGAAACCTACGGAAACGACGGCATCGTCTTCGGCACGAAGGTTCCCAAAGCTGCCAAGTCCCAAGAAAGGGAACTCAAGAGGCCTAGCCTTGGCGATGGCAAGCAGTTTCTCCGAGGACATGGTCAAGAAGTTAGAAGAGGACTTCTGTTCGAACACGTCGAGAAGAGCAAAAGCTTCGGTGAGACAAACAGTGGGGCTTCTTTGGCACCGATCTCAGAAAGGCTATGAAAAGTCCCCACTGTTACCACTGACTCCCTCGAAGTTGAAAACAATTGCGGCTGTGTTGAAAGCGGCAAACTATAAGGCAGCGACCAACTACCTAGTAGAAGCCAAGTTGATGCACGTGGAGTCAGGTTTCGAGTGGAAGGACCAGCTGAACAGAACCTTAGCCT
The DNA here is from genome assembly GCA_009767595.1 of Symbiodinium kawagutii. NCBI lineage: Eukaryota > Dinophyceae > Suessiales > Symbiodiniaceae > Symbiodinium > Symbiodinium kawagutii. The sequence continues at coordinate 78,040 of VSDK01007109.1, read as the reverse complement.
TGTGTAAGAAGGCTACTGAAAGAGCAAAGGGACCAAGGAAGAAAGCAGCAGAAGTGGAAACAGTACCCACTCCACACTACTTCGCCAAGACGGTCAAGAACGAAGTGAAGTTGAAAGTCCCTTTGGCCAGGGAATTATTCGAATTCGGCGTCATTTGGATGCTGAGAGAAGTGGAACTTACGGCCATCCACCTGGACGACATAGCGATGGACTTCAAGGACAAGAGGATCAACTTCACGTTGAAGGTGAGTAAAACCGACCAGGAGGCGTCGACGGTGACGAGGGTGCTACAGTGCCTTTGTGGCACGGAAACATGCTCTTCTACCTGCCCATGGTTCACCACAGCCCGGCTTGTGGATGGAATGGCAAACCTGGGCACCAAGAAAGCTGGGATAACGGTGAAGAAGAACATGGGCACGAAGGCTCAACTCATAGCGGATTGGAGAAAGCTCTATGGTAAGGGCGTTTCAGGACACTCAGCAAGACGAACAGGCGCCCTTCGATACATAAGGTTGGGGTGGGCCATCTCACAGGTGGCTTACCTGGGGAGGTGGAAATCGAGCGTCATCTACGAGTACGTCCAGGAAGCCCTAGCTTCTCTTCCGGTGAACCACCACCATACCTTCGGAGGTTTAAACCCCAACACTTTACAAGCCGAAACTCAGACAACGAAGGAAGAGAAAGCCTCTTCGTCAATGGGGTCGACACAGCAGAGAGAACTGGTTGCAGGTGACATCGAGAACATCAAAAACTACCTGCTCACGGAACTGGAGAACCTGAAGGTGAACCAAGAAGAAGCCTTCAAAGCACTGGATCGAGAGGTGGGAACCTTCAGGGACCAGATAGGCCCGGCAGGATCCTTACCGAAGCTGGTGCAAGCAACCACAAGCAAGGTAGTACATTCCAACTGTGACATCGCCGCATGCAGCCCTCCATTCACATGGAAGACACAGTGTGGATGGTACTTCGCCAAATCAGAGTTTGTCTTCATCTCCCCGGGCACGAAGGTGACCTGCCAGAAATGCTTGGCACTCGCGCAAAGCAAGGGAGGTTCGGGGTGCGAGTGATGGGTACAGGGTCTGGCTACAGCTGTGAAAGCTGAAAAGCTGACCGGAATGGGAAAGGACCCAGAACTCCACCAACGCTTTGAAAAAGAAACTCAGATGGTGCAGGCTGCAGCAAGAATTGTTGAGGAAGAAAACAGTAGTGGAATGGATGTTTTCTGTAGAAGAATTCTGGTGCATAGGGGATGGAGGGTGGAATTCCTTCCCTTGTGCCATTTTGGCTCAAGGCCTGTGTTTTGAATTTTCCCACTGCCACCCACCCTGAATCGAAGAGGTTCGGGGTGCGAGTGATGGGTACAGGGTCTGGCTACAGCTGTGAAAACTGAAAAGCTGACCGGAATGGGAAAGGACCCAGAACTCCACCAACGCTTTGAAAAAGAAACTCAGATGGTGCAGGCTGCAGCAAGAATTGTTGGTCAGCAATGATTCCAAATGCGCAATCATCATGATAAACCATCAAGATGAATGGAGTGGAGCATGGACGCAGCTCAGCAAGTTGAGGCGGCAGCTCAGGGAGCAAAGTTTCAAAAGTGGGTCGACAACTCAGCGGCTGAGCTGTAGAACTCAGCATGGTAGCTGGGTGAGATCGTTGCTGGTTGGATGGTGACTTGGGATATAGACAGCTGTATCATGGCACGTATCCAACGGTAGCTTTTGCTGTAGAAGCACTTGCAACACCTACCGCATTCTACAACAAGTCGGACTTTGCATATAGGTAAAACTCATGAAGCATTGTCGATCATCGAAATAGGGGTACCCCCAAATCTTTCTTCCTTGGCCATTTGTAGTAATAATCAAACCATTTTGGGGTTCCCTATGGCTTGTGCAACCATCAACATGACTCAACCGCCCATGTTATCCCCATGACAGTCGATGTTCGCTGGCCGAGGAGACCACTGGCTTTTGTACCGATTTGAGGCGGGCCGACTTGGGGCGTTGCACTTCCACAGAGTCAACTGACTTGGTGTACTGAGCAGTTTTGCTGTCCAGAGCAGTTCTGGTACGACAATATAATACAATATAACCATAATTAGTGAAAGATACTGAAAGATAGTGAAAGGACAAGCTGAGCTTGTGAAACAACTCATTACTGGGTAGAGATGCTACAGCCATGTGTAGAGCTCTGGTTGTGATTCTTCGAGGTGGGCACAGGGACCCAGACTGTCGCTATGCACAAGACTCAGGACGCGCATGTTGTCAGCCCATGTGGACAGTGACAGTGACGGCTCCAAGGTTTGGCTTTCCGGGACACTGGAGCCTATCAAGCACTGATCACACAGGCGCTGAGTATGGACACACCGGGATGACCTTCAACATGACTCCAACTGTGCAGACAAATCGAATCTTTGAGAAAACCATGTTGACGTCCCTAAGATTGGGATCCATGTAACACGTTGGATAGTTTACTAGTGAGCTCGAAGCATCTTGCATGCCGTTGTCATGCACTTCCAGCAGTTGCACTTCTGCAGCGAAGCGATGGCAATGTGGAATGGGCAACCACGATCTCCAGGTCAACAACACTCCGCCTATTCAACCAGCCCCTTCTGCAGATGCTTATAAGGTTGGAGCTTTGGAAGAGAGTCTCTAGAAAATGGCTGGATATGCTTGGATGATTGGTACGGCGAGAAGCATGGCGAGAATGATGATGACTGTGATTGTGTTTATGATGACCATGATGACAATGATGACCCTGATGATCATCGATGCCTCTGACAATAATATCTATCAATAAACATGATTTGCCTTGACTACAGCTAGGTGTTGGACTGTTGGATCATGATTTCTCAGTTGGCAGAAACGCTTCAGATGCCTGGCTGCAGAGGAATCCAAGTGGAGCCTTCTCTATGGTGATGATGATCACCCACTGGCAATCTAACGGCTGGACGGTCGGCAGCTCAGCGTCATGAGGATGATAATCATAGACGAACCAATACCTATGATGCCATTATTATTAGTATGGTTCAATATATCAAATATTGATCATAGATAGTTGAGAACATATGATGATGATCATAATAATGAGAACATATGACAACCATTGATCATCAAATGTTTTGTTTATCTCGTTCATTAATTATGATCATATTGTTCTTGTATCAAAATGGTTCATTGTGTATAATCACAGATTAAACATTATGTGAATTTCTCGTCAACCATCAATAACCATGATTTATCATGTTGGAGATCATATCACCAAGGTAGATATTCCCCTGCGAATTCTTGAGGACTCTATATCTCTGAATTCAGCAATGACCTCATGACTTTTTACTATGCAAGTCTGGCCCTCAAACTGACGACGTTGTCGCGTTCTGAAGCTGAAAAATACCTGAAAGCATAAGCTACGCCCATATCTTTTCACTGGCCTGGCACCCCGCTGCTGTAAGAAACAGGGCAAAATTTCAGCGTGGAAAGGTTGGTTTGGAGGAGCGGAAACCGTTAATATGTCCACTGCCTCAACTAAGGGCCAATGCGACAAGATGCCATGTCCTCAGCCAATTTGTTGCTGTTGTCCGTCCAACCTCCACGCTTCCTATGCTTCGTCAAGCACAGTGGTGCTAGGCTGAGATCACGGATCAGTCAAGTTAGGCATGGGAATATATGTGGGAACTGGGATTGCGAGAATTTGTTGAACGTTGTCGAGAATTTGTTAGATTTTTTTCGAACATTTGGTGAGACGAAGTTTTTCGAGAATTTGGACAGAAGTTTCTGATGAAAGCTGTGATGTTCTGCCGCAGCTGCAATGCAGCGGCAGCTGGTGCCAGGAAGCCAGTCGTCATCGCCAGCTTTGACCTGGCCCGCAGTTTCCGCTCTTCAAGGTTGGGAGCTGCGCAAAGGAGCTGAAGTACGTCACAAGATTTATCTTTCTGAAGTTACTTAGATCTGTTGGATGGTTAGTAGCGGTTAGTCATGGTTAGAAATGGTTAGAATTGGTTAATAATTATTGCCATTGTTAATGATTTATGATGGTTGATTAACAATGGTCAATGATGATTAGTAATTGTTATTTCTATTGTTTCATCAGTTGCGCACATTCCTCTCCCACTGAACGATCTTTTATAAATTCAGATGCACCCCGGTGCTGCACGGTATCAAAATGCCTCTAGCCAATGCAAGTGTTGTCTGACAGAATGTTGGGCACGAATTGCACTGACAAGAGCCGATTGGGAAGGGGTCTCAAGTTTGTTGCTTATCCGAGTGGAATCCCAGGTAGAATTCACTGGTCATGCTGCCAGAATATCCCTTCCGAATCATTCTCTTTGCACGATCGCGCAGAACGCTTCAGCTGCATTGCATCAAAATGTTTGAGCACTAGATTTGTGGTTTCACGAGGTGTGATGGTGGTTGATGGTGTTTAACTATTGCTTCAATGAGATAGTTTGAAGCTCGTTGATGGGTGATAAACTGATGTTGAAAGGTCAATGTTGGCTTGTGATCAAACTGAGGAGCTGAACCATGGTGTCGTTCAGGATTTTCGGCCTTTCCTCGCAGCTCTGACAGCTTAGCATTTGGATGTGCAGCTTCAGCGGGTGACAGCTGGTATCTGCTGGGTTTACAATGCTACTGCCATATTAGTAGCACCCCCCAGCTATGATCATTTTGATAGGGTAACCAACCAGCCATTGGGGTCATCTATGGACAATAGCAGTAGTTGTTCAAGGAAATTTGGAACCCTTGGTATCTCTGGATGGCCGTGGTGTCAGGGATACTAGCCACAATTCAACAATACATTTTGGGTATTTTTGGGTGGCAACTTGCACCTTGTGTTGTCTCCCATGGCGCGGAGGCCAAAGGCAGGTCACATCAGATGGATTGGTGTAGTTGCATTAGCATTGTTGGACAACTCGGTGGTTGAGAGAACCAAATGGAATTCCTTCCAGCTTCAGTGAACTGGTGTTTTTGAATGACTACAGCAACATATCAGAGTGTGATATGTCTTCCCAAATCTGTGATTTCCCTATTCAAATTTATCATTTCGGGATGCGAGGTACCCTTTGCGGACAAACCCATGCAGCCTTGACTGCGACCATATGAGTTTCTTCCCTACTAACTCAGCCGCCAGAATCTTGCATAGGCTGGGCCTCTATACATCGCCAACGGCTCAAGATTGCTGTGACACCGCCCGCAGAATGAAATTTTCAACTGCATTCAAGCAATGGAGATCACGAGATCTGCTTCGGAGAACGTTTGGGAAACCAACCTTCAAGGTGGAACATTTGGAAGAGGGACTTGGGGAGTGGTGTCGTCCGAGCTTCAGTGTCCGTCAAATTTGTGTAAGGATATGTTTCATTGGCTTGATCTGATTGATCTTCATATTTCAGGCCTAGAATACCGGCACATGGCATCTTTCGCGCAAAGCTTACAACTCTTGGCCATGCTGTTCTCTTGAGTGCCGTTGCATGCTGTTGCTACGGTGAGGTCGTTTGCAAAGCACACTATCGCAAGCAGAATCTCAGAGGAAGTCATCAGCAATCCATGTAATCGCCTCCGCAGCCCGTTCTCGATCAAGCCTGGCCAGCTGTGCTAGACTCCAAAAAAGCGATTGATGCGCCGCCTCTCATTGAGTTTCACTGTGGACGGTTCACCTGGGTTTTTCCACCTGTTTCAGTTGTTTTTGCTTGACGTTGATTCTGGCGGCGCACCAACATCAGCCTTAGAATCTTGCCCTCCTACGACGAAAATCTCAAAAACCCTAAAAATTACAAAGCTCGAAAAACCAGAAAAATTGGGAAGGGAATGTGCCACAGAAGCTTGACTGCAGCCATGCCTGACTATTTGATTGCTCGTGGTAGGAAAGAAGTGGTAGATGATGTGTTCCAAGTATCTACCAGCAATGTGCCAGACAGGTCTACAACCAGAGTTGATGAGAAAAGTTGAGAGATTTCGAGTCCAAACTTGGAACAAAGTTGGGGAAAAAATGTTGAGTCCTACCTTGGACAACCAAGGATTGACTCCATGCGGCGATGCCTTGAAGGTCGACCGAAAGAGAGGAGTCGTTCTCCACCCTCCAAGGAGCCAAAGGAGGCGTCCAGCTGTGGATGGATGAAATTTGGGCTCCATAAGTCCTCTGGACTTCATCTGATCAGGTGGCTTTTCAGGGTTCTCTATTGATGATCTATTTGGGCTTAAAGTCGAGCTTAAGTATCTTTTGATGATACTGGAAATCGCAGTTTTTCGGATCCTCTATTGAAGAACAAACCTATTTGGCACCGTTTTTGTCAAGCCCTTTGTGCTGGGTTTTGTACTTGCGCATTGATCAGGGTGTGATTCAATCTGCCGGCACCGTAAGTTGCAAGCTCAGCTTCTGAGTGAAAACTTGCGCAGCACTGGTATTGTTTGATGCTGCTGATGCCTTGGTGGCCAGTGTGAAGATGTGCTTCCAGGTGAAATGGGATGTGCTCGGGAGCCAGAGCTTCATGTACTTTATGTCACCTGACTTGGGGAGTGGGGAGGTCAAAGCCCTGAACCACTGAAACATACTGAAACTAGAATTTGATGAATGCTGATGGATGCTGAACATGCCAAGACCGGGTCTCTCCAGTTGAATGCTTAGTCGCTGCTGTCCCAATAGGCTGATTGCAGCAGTGTCTCACGTTGTAGCTAAGTTACAAGGCCGGTTCCTGCAAAAGTCGGTGCAACAAATTGGGACAGACTAGATGGATTCAATACTTCTTAAGCGCCACAGAATAAGATGATTGCTGACGATGCCGATGTGGTTTGTCATGTGCGTGTCATGGTAGGCAAGGGTACACGTACATCGTGCATGCGTGTCTGAATTACATGCATTGACAACAAAATATATACGCAACTATTTGCACATACATGCAAATATGTTATCATACATTATAATAATAACATAACTTATTGTATTTGATATATCGAGATGGCAAACAAACACACGAGCTCCGCATGGCCATAGATGATGATAGATGTAACCCCAGCACAGGTGCAGGGTTGCTACTCCGAGGCTTCACCACTCGACCAACGCATACCGCAGATCAATATTCAGGGTGTGCCTTGGAAGCAAAGGTTGAGCGCCGGGCAGCAAAGGTTGAGGGTGAAAACATGTGAAAACCTCCACTTGTAGCTGTACAAATTTGGTGAAATTGACCCGGCTTAGATGGGCTGGGCTAATGACTTGTGATGTTCTTGGCACTGTCTTAATGACATCTCCTTGTACCGGTCTTTTGGTGATGTTGCTGTAAATTTGTCAATTGTTCTTGTGCTCCCTAGCCCTCCAGCACTGCGGGTAGATGACGGTAGTGTCACGATGCACGGACGAGACAAGGAAGTGGCGCTTTTGCAAGAGTCCCTGCGAGAAGCAGATTGCCACATGTCCAGTGCTCAGACTCGCACGGACAGGTCCAAGTATTGGGCTATTGATGGCTATTGGGATTCTTTGTACCCGGATTTGTAGATAAACCTGGAAGCCCAAGAACACCATTTGTTATAGGTACAGTTAGGTTAACTCCATCTAATCCATCTATGAAAGATGAATTTTCCACTTGCAAGTTACCACAGTGTGACCACATCTCAGCCATTTGATGTCGCAGCTTGGATCAGGAATATTTCTGTGGGTGCTGCCACCACGAAAAGCTTCGCGCAACTCCTTACGCTTGCCCAATCAGCTGGAAGCATCATGCTCCACTTGTCAGTTCACGCCAATAACTTAGTTGATCCCAGTTGCGGACTTCAGAGTGAAACCATGAAAACTACGTATAGTTGGACTATATTTGCTGAACCTGGAAGAGGTAAACATTGATGCATTTGCATGCTTTAGTTGTGACATTGAGCTTTGTAGATCTGCACCAGGTGGTGAATGCAGAGAGCAATGTGGGTATCGTTTTCGAAAATGATTTCGGGGGCGCGCACGTCCTCTATCGTCCACAATTGGAGGAATTGCTTGGAAACGGAGAGCTACTTGGCAGATCTGTGCCATTGCAAAACGCAACGCATGGCAGTTCAAAAGCGGCACCTAGGCAACTTGATGGACTGTCATTCGTGTTCATCAACGGATGCTCCTCGGAATCTCGGCTTCAGTTTGGAACAAATGCCACAACTGAACTTGAGAGCATGAACGGCGCTGGTTACTTGCAGATAGTTGTACCGACAAGCATCCATCAGAAAAGAAACATCCTGGAAGAATGAACACTAGCAGCAAGATGCAGCAAGCAGGGGGATCATTTGAAGTCGCAGAAACAAAGACTTTGAAAGACACAAATGGGAGAGGGAATGGCAGAAGAATGAGGGAAGAACGAGGGAAGACAGGACGGAATGAGGGAAGGCAGGAAGGAAAAGAGAATGAAGAGAGAAGTAAGAACCAGTGCAAACATGCAAACGGAAACCACAACCAATTTGTAGTTCTTGATTTGCGAAGAGAAGCAACACATGTTCTGCTTGTCAGGCTGTAGACTTGCAAGTCGTGAGGGCTGTTACTTTTTTCGTATATTTTCATCGGGGCAGGCTCTGCACAGAAGGTTTTCATTTTAGCACGCTGCAAGTGCTGTGCGCAGGAGGAGTCTTTACTTCCAACACAAGGTTGCAAATTCCACGGAAAACCATGAGTGATCTTCATTTAGATCTGCCAAACTTGAGGATCTTTAGTGTCATGTTTGTGTGTTGAAGCTCATAGAATTTCTTGAATTGAATATGTCATCCTCTTTGAACATCAAATCTCTTCTAACAATGTGATGGTGTTTGACATGCATTGCTACTGGCCTCCTTGGATGGCACAGAGCCCAAGAAAAGCACGGCAGCACTCACCAGCTTCGGCTCAAGGCCTAGCTTCGTGAAGTCAGTTTACCTGTCCTTTTTGAATCTCGGTGTGCTGAACACGTGCTATGGAGAATCTCTCCGGGCTCTCTGATGATGAGACAATTTTCTTTTTCTGTGGTTCAGCACTGCTGATTGCGAACCTCTTGATCTTCTGCTACGAGGCACCGGCAAAATGCAGAGTGCTGTGTAGAAAGATCAGCCAGCGATTGAGGCAATGTGTTGCACGCGAAAGTGTCGCGGCCCGTGATCCAGCCAGAGAAGCCTTCATTTTCAACGAAATGTGCAAAAAAAAAGTCATTTGGGCCCAATACCTCCTCTCCTACCTGTACCCGGTATTCACTTTGGGCATCGCATCAGTGGTGTACAACATGTGGGCGCAACATGCGCGATGGATGTCCCCTGAACATACTTGGTCGATGGTGGTTTTGAATGTGATGGCTATGACATTTCACTTGGCTCCATGGTTGATCAAGGTTCCGATGCTGGACTTGCTTTGCTTTGCCCTCCACGGATACATGGCCTTTTGGCTGTACCTCACCGGCACCAGCTTCACTTTTGACAACTTCTTTTCTTTGCAGCTGGCGTTCTTTACACTGGTACAAGTTCCTGCAGTTGCCATTGCCAGACGCTATGCCACAGTGCTTCTTTGTCAGGCTGTCATTTTCGGAGTGATCATCTTACGTTTGTCTACTCATGAGATGGACTTTGCAACTGCGGCTCCTGACACCATGATGAACCCAAGGTCCTTGGTTTTTTGGAACATCTTCAACCCAGGCGCTGCGGTGCTGGTGCACAGCATTGCCAACCGGTTGAGTCGCCATTCGGTGGAGTCTGTCATGAGGGAATGCGACAGCAACCAGCACCTGAGTGCGGCCTCATCCCTGTTGGACCTCACCTGTGACGCGGTCTGCGAAATCGATCGGGACTTGAAGCTCCAGTCGCATTCCTCCAAGTTGGCCACGATGCTCTTGCGCCGTTCTGGTGCCAGTTTGGAGGGAAGGCTGCTCACAGATTTCATAGCTCCAGGTGATGCGGAGAGAGCCAAAGAACTTCTGTTGATGGCTCAGCCTCAGAGCGCCCATGCCTTTCACACGCACTTGGTGGACACCTATTCCAGCAAATTCCGCACAGAGGTTTTTCAGGTAAAGTACACCACGATGGATGGTCGAGAGTGTCATTTGTTGGGCCTTCGGGATTTTACAGATCTAAAGTCTTTGGCAGGTGCAAATGCCACGGATGCCATCCCTGACTCCCATGACTTGATGCCTTCATCGGATCACCAGCAGCAGCAGGACCCTAATACATCATGGGCTCCCTCAGCCTTTGATGGTGATGGTTTGCTTGCGTCCGATGGTGGCAGCTATGCGCTTCCTCCAGACTCCTTGGACCGTGATTCCGTTCGTAGCAGCAACTCTGAGCTTAGCCACGTGACCATGGAGTGCTATGATTATGGCCACGTCGTAGAGAAGCGCCTGAAATATCTTCAGAAAGATTCTTTCTTGCAGATCGACATGGACTCTGAGACTATCGAAGCCGCCTCCGCACCCTTTGTCAGCCTCCTTGGGAAATCCTTGCGCCATGTCTTCGCCAACAACTTCGCTCTTGAGCTCCTCCGGCGTCTCAGGGACGTTGCGATCGATGTCGATCCGCAGCTCCAAGACGTTCCGGATCAGGTGGCCACATTCGATTCGATGCCTATACATGTGGACAACAGCACCGTCCAAGCCTCAGGTGTCATGAAAGTCTGCCTTACAAAGCACGGCCGCCTCAGAGTCATACTTCGCATCGCAGAAAAAGCGACACAGGTCGGCTCCATTGCAATGTCAATGGAGAGATATCCTTTGTCCCTTTGATGGAGAGCACTTTTTGTAGCTGCCCTGGTACACTGAGCCTATAGGTCAACCAGGAACATGGACAGGACACCTTGGGCTCAGCTGAACAGGTCAGGAAGAAAAACATGTCAAAGCAGCTGAGGGCACCGCCGGGGTGTTGGGCGTTTCCTTCGCATTTAGGGGTGGCAGTTGAATCGATTCTTTAGAAACACCTTGACACTTGGTGGTCTTAGACATATGCTACTTTATTTTGCCAATATTTTTGGGATGACCCTTAATCACCGACCAGATGCCTTTGTGATGAGTGAGGAAATTAATGAATACATTATCGTATATTATCGTACATGTGAAAAGAAATCATGAAGCAGCGATCGCCAGGATGTATCTTCTGTCAATGAATGTGAAATGAGTGTCACATGCAATGTCATGACATGTCATCCGCAGTGCTTGAATCCTTCCTCAACACACCGACAGCCAAATAATCATTTTTGACCGTGGCTGATGGACTTTTGAGAAAGTTTGGACCTCCGATGACCTCCGAGCTTCCAAGGAAAGCATTGCAGCTCTCTTGGTCGAAGCAGGATGCCCGCTTGTCATTGCAACCCGCGGCAACTTTGACAGCACTGGCAGGATATAACGTGCCTTTGTGCCCTTGCACATGTTGCACTTGTTTTGTTTTTGCTGACGAGCGAAGTGAGCAGCGAGTTGTGAGTGGGGAGTGAGTTGCAGAAGTCGCACTTTCGCTGAGGCAAAGTATATGATGCAGCTGTCGGAGCCCTAGAGAGGTTAGTTGAGATCTCAGAAGATCGAACCGTGGCTGTCCACCTTGTGTCCAAGGCTACAAAGTTCACGCAGCAGTCTCTCGGTACACGTGCACGCAGTGGACTCCTCCCTTGGACTCCTCCCTTGGACCCCTCCGACTCCTCCCTTGGACTCCTCCTTTATTCAACCTTGACCGAGCTAAAAGCATCTAGAAGCCGACGGATCAACTGATTCAACTGATCTCAGGTTTTACTATGCGCTTGGATCACAAGTTTCCGTGCGCCAAGCATTTCAAAGAGCTCAGCAAGTTCTTCGAGTGGATTCGGAGCCCAAGGCCCGGCAACGACTTTTCCCTTTGCCTCGTTCCCCTTGACTCAAGCAGGGAAACAAGTTCTTGGGAATTCTTGGGGAACTACATTAAATTACTACATGATTGCTTTTACTATATATAATATGTAGTTGCTACTGTTTTTCTTGGCTTTTCTTTTCAAGTAAGGACTCAGGCGCTAAAGACTAAAAGCTTTCCTTTCCTCATTCTTTTGTCCTCGGCGGAACGGGTTGGTACATGTTGCCCCCGCGTGCCACCACTAGCAGCCTGCAGTGTGGCAGGTGAAAGAAGGTGCTGCCTCTTGGCCTGAGCAGTTTTCTGATGGACCGACCAACCCAATCAACCAAAAGCATCCAAAAGTTCCAAAAAAATTTACAAGGAGCTACTTGTACATTTGAAGCTGTTATGCAGCGACATTTGAAACTGCCATGCAGTATTAGCTAATTGCTGCTGAAAGTTTCGAGACACTGTGCTGATTGTGCGGCCCTGTGTGCTGCGTGGCCCAGGATATGTTTGTCCTTTTCGGCCAGCGTGCCGCGGGCTCTCAAATGCTGCCTCGTAGATCCATGCGGCTTCACGCCGCCGGCAGCTTGTTTGCATCAAAGGGTGTCCTCACCGCAAATTGGTATGGGGATTAATCATAGCATCAGCATAAGGATTAAATCAAGTTATTCAATGGGACTAATCAAGTTTACCTGCTTTATGCATCTTTCTTCCAGTCTCAGTAGGTAAACTTCCTGGAGATGTTCATGTCCTTTTGATCGACCGGCAGTCTCAAGAGCGCTTCGCACACCCTTCATTTCCAGATCAATTTTTGTGATTGCATATTCTGGCCTGAGGGGCAGATGTTGAAGTTGTCAATGCGTCCTCGTCGTCGTTGTTGCTAATCACCACTAATCAGCATATATTTATCCATTATTAAGCCCTAAACAAACCCTGAACCACTAACCGGTTGTTGTTGCTGTTGCAGTTCAAGGCAAACCAGCAACTTGTTACAGATTCCAATGACCTTTGACCAGGTCAGTCTGGCGTTGGATCCGAGAGTTGGAGTTTCGATGTGTCAGTGTCTTGGCGCCGCTGGCAGTGCCTCACTGATGGTAACTGATGGCACCAGGTATTGGAGGGTAGTGGATATGGTGGTTCCTCAACAATCCTTAACATAGGGCACCGCACAAATGGATGGTTTATTACTACTAATGGTTAATACTGGATGATTGGGTGGGTACCTCATTTTGAGAAACCACCATCTGCATCCATATGCCTCAAAAAGCTAATCGATTTCACTGGCAGGACATGATGATATGAGGTATGATGGACACAATTTGTCACATCTTGGGTGCAGGAATGGTGGATCAGAGACAGTGAAATCTGCGTACGCTCGTGCGTATGGGAAAGCAGTACTGTTGCATCTTGGGCCGACTCAGGATTGCCTGCCACCGCGCGTGGAAGACTACATTGACAGAAGTTCTGTGCAAAACCGAGCAAACTTGGGAGCTGAGATGATTGCTTGACAAAGACAGCGTCCTTTAAACAGAACAGCGCATCCTGCGCTCTATCAAAACATACTCCACATGTGCACACATATGCGATTGTGTGGTGATGCGTACTGTGTCTTTGGGAAATGTTTGGGACCCCTGTATTGCTTGCGCGTGGTGCAGCGGAATTGTGGGACAAGAAGCCGCGAAGTTCTTTTCAGGCTTTTCTGGAGTCCTTAAAGACTGTTGCTGAACACTTTGGCTCCACGCATCGAGGGTAATTATCCTGAATTTCTTACCCGGTTCCTCCAAGCCTTGACTCTTTGGAGCCCGACAAGCTTTTTGTCAACTGTTCTTCAAAATTATTAGTGCAGATATGTGCAGATGCACAGCCCCAGTGGTTTCACGGTCTCCTTTTCTCGTCAGGTGTTGTGTGATATTTTGAGAAACTTTGAATCGAGCAGTGGCAGCTTGGCGGCTTTCTCAACGATGTCATGTGATTCTGACATATTCTGACTATTCTTTCAAGCCATGAGTTTTCTTATACGATCATATACTTTCTTATTATAAATCCATATCCAAGCCAGTATCATGCTCAGTGCATTTCGACTTGACTTTGAGTCATTGATTTTGGTTTTCGGAGGTGGAGCTGCATGCGATTTCCACAATGTTTCAGCAGCGCTGCATCATATCGTCATGTGTGAGAACCTAGCATGTATACTCAAACTGTGGGTAAAACAGACTGGGCCATCCCCACTTCGTAACTGGTTCCATTCACGGTGGTCAATCATGACAATACTACATACAATATTCCAGGGGGTAGTTCACCATAGTTCACCTACCTTATAGGGTAAACATGAGTATATCCATGGAGATACTGGTAGGATCTGGTAGGGCTTATGAGTTTTCTACGACCTTCCTTCGATCCTTACGCCAAGGAAAGCCCTCTCGAAGAGCCTGCATTCTTTCGGGCCCCGAGGGGATCGGCAAAACCGTTGCCGTGCCTTGCTCGGCGAAGTCGGATCTCTCGCGATGAACAACTGCCGCCAGTGGGTTGAAACATGCTCTATTTTCCCTAGTGGTGATAGTAACAGTTGGTCGTAGTTACTTACTACTACCAACTGTTCTTGTTGGTACTTCTTTCCTGGTGGGTTTAAACATCTTTTGATTTTCCCTATAGTAATTATGAGCAAATGGTTGGTTGACTAATATTTTTCATAGGGGTTGAAACCACCAACCAGACAAAGTCAGTTGCAGTCAGTTTCATATCCAGCATTGCTTCAGCATGTGTCATTTGGATTTACTGGATTCAATTCTTTGATGAAAGTGGACTGACGTGGACAATGTGCCTTTAACATATTGTTGCTATGTTCCCACAAGGACGCACACGTTGTGACCTGGTTGCTCATATCCATTGCAAAGAGTGGTGCAAGATTCTGTCAGCGAGGCTATTGAACTCGCCCACTTTGCTTCCTCACCAGGGCGTTTGTTTTCAAGGAGAAACTGCGTGCATTTGGTGGTTTCTCGAACAGGGGACCACAAAAATAGCTGGTTTGCTACTTATGAATGCTTAACAATGCATGATTTGGAGGTACCCCTATTTTGAGAAACCACCATTTGGGGGCAAGCTGCAAGCCGAGTGCCTTCGCCTCGCAGGAATGTGCTATATGTCTCTGTTGAGGGAAAGCCAGACTTGGCGAACGTTGTTCAAGGCACGGCAAAAGTATGCAAAAGTGACAACTGGATTTCTTCATCTCACCTTGGACAGTTTTTAGAGAGGTCAGCGATAGGATGCCCTTGTTCTCGTTGCTTGCAGTCTTCGCACTTGTTTGACTTTTGCCATTCCGTTTTCATTTTTCAGGGTTTTGTGAAACTGGTTTGTGAGATTTCAGCCAGCATCATGAAGTGTAAGAGATTGAGCCAGTCCCACTAGCTTTCCTCTCACAAGGGATTTCGATGCCAGGAATTTCGCAGTCTCTTGCCTCTCGACGACCAGCACTGCTGACAACTGCTTCTAGGAATCAGAAGGATGTTCTACAAGCTTTGCAGCAGATCGACCAGAGCAGGAGCACAGCCTTGTGTGGCGCAGCCCTGTGACGTTTTCCACGAACGTATCATGAAGCACTGGAACTTTCAGCGCTTTCAGCCCAGGAGCCGATACCTGTTGGTTCTTGACGACCATTCTGGAAGTGTACGGGCAAGCCCAGAAGTGCGAAGCCTTTTGATCCTTGGATGAACAATGATGAACATGATCGCATGAGGGATGATAGAAATATCTACATGAGCAATATCATGTTGGGACAGTCCTGATCATTTTCTTGTGAGCATTTTTTGAAGATACAAAGGCTGTCAGAATCTGCTGCTGGCTGCAATTCTGCCTAGGAGTAATATGCTGGAGACTGCGACCTGGCAGCAAATCAGGAGACATACATCAGACCAGTCAGGCGATGTTTGGTGCACCTGTGATGACTGTCAGATGAGGTGAGGAATTTGAGTGGCTTGGCGGCAACCTGCACTGAAACCAGCACCGGAAACCCGTGGCCCAGATTTGCTGCCAAGTGAAACCCGTGTTTCTGAGGTCTAGTAGTTTGCTCGAGAGAGAATGTGTACGAATCCTTGGGACCTTGCAAATTTGTGAACGTGCCATTGGGAGCATTGACCGATGTACAGCCTGGTCCTCAGCGAGGTTTGAGTTTAGAGGGTCCGTCATCACCCAGGACGAGCGGACCCGAATTGAAATGACTCAGACAAAGCTGACAGAGTCAAGGAACAACTTAAGGTAGATTCATACAGACCTTGAAGAGGGTACCAAATCTAAATCTTGTTCGTCGCTTACCTAGTTGGCATCTCACAGCAGTAAGGTCTGCAGAGCTCTTCCTGAAACGCATTCATCGCCCACTGCAACCATGTGACCTGGATCATGGTGCACAAAGCTCCGGGAATTTGATCAAGACAGAAAGCTTCATGCAGAAATTGACCGCGCACCCCTTGCTGCGGCAGATTGGGGGCAATCCAGGTCAGGTCAATGCAATTTGCCAACGCGTGACTCCGCAACTCAAATCTCTGTGGGACTTGTGCTCAATTCAATGGCAACGACTCGAGTCAGTGACGACCAGTGTGGTACGCAGCATGTCCTTTGATTCTGAGACAAGAAGTCCGCGAAATTTGATGCGGCGCATGTCTGACGATATGGATTCTTCTTCATTGCGGCTCACGCGGAAAATGTCAATTGATGGAGTTCATGCAGAGCCAATGGCGCGAATGATGTCTATGGATGGACCACCGCTGGCAAGGATGATGTCCGTTGATGAAAGTGACGCCACGGAGAACGGTATCGACCATTTCTAGGTGTCAGCACTGCAACATTGTTGTGCTTCGTTGATGAATCTGTATGAGTCATGAACATTCATGAACCATCCGTCTGAGTCTGTCGCAGATGGGAGCCCTCTCTTGCATGACCAACGGATAGGGAAGAGCAAGGTGTTGTTTTCTGGTTGCTGACACCTGTACAAGAATTCGAGTACTCTGGTGGCTTTTTGCCGGATTTAATTGCATATCCGCTGAAGGATAGAAGGTGACAAAGTTTGAAGCATGTGATGAAGAAACTCCATCCACTTAGGCTTGGTAGTTCGCTGTTTGGTTTGAAGTGTCACCTAGTAAGGGCAAGGCAGCACATTGCATGGCCAAAGCCCAGTCAGCGGGAAAATTTTCTTTACACCTGTTTTGGCGAAGGGAGATACATCTCGATTACCTCAAATCGAGTTGTCGTTCGCGGCTCCCTACGATCTGCACAGCGCATGATGAGTTCGGCTGTAAACCACTGTGGACTACGTGGTGGCAATTCCGAACTTGTGTGAATGAGGTGTGAAGTTGCGTTGTTGTACTTGAGAATGCCATAGGCAGCCAAGAGTGCCAGAAGTGCGACCCAATATCTCATGTCGCGCCAGAGCATTGTACAGTCAGTACCTGGTGAACTCGATAGGTTTTCAGAGCCCGAGTGTGCCGGACCTCCTGTGCTTAAAAGGAGTTTGCTGATGTTTGCCGACGTTTGCCTTGTTTGTCCCGACTTGTCACAGGGTTTCAAAGCTAGTGTGTAGGTGACCAATTCTGCGCCAGAACTTACTCCTTCAGACAGAACTCTTGGTGACTCACTTGTTTGATGCTCACACATGCGTACAGTATGAGTAGCTAGTAGCTAGTCCATGCTAGTCCATCCTGGATGAATGTCAATGAAATGAATGAGTATTGAATGGTCAACCAGGTATCCCTCAGATGTGCAATGCCAAGGAGCAAACAGATTCTCAGGTGCCTCCCGAGCAGCTGGTCTTTGTGCGATGGCCTACGGAGGAGGAAGCAACTAAGCCACTGATCTTCGGTTGAAAGCGCATGGAAGTCTTTCTTCAATTTACATAGACCTTTAAATGTTGGAAAAACATATTGATACTCTTTGTTGTAGACTCATTATTTGATCATTACATATCATTCTGCCAAAGTCAAAGGTGAAGAAAGAATTCCGAGAGGATGCCATGGGCTGCTTCAGCCTAGCTGCTTGGCCCCTCCAGGATGCGGCTCAGTTGGTGCCCAAAGATGCGGTGCCACCCAAAGTCAGCACAAAGCGTGGACGCCTGAGCTGGGTGACCGACCTTGAGCGGTTCCCTTTAGTCGCAGATGCCATCTTTGATAATTAGCAGTCCTCATGCAATTTGGAGAGACAAAATCAGCTCCTGTGTGGGAATCCACCAGCAGATTGCTCTTGACCACTGCGAGTTGTGACTTTTCGATGGAAATTCTGTCAGTTATGACCTACCTATATATAATGTAATTGTAATTGATTCTATCTGTATACTTCCATAACTAGATACCGGTAGCTGCTTGTGCTCAGAAAAGCAGCTGCCGAAAATACAGCTTGATTGTTTTCATTCTTGCAAACTGGTGACTGCAGCACGAACAATCTCGCACCTATATTTTCGAAGCCTGCCACTTTATTTGCTGCTTTGGTGAACGGCCTTTCATGATCAAGCATGATGGGGTTTTGTTTCGGCTGTGTATTCTTTTGCTAATGGCTGCATGGTCATGTTTGGACGGTTGGAACATCGAGAGCCAATAGGCGCAATCACACATGTTTGAGCGGCCCATTTGTGATCCTCAACTGGTGCCCCAGAACTTTCACAACTTTACAGTTGCAATCTACCTGGTGCTGGCAGTGCTGGTGTTGAAATTTGGAGAGATCCTGAAGATTGTCACAGCAAAGTCCAAGACGATACCAGGCATAGCATGGAACCAGTGGGTTGGCATGGCCACGACATCCAAGGATTGGAGGAGCTTGTTCCAGGTGGGTGGCCAGGCAAGGACTTGGTTTTCTTTCTTGCTCCAAGGAGGGGACAGAGCACATAGATGGCTGGTGACCCTGGGTTCTCAACATCAACATATGTCTATCAGTATTGAACAACTTCGGAAGTACAGGCTCAGCATGACTGAAGTCTTGTGTCTTTGCGATGTTTGCATGAGAGTCATTATGTAAAGAATCGATCCCATGTATTCATTGTGTCATGCACAGATGGCCCTGCTTTGCCTGGATGGCCCGGGCCCGAAGTGTATCGCTGAGTCAAATCGAGTGAGTGCATGGCAGAAAGGTGGGCAGAACCATGGATGCTATGCATGAACAGATGCAAACATGACAAAATCTTATTTCCTTGAAACCATCCATGACTCCGATGTGAAATGTGCGCCCGTCAGATTGAGGGACCGGATTTGCTTGTTGGACATGAATGTTCGCCACTCAGCTACCGGTGATGCTGCAATGCTAGGTGTTGGAGTCATCTGCTGCTCCGAGTTTTGCCAAGTAGTAATTAATTACAGTAGTTGTCTTTGAAGCCAGACATTTGTGCGAGGCTCATTTGTCCACGCAAAGCGCCTAGACATGCTGAAACACATCATCAAGGGCGCACGACCTCAGGCAGAAGAAGCTTTGCAACCAGATGATGTGGCCAAGTTCGATGCGTTTGTTCTGACCTCAGGGGCATCACACACCTGTCCCACCCCATGCTGACGTTCCGAACAGATTTAGCAAGCCATGCAGCCCAGTGGAGCTTGAAGGACAACATCTAGATTACAATGGGATTTCTGAGGGGTCAGCCTGAAAGTAACCCTATTTCCACAAGGTCTGGGAGCAAACCCCAGCATCAGTTCTTCGTTTTCTCTCCATCGTCAAAGGTGCTGAGTGGTCATCTTTTGTCAATATTGACGTCGGTTTGGCCACAAGAATTCCGCTCAGGTGTTCGGTGGCATTTTGGGAAATGTCATTGAGAATGAAGATGGATCTTATGGAAGTGATGACCGAACATCTGAGATCCGCTCAAGACTCAGCTTTGAGTTTCCACTGGGATTTGGTTCCATGATTTTCATGTGAATTCATTCATTTTTCTTATTCAATTCAATGTATTTCATCATGGTCAGACAGGGATGTGGCACGGGATGGTATGGGATGGTGCTTTTTTATGTATTTTTTCGGGGCACGAGAACTCGGCAGCTTCGAAGCGTCGAGGTGCAGCCTTTAAGCACCGGAGGCGGAGAGCATTCTACAACCATGTTGTGTCAACCTGGGATGAACCTTGGAGGTCTATTGGGGGAGAGCATTTTCAGATTTTAGTAGGGAAGGTTTCTTTTTCATAACTACATACAACATCATACAACTATCTTTGTTGATTCTGGGTCTACATCAAATTGAACTCTTTCATCCCGGGTCTATACATCAAATTCAAAAATTCGATGCGAAGGCATTTGGGGCCCTGGCAAATGACTACGGACTCCGCGATGCTCTACACGCAGAAGGCGTGGGAGTCCCTGGCCTGGTCGTCATGGGCTTCCCTATGAACTGGTGGAGTTGAGCGGCAACAGGTCTTAGAGCACGCGTGTCCCTTGGCCGAAATCCCGGGCATCGAATCGCCCGAGTTCTCGCGTTCCAAAGGAGGACAGATCACAGACATCCCAAAGTGATCAGCACCTGGCTATGTCCTAAGTGTCCTGCGAAGTCCCCTGCTAGGACTGCAAGAAGCGTCTGACTCTGTATGTATGGAGGTGAGCTCAAGCGTTGTGAACTTGGTCAGTTTGATGTTTCAACCTCTCAGGGCTTTCGCTATATGGCACGGCGCGGACCTGACGGCGAATGGGAGCCCATTCTGCCAGAAGTTGGAACCTGAGATGCGCCTCACCATGGACCTTGAAGGACGCACCTGTGTCAGTCTTTGGAAGTAAGGAGATTCCTTTGGCGGTCTAGGGGATCTTGACACTCCATGAGTCTAACCGAAATTAGTATTGCTGTCAAATTTGTCAAGCCCATATATTTTTCCCGCAGATTTGAGAGTGATGGCCAATCCCTAATTGACATGCCATCCTGAGAGAACAAGAAAGTATCTATGTATCAGGTTATTATAGTTATAATCCAAGTTTCTCCTGAAGGATTGGAAAGAAGTTCCATCAAACCGTGCCTGCTGAGGGGATGAAGGAACTACTTCTGTCTGATGCGGACAATGACATTCTTGGCTCGCTTCAGTAGTAAAATATGCGAGATCCAATCCAGTGAGTATCAGGCTGTGCCCGAGGGTTGTACAACTAGCAATGCGGTTCTTCTGGGGCACGGGCATGCCCAGAAGAATCCTCCGGATCCAATCAAACGTGGCATGGTTTTTCTTGGACAAAAGGAGACCAAGTCGGTCAGAAAATGTCACACAATGACAGCCATCAGATACCATCATGTCAGAGAAAAATCACAACCATCAGGCTGTCCAAGAAAGAGGTGCCCGAGATCCCTGGACCAGCTGAGCCTTTTCTGTCCAGGGATACCGCACCTTTCCCCTGCAAACATGGAGAGATTGAGTCACAAGAACCCAATGTTTACCATGGGAGATCTGGCTGCTAGTAAGTCGTAGTGAGCCCATATTTGATGATAAAGCACCAGCTCTCTATGCTTATTCTGGTGGTGACTTATCAGTACATGGATATGATATATCATTGAACTGTTGTACTTTGCTACAAGTCAGCAGGGTGGTTGTTGACAACCAGGTATGGAGAGGCAAGCCGCTTCTCATCGATTGCAATGTTGGGGCAGTGCCAACATTCCTGAGAAACGTCGCAAAGATTCAGAAGAAGTGGTGCAAGGGGGTAAACAATGCTAATCATTTCAAGGTACATATGATAGCATCCATAAGCATCGCTGCAACTTTAGGCAGTTGGAAGTTTCAAGCTCAGTTCATATCCAACCCCAACAGGTGAACCTGCCACTCGAACTCTTGGAACGCGCCCCTCAGCAACTGGGCTCAAGGAGCATCGAGGCACCAACCTCCTGAGGCGAAGGGGTTGCTGTTTTTTTCCATGAGAAGATGGAGGATGACCAAAATGATTCGCGATGGATGAGAAAAGGTTGGTTTAAAGCAATCATGATTTTTTCATAAATCTATCAATGGGGGGAATATCAGGTTTGAAGCAATTCATGAGAAAAGAGTGGTTTAAAGTTTAAACCAATTTTTGCTGGGAGATTCATCCGGAGATTTCATAGAGATTCCCAACATTTTGGCACAGATTTTTGTGCGATAGCCAAGCCTTGGTGCTGAAAACACCTGCCCACCTTCAAGGCTTGGAAGTGCTGAATTTTTTTAAAATCGACCAAGCCTCAGTTGGACGAACGAGAGGAGCTTCCATCCGAAGTTGGGCAGTTTCCATCTTCGCGGGGCCACCTTTGAGAGGTG
Source organism: Symbiodinium kawagutii (assembly GCA_009767595.1). Taxonomy (NCBI): domain Eukaryota; class Dinophyceae; order Suessiales; family Symbiodiniaceae; genus Symbiodinium; species Symbiodinium kawagutii. The sequence continues at coordinate 56,062 of VSDK01007109.1, read as the reverse complement.
TCAGTGGTGATGCGCGCTTGCAAAAAAACGCAACATTTTGGCTCAACGTGCATGTTGATCATAGGCGGCAAGGCGCCTTCAACGTCTCTTGGACAAAGGGAAGTGGTCAGGCTTTGGTCCCTTGATATCCCTTGTTGCGTTGCCAAGCTACAAACCTCTGAGCGTTTCCAGGTTTTCAATGATTTTCATTCATTTTCCATCCAGAATGCATCAGAACATATCAGAATGCCACGCTGAGGTTCTATGTCATTGGCCTTTCTCGGAAAAGCTTTCAGCTTGACCAAGTTTCTTGCGTAGCCTCCAACTCAACTCCGACGTGCAAAAAGTGCAGCATTTTTGTAAAGATTTGGGAGATCGCAAGTCACTAGACTGGTTGGCTTGATTTGGCCAAGATGGGTGTGCCATATACTGCTTCATTGTCCCTGCGCAACAATCACTACTTTACACCGCAACAAGGACAATCATCACCAGAGTTGACCCTTTGCACAGTTCGGCACTGACATGGCAGCGGTCTGTAAGGATCTTCCACGAACTGATCTTTGGATGAAAGATTGAGGACGGGAAAAGGAGGCCAAGTGAGGCCAAGTGAATGTTGGCAATCAAGTTTGCACCCCCGCACCTCGAGCTTCTCGCAGGATGTTGCCAAGAAGACAAGATTCATCATCATCCGACCATGTGGGTGCAGTAACAAGGTCGCTGCAGAAAGTGGCTGTGCTTTTGTACGGTCCTTAGAATCCTTAGAACTTGCTAGGAATCAAGTCAAATCAACATCTAGAATTTTGAATTGATTTCATTGACGGATTTCTCTTGCAGAGAGGTTTCCTGAAGTACACTGCTTGTCTCGTTTTTCGACTCAGGTTGATGCTGGTGGCCCTGGTGTGCTCGGACCCCAAGGGCTGGCTGCAACATTTTTGGCACAGCGAAGTTGGAGGCACTACTGTCCCATATCCAAGTTCTGCAGCCAAGGTGGACACATTCTTCTTTTCCATCTGCGGTCCGTGCTGGTTCCATTTGCACCTGGTCAGAATAGGAACCAACAGGAGGAACATGGAGGAACCATAGAATCAATGATGAATCAATGATGAATCAGCTGCAAAACGCTGGCAGAGATCGCAAGCAGTGAGTGCACATCTAAGGTGCTCAGTGCTCTGGTCATTTGTGCAGTAGAGCCAACGGCATCTCGGCAGATTACTGTGGACCCAGCTGTCCTTGGCTTTGCAACGACAGATCTCTGGAGCTTCTCTGAATACGCGACCTTCTAAGGTCAATGGACTTTACAATGGCTTTTCTGGCAGAACCGCACCTTATAGGCCTCCAGAATCTGTGAATGTTGCGTTCTTGCGCTTCAGAAATGTGTATGTATAGATGTGTCATGATGTGTCATGTCTCAGTTTGCCGTTGTTTGTGTCAGAGGAAACTCTCACGCCCAGGTGGTTTTGCTGTTGTTGCCATCGCAAAATACGAAAAGATGCCTTCTATGGAGAGGAGGAGCGAGCTGCAGTGAGCTTGTGGAGTTCAGAGTGGAGTTCAGGACCTGGTCCAGAAAGTACATGAAAGTACTGGGATTTTGGAGTTTCTGGATGTTTCTGGTCCAGAAACTGAATAGTGGTCCAGAAATGTCCAGAAAGTTCTGAGCAGAGTTTCGCAGGAAGGTGAAAATCCTGAGAGAGCCGAACTCGAAACTTTGACTGGAAACACTGTGGCTAAGCTCAAGCTTGGCCAACGGCAGTTCAAAACACAGATTCCAACAGGAGTAGGAGTGCCATGGAGTGCACAAATGTTGCACTTCAGGGTTCAATCATGGCTGAGGATGATGATCCCCTTTGTGAGGGTGCTGCACGCTGTGCTTCGGTTAGTATTGCGAGGCTCAAGCTGCAATAGACTGGGTAAGACTATCGACTGTGTTTGAGCATCTCAAAACCACTTGGGCTGTGGGAAGTTGTGTGTCTACTGTGATTGTTAGCTCGTTGTTTTTGTTTCAGTCCGACCAGCTTTTTTGACCAAGGATCGGGTTGATTTTACTGGTGTGGTCCCTACGGGTTGGACAGAGCAGGAGCAAGAATTTCCACTTCAAGGAAGATGTAGGCTTGTTTTGCACGAAGTATAGCAAGTAGCGTGACAAATGATCACACCAGCTTGGAATTCCTTAAACAGGATAGTTGGCATGTGCAAAGATTGCAGATCCTGCATGCCAAGGTGGTCACTGTTTTGGCGGGTTCACTACTAGCTGGCGCCCTTCACTTGCGTGAAAGTGCGCTGTCTGCAGCTTTAAGCCTTGCCAATTTGCCAACACTGGCAGACGTCTTAATGACTGAGGCAAAGCAAGTAGAATTGATGAATGGCAAAATGAGGATGTTGCAAAATGAATCAATTACAGTACTGTATCTTACACTATCTTACACTATCTTACAGTATCTTCCACTATTTGACATTTATGTTCCATGATGTTCCATGTATTAATTACACCTATTAACTATTGACACGTGGCAAATGTAAAGCTGATAGCACATTGTGTGAGGTTGGCCAAGCTACTCCCTCGGCGCTGCCAATCTCGTGGAATTGCTGGAGAACGTTACCCGAAAGCTTTCCTTGCGACTGCAGCTGGGAGAGCGGACAGATGCTCGTTTGAACGGGCTTCCAGACTGCAATGAGATGGTGGGACATGGGGTCATGGTGGGATGTGAGATGGCCAGCCATGGCTTGTTGAAGGCCACAGGGAAGACATCAGCGCTGCAGTGGCGCAGGTTCTATTCTCATTTGTTCGACAAGGGTCAAGCCTTGGTATCAGCTGTGGTTGAAGAAATCATCTCGGACGTTTCTTCGACTCTTGGAATGCACAGCCTTCGCACCGGGGAATGGGGAAACTGTTTGACCATCATCGGGGAAGGCTATACATCAGTTGTAACGATTTATTGCGAAGATTGTGATGCCTTGACTTCCACTCCCTTCAAAAGCCGCGATCATGCTCCAGTGCTGCAGAAAGCTCCACGTGATGGTCAAGCAGTTTGGTGATGGGGAGGAAGGCAAAGATGATGTTTCTCAACGATTTCACTGAGGTGTGTGGTGAGTCTCATCATCATCTTGCTGTACGTCATCTTTGGACTTCTTCACCCCCTTCCAATTGGCGGCAAGGTGAGCCTTCTGGTGCCTGGGCGCCAGCTGCACATGGCTAGAACTGCTTAAGGTACAAGGGACCGGAGGATTTCTATAGTAGAGGCTCACCTGGAGCTGGAAAATCCACATCTTTTTGGTTTGAAAACCCTGATAAATGGTATTAAACAAGCTGATTTTCCATTGCCGTGGTCATCTCCCATACATAAACCTCGAGCATGCAGCTTACCACTTCAAACCCGCTGCATTCACACGGGCCTTTGCCACCCTCAGGTCAGAAGCTATTTGTGGAAGAAGACCTTGGTGTCGTTGCTCTATGGCTTCTCTGCCAGAGCCTGACCTTTTGTTTGGTGCGCTTCAGAGCTCCACTTCAGCACCAAGGTCTCTGCCCTCTTTCTATTGCTGAACAATGACTTGGACACTTTGGTGGCAATAGAATAGACCAAAGCTGGCCATTGTCGCTTGGCCTATCTTGGCCTACGCGATTCGCAGGCCATCTTCTTTGGCATCGTATCATTTTTCTTCAATTACGTTCCTGAAGTGGGTCGGAAACCCAGGTGCTGAAGTTCCTGGTTGGATCTGGTTGGAATTTGGGATGGGTCCCATGATTTCTTTGATATGGCCATTTTCAAACCTGAGCTTGCTAGGCACCATCATCGCCATGATGATTCCCATGCCAGTGATCCTGCTGGATGGTCGACTGGCATCTCCGGTGACCACGTGAGCCTCTTAGTCTCGCAGGACATAGGAAGCGGATAGAAGCGGGGGAACGCTTCAAAGTCAGGTGAGTGAGGTTCGAGTTGCAGAGATTCTCCAGATGAACATGAGGCTACTGAAGGCGACCGTGGGGCAATTAGCAATGGCCTCAGCTTTGGTTGAAAACGTGACTGTCATTGTGTATAGAGTCTGACTCAGCGATCTTCCTTTCTGCTTATTTTTGCTTAGGCCATGAAGATCGTCTTCAACAACATCATTGAAACATCGCTGATCCAAGCAGATACGGATATGAAGGTACACCCAGCCCGGTGCTTGGCAGTGCTTGGTGTTTGATTTGAGACAGTGCAAGGACTTGACCTGGATCCGATCCACAACCTGTCAAGGTTTGGGTCCTGTTGACCATCAATTACTTCGGCTTCATTTGGGGACCAGTCGGCATGCTGACCGGTGTTCCCATTCTCTCAGTTCTGAAGCTTGAAAAAGAATCAAGGGGCTTAATAAGGTTTGACGTCTAAAGTTAAACTCCGACTCCATAGCTGAAAGAGGATATAGAAATTGTGGCACCTGAAAACATGTCTTTGAAGCAGCCAAGCAGCTGCGAAATTGATCTTGTTTGTTTGGCTTGAAGTGCTCAGGAAGGGTGCGGCAGTTTCTGCAGTTGAGCTTGATGTGGAGAAGGATGACCTGACAAAGGTCCTTCGATTATGCTGTGGAAGTGCTCTTGCTCTCTCTCATCTCTCTCTCTCTCTCTCTCTCTCTCTCTCTCTCTCCCTCTCGTTTTCTTCAATTAGAGCAAAATTGACAAGCACTGCAAGAGAAGGAGTGCAGTTTTGCCAAATTTCTTCTCATTCAACTTACCATCATGGTCGGATCCTTGTTCCTTGTATCCTGTAGCAAGTACTTGGCTGCATACCTCCTGCCACCTCATCATGGGCGCAATGCCTCGCGAGGCATGGGCCGAATCCTTCTTGGCATGCCTGGAGGGTCGCCCGCAGAAAGTAAGTGCCTTCCTCAGTGCCTTGTTTTTTTCCCTGGACTTACCAACATCATCCAACATCAAAATCAGAACCTTGTGGAACCCTTTGATTCACGTTTGCAGTTTTAGCAGGCTATCTCGCCCAACGATGGCTGCACATCCTTTTTGATGTCCACCACCACCACGATGATGATGATGATGATGATGATGATGATGATGATGATGATGATGATGATGATGATGATGATGATGATGATGATGATGCCCCGGGAGGAGAGAAGCTGGACATCGCATTCGGCGCCATGAGTCAAAAAGCAAGACCTGAAGAGGTTCCCTGGCAGAATGATATTTCTGGACAGTGCTGTACATCCAACAACCTTGTGTAGTCAACATTCAGAAGTATTAAAATGCAGCAACTACCATCAATACTATTTGTCACACTATCTTGATACAATTTCTAGCTTCAGCGAGTGTTGTCAGTCAGTTGCAGGAAGGCCCCATTCATCATTACCCACGTCAAGACTTCTCGGGTCAAGACCTAGATTGGCCGGGCGGGCCCGCTCATGCAGTTTGGTTGGGCTCACCTAGTGGTGGTCATTGCTTCCCACGTGATTCGATCCTGGCACGAGGACATTGGTCAGTCTGCTCTTAAGGCTGAGATTTCTGGGTTGAGGCTGGAAGTCCATCGAGCGAAATCGCTGGTGGACGATTACATTGCTGTCCTTGATTCTTGCAAATCTGAAACTGATTCCCTTCGCTGGTCAGGTTCTTTTTTCAGTTGGGTAAACATTCTTCTGGGATTTTGCCTTCTGGTATTGTGGGTAAAGCTGTACTACTGGGATCGCTGGCGGCCATTTGTTCCCAGTGCCCCTTTGCTGAGTGAGCTTACCTCAGAACCTGAGGGTGTGGTGAAGAGTGCTGGTCGGGAAGTGACTGCTCGGTGTGTTCGACCTTCTGATCTTCGGAAGGCTCAGACTGCATAGGAACCATGGAAAGATCGCTCAACATACCTGAACCACAAGTGCTGTTCCACTATCCGGGGGATGCTGCAGGATTTGATTATCATCATCGCATCCTTGTCCATAAGATTGGAGCTGGCCGCTGGATTGTGCTCACCCCGGATCTTGATCTGCATGCCGAGGATCTCAATACCAGGGCCCATATTGTGGTTGGTAGAAATGCCCCGTTTCCCGCACATCTGGCTGGATCGTTATATATCTTTGACGAACTATCCAAAGCAGAGCTTGAGCGCCAGAAAAGATTGGCGCGCACCATGGGTGCCATCCTCGATGATTCAGCTGCCATCGATGTGGAAGCTCAGACATGGATTGTTGCAGACCCATCCAACAAGCGATTCGGTGAAAGCGTACCTTCTGAAAAGATTGATGACATTGTTGTTTCGGGGGGTCATGGTTTGCTACAGTGGGATGATGATACTCTGTATGTGAGGGAGATGAATTCTCGTGACATCAATTCCTTTGTTGAGGCTAGGAAGGACTCCGTGTCAGATCTTCGGACACTTGGTGATCACCGGGATGCTCAAGGGCATCGTGTGCTTGAGCTTAAGGCAGGCATTCAACTCATGAGGCAGTCAACATTTGCTGATTGGCCATTTGTTGGTCCCCGCTCAGTGCGGGACTACTTGAAGGCTATTTTAGCAGGACCAGGTGACATTGTCTCGTACCACAATTTGTGGGTTCGCAGTTCAGGCATTGCCGCCAACTCAGCCGTGTCGCATGAGCATCGGTCGTTGTGCGAGGCTTTGAGGCTGGGACTCAGTGTTGACCAATACGATTTGTCCAACAGTGCCGCCTTTGAACATTTGACTCGGCGGCTGATTGTTCTGGAAATGGCTACGGCGAGATCGCCGCAATCACCGGACTTTGCTGGACTGGAATTGGTGACTGAAGCTCCTGTATCAGCACAGGGCCAGGCACAAGTTGCATCGATGACAGCTTGGGTGACCGAGAAACTCAAAGAGAGGGCGCAGATCCAGAAACAAGCTCGCCTCTTTCGGGAAGAGCAGGCCAAGAAGGGCAAGAAGCCTGAGACAGAGGATGACGAGGCCAACCCATCTAAGAGATGGCGCAAGAAGAAGAACAAGGCCAAGGACAGTGGCGGAGCACAGGGCTCCGCAGGTGCCTCCTAGTTGATCGTCCTCCCCAGGTGGTGGGTTTCCTTGCAGTGCCCCCTGCTATCTGGTTTCAGTTTTTCAATGGCTACTGCTTGTGGCGACGAATTGCGTCGTCATGGTGATGTCTTTCCACTTAATCCTGTGAGTATCTACGAGCGGGCGGTGGACATGGGCGTCAGTTCTCCACAGCGAGCGTATTGGATCAGTAAAGACTTGTCCAAGCTTGCTATGCATGGTGGTAAGAATTCAATGTCTTCAGTTTTGCGCTCCAACCTCCCGCTGACTTATGTCCAGCAGGCCACTGCTGACAGGATTTGTGACTCACTCTTGCTGCATGGTGATTGCCCCCATGACACTGATGCTGAGTCTGCCTTGAGGTCTTTGCGGGGTGGTATACCTTCCTATGACGGGGTTCCCAGCAACCTTGCTAGCTATGATCCGGAGAAGTTGAAGATCCTTCGGCAGAGCACTGCCCCTCAGCCTGTGGTCAATTTCTTGCCCTCTGAGGCCAAAGCTCTGGTCAACAGCTATGATAGGACAATTCTTCGGGAAGACCCCTTGCCTGTTGATGACTTTAGACCGTACTGGGACCCGGCTTTACGTTTTGATGGTGGGGAACGACTGGCTTTTATTGTGCGGATGTTTCAGTCAGGCTTGATTACACTTAGGGCTAAGCCTGCATCATTCGTTGGAGTGTTCTTCGTCAAAAAGAAGTCTGCTGACCAGATTCGCATGGTGATTGACTGTCGTGGTACTAACAGGATGTGCTCTGATCCGCCTGTCACCCGGCTGGGCTCTTCGCGATGTCTGGCAGGGCTTCGGATGAGGAAGTTGGGCAGTGATAACTGTTATGGTTGGGGCATGGAGGCCGACGTTGCGGACTGCTTCTATCGATTCAGTTTTGTCCAACTTGCACATTATTTTGCCATCAACCACCCCCTCACTAAAGCTGAATGGTCCTCTCTTGGAATTGATGTCTCGACCTTGTATGACCCTGGATCTGGTGATAATGTTTGCTACCCTTCGGATGCGGTTTTGTATCCATGCTTCAGAGTTGTCCCTATGGGTTGGAATTGGGCTTTATGGTTGTGCAATGAAGCTGTACTATCTATTGCTCAGAGTAATCAGCCCTGGATTGATGGTGTTCTTCGAGAAAAGAAGGAGGCTCCAGACTTTGAGGCCTTTAAGACAATCCTCGGAGTGTATGTTGACAATATCACGATTTTGGGGACATCTCGCAACGATGTGGCTATGCGAGCTGCATGTGTCAGACAAGCTTTTGACAAGGCTGGTATTCCTTTGGTATGGACTCATGATCATCCGGTGTCTTCTCTGGATTCGGTGGGTTGTTGCTTGGATTTGTCACGGGGTATCATCTACAATCGTCCCAAACGGGTATGGCAGTTTTT
>VSDK01007109.1:0-40700 GCA_009767595.1 Symbiodinium kawagutii | reverse complement strand
AATTCCAGTAATGGTTGCGGTTCCAGGACTGTAGCAAGGGCGTTAAGACAGCAGTAAGATCCAGTAATGGTTCAGTTGAGACACCAATCCGATCATGGATAGGCCAGGCAGTCAAGATACCAGTATTATGTTCAGATTACCAACACTATTCATGATCAGCAATGTGAAGCGATTAAGAGAGAATCTACCATACATGCGTCATAGTGAATGGTTAATACCGGAATCCGCGAAGCGATTCGCTGTTGAGCATTTACTAGTGAATACTAGTAATCAGTCACAACAGCTATTTATGAATATTAACCATTCTTCTTTATCGAGCCTTCGCTATGAAACACTACTATCTAATGGCAACGGTCGGTCAGTCAGTCAGTCAGTCAGTCAGTCAGTCAGTCACTCAGTCAGTCAGTCAGTCAGTCAGTCAGTCAGTCAGTCAGCGTTTGTACTCATACGCCCAGCGGCGCCGGGACGGAGAGGTTTTGGACCGATCGTTGCTAGACCAAAGGTTTTGTACAAGTCTGGGACATGTCTGGACAACCACACCCCTTCACGTCTCTGCTTGCCTTTCTCCTCTGGTACACTTGTTAGTTACAATTCTGAAGTGCCACTGACGAAAGCCCTTGGTTCAGGATCTAAATTTGCAACAACATGGTGCATTGCCGGATGATAAGCAGAAGGGGCTCAAAGTGTATCCTTGCGAGACACATTTAGAGCGTGGGTGTCACACCGCAATCAGTGAAAAAACAACTGATGAATTGATGCGTCACAAGGCCTGAACTAAGTTGAAGAATTTTTTGTGGCGAGCGCAGCAAGCACATGCAATGAACGTCCACAGAGCATCGCATGTGTCCCTGGCATTGCGCGTACGCCAGCGATTTGTCTTCCGCAGAGCTGTGACGTCTTCCCTGCATCAAGCCTTGCCGTTGGAGGACCACTTTCCCTGACTGAGGTCGCTCACCTCTTCAGAATGCAGGGACTGATGCTGCCGGTGTGTCTGCTCCTGACGCTGGTGGAGTGGAGGTGTGTTTTCTTGGCAAATCGAGAACATTGACATTAGCTATCCAACATCTATGAATATCCAATGGCTGTAGTAAAGACAAGGGAGATGTCCAAGACACTTGGGATCTTTCACTCCACTCCCAACACAATGTCATCTTGCTAAGGCCTGCGGAAGGCACAGGCTTTGCCATCAGACAGCCTCCGAAGGTACCCCGTGTTTCAAGCCGCCATCAGCTGCTGTTTCAACAAAGTTGCGCCAGACTGGTGATGCGCAGCCAAGCAGATTGGATCACACTTTACCCAGTTCAAAGCTGAGCGTTTTTGTGCGTGGGAGACCATGTGACCATGACAGCTTTCCAAACCAAGCACTGTCCAAGCGGAATCATTCACACTTTTGGAAACGTGAGAGTTGCTGTTACCTGGCATATGATGAGCGGTTGATGTATGTTGATGTTAGTGGTGATGACAATTTTGCTGGAATATTCAGAGGTCTTGGCGTGGCAGAGAACCACGAGGCGCATCTTCAACTCAGAAAATGATTTTATGGCACTACAAATTGGTGGCTATGAGTGGCAACATTCAACGACAGAGTTGGATGTTCTTTTCGCAATACTGCAAATGATTGAACCTGGTCATACATTGTTACATTAGCGTCAGCTACGGTTTTGTTTGACTTCCACCAAAATCTAGTTCCTCCATGTGCCTCCCTCAAGTCAGACTGGCCTTTTTGAATTGCAAGACTTGTTATCTATGTCAGGCAGTGGAGTATAAGTACTGTTTTGGCCATTCGTGTGATTCTTCACGGCCAACCACTTCTGGGAGACATGATTTTCCACCGACACGTCTCTTCTCGTTTCCACGCTACCTTTGGCCCGATTCAGACCCTTCGGTACCGAAACTGCACGAAATCTCACGCTTTTTGGTGCTGCTAATGAAGAAACTGTTTGAAGACCTAACTCTAAAGGTTCAACCTTTCATCAGTCATAGAAACGGGATTCATGGAACCATTTGAGACCACTTGGCAGCACAATGTTTGTTCTGGCAGTGGTGGAACAATCAACAATGAGTGAGGTTTACAGCACATGTTTCAAGCTCGCTAGTATAGTCTTTGGCTTTAAGACTGGTGGCCTCACAGGACTGCCATGTTCCTGCCCTTCTATGTTGGCCAATACTCTGTCACTCCAGCTTTGCTGGAACATTTCATCCCTGCCTTCAGCAACCGAAGCGAAGTTTTCACAGATGATGGTGGAATTTTGCTCCAGCTGAATTCAACCTTTCACAAGGCTGACAATTTGGTGCTGCATTATTTGATCCAGCCCGGAGCGAGCTGGCAGAATCTTTGTCTTGTTCCTCTATTGATTGCTTTAAATCTGACATTTGCTTTTGTTATGCAATGTATTGCGCGCCACACTCGGATTTCTGACGCGATACGATTACAGACGAAACGATCTGAAGATAAGTACTCTGCTTTTACGGCCCTGCTTCGAGATCTTTCAGGTGTCCAAAGCGTGTACTTTATTTCTCGGGGTTGGCTCGCCAGTCCTTCATACAAATGGATATCCAGAAGTCTTTGCATACTGACAATAGTGCATTGGTTTGCGCGAGAGTGGCTATATGCCAATTTCCTCTCGTCACTGGCAGCGAACCTTGCAAATGCAGTCGTTGCACTTCCAAGTTCTAAGGTGTCTTGGATGTCTTTCGAGAATTTCTATTGCCAAAGCTTCTCCAAAGTTTTCAACAAACATAGCACCAGTGCCAGGATTTTTTGTGGCCGACATAAATGACACATGAGATGAGTCGTATGTTGTCGTCCAAAGTTCTGATGACATCACTGGATTCCAAGCCAAGGATTTATCTTTAGTTTACAGCTGCTTGTTTTCCATGCTGGCGTGGCAAATCGCAACAGCTCCACTTTTCCTCATAATCGTGCCTGGCTCAGCGAGCTGAGCCCACCTCCCTTGCAGTGACTGACATTGAAGCACTGTTGATCCCAAGTGTTGCTCAGCGAAATTCCAAGGATCCAATGCTGCAAGCGTTGCTCGATTGAAAGTTGAGCTGTAACTTTGGGGCAGCGGAGAGGATCATCTTGGGATGAGATTTTATGTCGCGGCATAAAATGTATCAGCCACCTCATCACCTGCAGCACAAGCTGCATCCTTTGCAGCCACCAAGGTGGTTCTCATCCTCCATGCAAAGCAGCTCAGCGAGAATTTGGATTATATATACAGTATGTATATATATATATATATTTTTAAGACTGATGACTGGTGTTTCTTACGAGATTCAGATGGTTGCCTTGATTCCATAGACAGTGCATCAGCTTCAGGTCAAAAATACATAGTGTTCTGAGTATCTGATTTTGATAGCATGTGCGGTGGGACGCCATTTTGAACTCTCCTTTGCGCAATGGACTTGATCGATCACAGATGACACCTAAGGCTTCATTACAAGCTGCATGGTGTCCTCATACATAGCAGGCCAGATCAGTCTCTCCCATCCAGTGGATTGAGATTGGCGAGCAATTTTGCTCAGCAATTTGCAGGAGGAGGACAGGCGTACTACAAACTGAAGATGGACGATGAGGCACCAAACATCACGACCAAACCATGATCAAAGCTGCAGAAGAGGCGACGTTGTGAGCTGTTGGCCTCGCCAGAAGCGGGACATTGACAATCCTGATCAGCGCATCAGCGACTCAGCAGAGCAGCAACTTGTCGACAGTGGTCCTGCACAGGTGCTGCCGAGAACAGCTTTACGTGTTGAAAATTAGATGAGATGAGTGGTTGGTGGATGTTAGTGGTGAGTACTGATGATGACTGGCGGTGAATCAGGTCATGATGGGTTGGCAAAGGTGACATCTTTGTTCAACCTTTTCTGCTGAGGTTTGCCAACATGATGTACGTCCTTTTCTCTGGGTTCCTCTCTGCTGTGCCACTCAACCGCAGAGAGATCGATTTGCAGCTCATTTGTTGATGTTCCAAGAGTCGGAGATCGCCTTATATGCCCCTGCCAAGGTTTGGAATGATCGCATGGGCTGGAGTTTGTGCCTCAAATTAGGGAGCAGAGATTAGCAGAGTGCCAAAGCAGAGTGGCTCTCACTTCAGGTCATGATTCAGCTTGGCGGTCCCATGCTGGTTGTGACTTGCATTGGGATGGCTTTTCTTCGCCTTCTCTTGTCGATAAGTGCAGTTCCAAGCATCGCTGAAGCTGGAAAAAAAATCATTTCTGAGGATTCTGCGGGTTCTTTTAGTCACTTTCAGGTATGTTTGGCAATGCACTCGTGGATGCGTTCAAGGACATGCTCGAAACAGGAGCGTCTCTTTGAAATATGATGCAGATATGAAGATGCATGGTTTTCCTGGCTCATTGCCTGGCTCATGTGGCGCTTGGCTCCTTCAAAGCACTTTCAACTTATCATCTAAGCTCCGCTTGGCTGTACCAACTGCAGTTGCAAGAACTTTCATGAAAAGCATGCAGCGGAGCGCTTTCGCTGCGCAGGAGCCACCTTTCGATACTCTCTTACTCGCATCCGTTTTGGACTTAGTAGCAACATTTTGAAGCCTATCACATCATTGTACGGTTTCACTGTTTCACTGGTATCAATATCATCACAACAACAGGAATCATATGGAATCAGTGTATAGATATCATCACATCACGTCATGGTGATGGTTTCATGCCCATTTCGTGACCATTTGACGATTGAGACGCTGGATATCGCTGCTGGAACTCACCAGGTGAAAACGCAGAACCTGTTGCCCTGGCTCATGGGGACGAGGCTCGGTGAGTGCTGACAGATTCATTCGCAACTTTTTTTCACGCGCTGTGGGACAAGTGTGGCCTAGGGATCTCAACGGTATGTTGAGGTCTTGCTACATGTTGCTACCATCAGTTGATATGCATGTTGAGGTCGTACTGCCAACAGTTGATAGGTATGTGAATCGGTGCTCAGGTCGAGGAGCAGCGATCACGAAATTTATTCAACTCTCACATTGACGTCGCAGTCACAGAGCATCCATTTCTGTGTGGGTTCGAAATCAGTGGCTGTTTGTTTGTGGCAGTGGTCACATGTGTTCACCAAAATATGCTGAAACATGGTATGATATGACATGGCTGGTAGTTGATCGGCAGTTTTGATCAGCAGGCATCATGGGGCTAGGGCTGGTTAATGGCCTGTCTATGAACCTCATAGGGTTTGACAGCAGATAGCAGCGTCATCGACTCGTTCCTAAGGCCATTCGATACAATGCGCCTTGCCTGCACCAGTGCTCACCATGAAGCCTTGATGCCTGGCCGGTCGAGGCGCTGGTGAACATGCTGTTTACCACCACCTTGGGCATCATCGACTTCTTCCCCATCGTATCCTGGCCACGGAGAAGCTGCTTGAGATGATGCTTTCATGGCACTGATCCTGAGCCGCGCGCCCCAGGTGATCCTCTGGTTGTATCAATGTCCTCAGATCCTCTCAGGCGCAGCATGGCGGAGCGCATGGGACCCACTAGGTCCCTAGGTCTCTCCAGGTGCTCCCCTGGTGCCAGGTACGCTGAACTTTGGTGATGCCGTGCGGTGCCAAACGGGCTACATGCAGGTGGCCAAGGCTCACAGCTGAACAGAAAGCCTGAATCATTTGTGCTTCCTTGAGTCCTGAATCGCTAATAAACCGTTGATATCGATAATTAGTCGGGAATTCTCAATTCATCTTGACTATAAACATTCATGAACCATTATCAACTATTGCAAACTTTCATTCACCATAACAATATCAGTAACCATGAACATCCTTTGGCATTCTCCTTAACCATCATCAACTGCCAGGTGATGGACTTTTTTGCCAATTCCTTTTCCAAATTGAAGCAACTGCACCTGGGCTCGGCGTGATGGCTACAGCTGAGCTTTGTGTGCTGAATACTTGTGGGAACTGAGCACCGTACTACCGTAGGAAGTGAACCTAGCGCCTTACTAAAAGGGCGTTCCAAAAGGAAAATGATAATCCAAGCTTCATGTAACGGAGGTTCCAGAGATGTATCTCAAGCACAATGTACTTAAGCAAAGAATTGCACGTATTTGCACGTGTATTCGTTGGTTGGCGCAGTACCTAATCAACAGTTCCTAGCTGAGGCAAGCCAATGGTGAGCGGCTGTGGCAGCTGTGGGAAGCTTCAGATGAGGTCGCCTAGACAAGACACAAGATCTTTGGATAACTGAGACAGTCTCAGTAAAACGACTCAGTTCGTTTTTTGAGCCAGTGAACTGTGCAGTAAACACTGAGCTGTTGGATCAAAACTACTACAAGCTGAGATGCGTTGATTGAGCATCCTTTATCAAAACAGCTCAACTGATCAAACAAACAAACAAACTTATCAGGATGCATTTATTGGAAACAGTGTTTGATCTTTTATCCTGTTTCCAGTCAGCACAACTTGATCGATGCAGTGACTGGAGGCCAATGCAGCCCCTCCTGTGAGCGCCACTATTAGCTTTGTTGCGACCGTCGCTCTCTCTGCAACCAGGGTTACTATGGCAATTTGTTGATGGTACCTGTACTATTTGTTTACCTGTGTCAAGAGAGTTTGGTGTCTTTTTTTTTTACCTAAGATTCACTCCTGCAGCTTCACCATCTACACCTAGAGCACTTGATTTTGGAGATTCAGAAGCTATCTCCACTGCACATCACTGCAGTCGCCACACCAAGGAGCCTTCAGAAGCATTTGCGTTTGACTCGCTGGTGGTTTATGCACCTGGAGCCAAGACACCTGTTGCTGGAGTGGCTGGGCTGGAATTGCCCCAAAGCTGTGTTGCTCCTTGAAAAGGGATCAGTAGGGATGGGTGGGCTATCTGTGCCCAGACTTGGTGTAGTGGAAGCTCAAGTGTTTGGATGTTCTAAGTAGTATGTTATTTCTTGTCAAAGAACAGACTGGCAAATAGTCTGATAAACAGTTTAAACAGACCCATATCATCATTGGTATGGCTCAAAGATATCAAAAACCAAGAAGGTTTGATTGCCTGGCTTCAGAAAGATAGATCTTGTGGTGGTCACTTTGATGTGTCCTTTTCGAGCCACAGCATGCCATAGCCATATGAACCAGAGACAAAATTATGGTCATCTGTGAATACACCTCAATCAAGTAATTTTGGCGCTGCCTCATATGTTTTCGCGTCCTCGATCAGTGAGTCTGAGCTCCAAGAGCTGAGGTCACTTTGTCATGTCTCACTGGACAAGGCACAGGACGCTTCCGTAGTCATCTTTTGATGATATGTTGATAAACCATGAAGATAACTTAATCAATTTGCTGATGATAAGTATAAGATAGTATAAGTATTATATTTTGATAAATCATGACAAACCCTCAACCAGCTGGTTTATGATCGTTGGATCAAGGTTGATTGAATAATATACTGATGTTGTTTGATGTTCGCCATGTGGCCAAGCAGCGGCAAGTGCAGACACTCGTTGTCCAGGCATTTTGATCACTGGCAACTCAGGCGCAATGACATCATGTCCAGAGTCCAAGTTGACGCAGTTCAAGTCATCAGTCTCAGCCCAATCTTCACGATGCTGAAGCTATGCAGGTATTGGAAAGTCATCGATTCTGAGAGCTATGGCAGGGCTTTGGTTGACAGGTGAAGCTGCTTGGACCGCACGTAGCTGCGTTGCTAACGATTTTGCATCAGCAATGGCTCTGTCCCACCTCTCAGGGAAGCGTTGCGAAGTCTCCTGGTGCAGAAGTGATCTTCCTGCCCCAGAGCCTTAATCAGCAAGATGAGTCTCTAAGATGTGTCAAGTCCAAGACTTATCCCAGCCTTATCTCAAGATTCCTAAGATGTGTCAAGTCCAAATATCGCTGTCTAGCTGAGAACTGGACACATTGTGCAACCGTCCATGGGTTTTCCTGAGAGTTATGCTTGTCAGTAGTGAACGTTCTCCCTTGTGCACATTCTGGCACCTTCACCACAGGAATTCCTACTTCCCTGTGGGGACGTTATTGGAGGCTGGGCAGGGAGCGATATAGGGGCAGAGGTCAAAGAGGCGAAGTTTGGCTATTCGAAAGCAGGAGGCAAACTCACCGCGGACGCAGATTTCTTGAGATTTTCTATGCTTTGTCCGACTTTGTCCCTTGAATGTCGAGCTTTTGGCGAAGCGTATCACCAGCTTGCGCAGGCTGTCATCTACCCTGCCAACATCGATGATTCCAACAGCGCTGAGAGGAGCCAGTGGTTTGCAGCGTGAATTTGTGATAAACCAACAGCTTCCCTTACCGACAATGCATTGATGTGCATTGTGATGTTTCAGCGATGATGCATTGATAGGATATATGACATAGGCATTGTGATGTTTCAACATTTTTGATATTATACTGTACTTCAATATACTGTACTTACTGTAATCATCTGTAACCCGATTCCGCAGCTCTTGATGGGCAAAAGCTGCCCAACAGGTGTGGCCTGCAGATGCAAGCGACGCTCGCACTTAAGCCACCTGACCTCAGATGTTAAGCTACGCAGTCGATTGGATGTTCTGAGCCAAAGATGCGAGGTCAGAAATTCACCACGGAAAATATTCAGCCTATTCTGGGTGCAGTGGCAGTACAAGCTAAGGCGAGCGATGATGGGTCCAATCTTACGAAAGTGGGGCTTGCAGGACATCCCAAGCCGAGAGAGAGGTATACAGCCAACTAAATGCACTCTGCTCCAATGTAGCACCAGGAAGTGCGGGATTGGACAGCAACGTTATCTGCTGGTGAACGGCAGCGCTTGGCTTTTGCGCGGCTTTTCATGATGCTGGTGACTGGGATCCACGATGAAACATGAAACAAGTCGAACTTCAAGTCTCAGGGACCACCATGGACCATGGTCTGCTGCCTGCGTTTCCAAGGCATTGCGTTCTCGCTGCGAAGAAAGACGACGGCCGCGCCGTGGCGGCAACATGTGATGCTCTGCTGTGGCACCTGTCGAAAAGCGTAGAATCCGATTGTGAGGTCAGGCGACGAAGAGATACATCAAATTGGACTCTTTTCCGGGGACCGTTCTGAACCTAGGAATGTGGCAATGGAAGCACACAAAGCTCAAAGCACGAATGCCCTTAGCCGCATGGCAGGCTTCGGAAGCATCACATGTGGTTCTGTTTCTTCTTGGTGCGATGAGGGATGATTTAGTTTTCCCATCCGACTTTTCATCAAGGTGTTGGAGGCATAATTATTGTACATGAAAATTCTATGTTCAAATCAAAGAGTGATGGGTCGTCGTCGTTTATGCACCCGAAGTCAATATGAACTGAGTATCGTTTCGCTGCGTCAACTCAACCCAGAGATGATGGGCCTCGCACTCCTGGCTCAGTACAGTTCCCAGTCCCGAAGTGTAAGAAACGCCACCAAGAACTTCTGGGGTGCCATCTGCGGGAATCGCGTGGCCAAGCTGGTTGTTGTTGGTGATTCTTTGGCTGTGCTTGGCCCTACAGCATGAACAACCATTATCGTTCATTACTGACTAGTAGCATCCAGTAGCAGCATCCAAATTTTGCACACTCATCATCCACGATAAACCCTTATGAAAGACCACCATGCTGCAAAGCTTTGATTAGGATTAGCAAAAAAAATATGCACATGACCAGGGTCTAACGCAAGCGGTGATTCATTATACTACCATGGTCTAATGATGGTGAACTATGGCCTTGCCATGGTTAACCATGGTGGTTTCATTGTAATTCACATCAATTCACCATGGCGAGCCCTTCATGGTCAACTCTGTAGTGAAAGTTCACCATGGCATAAGGTGAGCCCATCTTAATAAACCGCCAGGTGCGCCCATGCACCAGGTGGCTTAGCTCATCATCATCCAACTCCTCGCTTTGGGCGAAGTTTGGGCAACGAGCTGTGGAAGGCTGGGCAGAAGGAGCTGAGCACAGCCGAGTGACCTGGCAGCCATGGCCATGTGGGGCCTGAAGTCATGGTGGATGTGACCTTCATGGCGTTTTTCATGGTGTGCGTTGAGATGTTTCATGGTGTGTGTGTGTGTGACGTTTAACATGTTGAAGGCAATTTGATGATGGAATACGGTTCATTGATGTCTTATAACATGTTTCAGGTTGCTAGGTTATACAGTTGTACAATGTTAGTAGACGGATAGACCAATAAGCAGACAGATTCCAGCCGCTTGTCGCTCTTTCAGGGGCTCGCTCTGTCATCCACGCAGCGCACACATGCCTCCTCGTACAATTTTGATTTTCCCGTTTGGGAAACTTTGGTGACCGCCTTGTGCGGTACTACTGACAACATTTTGCAACCATCAGTTATGAGTCATGAGCCATGAGTCATGATTGACCGCTGTTAAACACTCATTGAGTCCATGCATAGTTCAACATCAATCATGATGATTGACCATCATGGCTAACCGCCCATCACATCCCACAAAATTCAATATAGCGAACATACGATAAGTATGTTATTCGAGCAACCGCATTACATCCGTATGGGTAGTTGGATCATGTTGGATCACGGCAATTCAACATGATCACTGGGATGCTACTCCAAGGGAGGATCATAGTGATGATATTCTGGCTATTTCTGGTTGGCGGTTTTTATTTGAACATTTTCTAAATTTTCCCAAGTAATCATTATCAAATGGTTTGTTGGTGGTTTGAGATTTTTACATTCTCCATTTTCCCGGGCAATTATCAACAAATGGTTGGTGGCTCCGGGCGGGTGTCGCGAAGCGTACGAAATTGCATTTTACTGCCTGGCACGGCGCGTTCATGTGCATTTTAACACACTCTGCGTATGTTTTCGTACCAATGGGCCGGGTTTGGGTGTGGGTGGGGCATGTTATAACGTACAAGTACGTTGCAACTTGCGTCATGCAGTGGATGCTACGTCACGTCAGGGGTTGGGGGTGGGTGGGGCATGTTAACGTACGTTGCAACTTGCGTCATGAAGTGGATGCTACGTCGTCAGGGGTTGGGTGGGGCATGTTATAGCGTACGTTGCAACTTGCGTCATGCAGTGGATGCTGCGTCACGTCAGGGGTTGGGGGTGGGCGGGGCATGTTAACGTACGTTGCAACTTGCGTCATGAAGTGGATGCTACGTCACGTAAGGGGTTGGGGGTGGGTGGTCCGCTACACTTCGTCAAAGCCGGGACTGAAGAACCTTCTCCTGGCATTGCGTTGTGTCCGTGTGCACAGATGTGGCTGTCTGGGAGCGGGCCCAAGGGCGTTCCTGGACATTCAGAAAGGCAACAGCTGGCTTTGGACTTGAAAAAACAAGAAGATGCTATCAAAGCGCACTGGGTCCCAGGTCGCTGGCTGGTGCATCAACTCTTAACATGCCTGATCCATTAGATATACTTTTCTCCTTCAATCTTGGCTGATCACGTCTTGACGTTCTTCGGGGCGCGTCGTGACACCCGCCCGGAGCGTGGTTGGTTGACTCACGTTTTTCATGGGGTTGTCAACCACCAACGGGTATTACTCACCCTTGGATGCTGCCATCCGTGCCCAGGTTGGGCAGTCGCTTGTCTCGACAGGCTGGACTGAGAGCCTTGGCGTCGATGGTCCATGGACAGTCCACGAAACAGGTGATGGGTCAGGATGGTACAACTCAGATCATGCACTTTCCATCATTTTCATTTGATAGAATTGAATCTATACATAGGATATGCATAGGTTATTAATCATATATTCAGTCTTTCCATCTATTTCATTTGGTCTTAGTAGATTTGAATAGATAATAGGTTGTATCAGATTCGAAACGACTATATGACAAAGAGTGGATTTTTGTGTATTATTGCGTTACATTGACTACAGACTATTTATAAGTCTATACTAACATGTAAGCCAGACTGTTGCTAGTTATCATAGATTCTTATGTATGAACTGATTCTTATGATATAAGTCATAGTTATTATGGCCAGATTGTGTATACAAGTGCGGCTTTGCTGCACCTCTGGCTGTAGCAAGGCCTTGGCCCACTTGTGTGGCGCTCAGGCTTGGGAGATCTGCAACAAGCCTCGGCTCTTTGTGGAGCCTCGGCTGAGCCTGGCTTTGGGACAGTGCATCAGATAGGTCATCAGATGGGTCAGCAGATAGGTTTAAGCCAGATGGGTTCAAGTCAGACCATGTCAGATGTATCGATGTCTCGATTTTGGCTCAAGCTTTCTGGCTCGTGTGTCCCTCGAGGCAAAACCGGTCCGTTCGCTGCAGCGTTGTGTCGTTGCGTTGCAGGTCGGTCATGGCGAAGAAGGTGGTCATTGTGGGTGGCGGACTTGCCGGGCTGTCAGCGGCCTGCGAGTTGCTGGAGCGTGGCTGCAGCGTGACGATCGTCGAGAAGAGCCAGAACCTGGGCGGAAACTCCTCCAAGGCCACCACAGGCATTGCTGCTCCCGGCAGCGAGGTGCAGAAGGCCCAAGGGGTGACCGACTCAGGTGCAGATTTGATCGCGGCGGAACCCATGTGCAAGGAGATGGTGCAGCAGGGCTCCAAGGACGTGGATTGGTTGTTGAACTTGGCCGGGTGCAAGGATGAGATGGTGCTCCGTCTCACCCCAGGGCACGGCAAAGTTGCACGCACTCTTGGAACCAAAGACCACTTCCCAGGAGCTGTGGTCACCTACGCAGTGATTCATCAGTTGGAGAAGATCCACAAGGCTCAGCCGGGCAAGTTGAAGATCGTAACCTCTGCGACCGTCACCAAACTCATGGTCGAGGGCGGCAAGGTGGTCGGAGTGGAATATCAAGCAGGTGGCCTCGAGAAGGAGAAGGGCATCGTGCTGATCGCCACGGGCGGCTTCGCCGGGGACACCTCGCCGGCGTCGCTGATGGCCAAGTCGGCACCGCAGCTGCTGCAGATGCCAACCACCAGTGATGAACGCACCAACGGTGACGGCATCAGCCCTTTGCAGTGACGTGAAGGCAGCGACCCAAAACATGAACGCGGTGTCCGTGTATCCCACATCCGCCATGATTCCCGGTATGGAGAACGACAAGTTCAAGATTGTCTTGTCAGATGCGATCGTGGGTGCAGGAGGAAAGCTCTTGAATGCAGATGGCAATCAATTTGTGAACGAGTTGGAAACCGCCCAAGTCCGCGCTGACGCCATGAGCAAGAACAAGGGACCTTTCCGCATCGTCATCTCAGAGAAGGACGCGGAGAAGGTGAAATGGCTCTGCGACTTTTACGTGTCCCGCAATGTGATGAAGAAGTTCAGCACTGCGGCCGCCTTGGCAAGCGAAATGAAGATCCCCGCAGGCAACCTGAGCTCCCTAGGCGCTGGTCCTGTGTTGTGTGCGCTGGTGACCCCAGCCATCTACACCTGTGCAGGTGGACTTGCCACTGCTGAAGGCAAAGTGGTCACAGGAACAGGAGCTCCCATTGAGGGCTTGTACGCCGCGGGAGAGGTCACATCATGCCCATGCCCACGCGCCTGGTCAGCCAGCGGCGTGCCGTTGCTCTTCGCCATCTACACGGGGCGCAAGGCCGCGGTCGCGTGTGCTGCTGCCTTGGGAGCCAAGGAGAAGGTCATGGAGCTCTCGGCAGTGGCAGAGGAGAAGGCACCGGCCCCGGAGAAGAAGCTGGAAGACATGACGAAGGAAGAGCTCTTGGAGTATTGCAAGGAGTTGGAGTCTCGTCCAGCTGCAGCGCCGGTGGATGCCGGACCCAGCGGACCAACCTTGGAGGAAGTGGCCAAGCACAACAAGAAAGACGACGCTTGGATCGTGGTGAATGGCGAGGCCATTGACGTGACCAAGTGGATCTCCATCCATCCGGGAGGAGAGCAAGCGATCATGGCCTACCTGGGAAAGGACGCCACTGAAGAGTGGAACATGATCCACAAACCAGGAACAGTGGAGAAGAACGCGCAACACCTGACCATGATGGGCAAAATCGGTGCCGGTGGCGGCGCCGTGGCTGCAGCTGGTGGAGGTGGAGGTGGAGGCATGACGCTTGACGAGGTTGCCAAGCACAACAAGAAGGACGATGCCTGGATCGTGGTGAACGGTGAGGCCTTGGATGTGACCAAGTGGATTCCCATCCATCCTGGAGGAGAGCAGGCCATCATGGCCTACTTGGGCAAGGATGCCACTGAGGAGTGGGTCATGATTCACAAGCCAGGAACGGTGGAGAAGAACATGCAGCACTTGAAGGCCATGGGCAAGGTGTCCGGCGCCGCTGCCGCAGCAGCCCCTGCGGGCGGCGCCGTGGACGACTCGCCACCCCCACCTGATGGCAACGGCGGCATCCCGGGCATCATCGGGGCCTGCTTGTTCTTGATTTGGAACGTCATCTTGATGCTTTTGCGCACCATCTTCTTCACCGGCAACATCAAGTTGGACAACAACCGCAACGGTACCATGCGCTCGGCGATCTTCTTGCTGACCTTCACGATCGTGCACGCTTTGGGGAATTTCGTGGACATGTTGGGAGGTCCCGATGAGCTGAACGGCGAGGGCTATCTGTTCGACCGCATCCACTGGACTGGAGGGTTGGGGATCGTCAAGGACTTTCCCTTCTCCGTCGTTGAGGAGTACTTGGCCTTGGGCCTGTTGCTGCATGTGTCAGTGGCACTGAAGCGTTCATATGACATCACCATTGGCTACACCATTGCCACGGGCCGTTGGAACATGTTACTCTCAGGTTTGGTGGTTCTGACCTTCTTGACCAAGCACTTGCAAGACTTCCGCTTCTATCCTGAATGGGACTACGTGGAGATTGGCGCACCACCAATGTTGATCAACTTTGGTGGTCTTCTGCAAGGTCATGTCTTCGTGGACCCCCACGGTCCCAAGGTCAAGGCGCGCGACCTCTACTCGCGCGAGGTGGCGTTGTTCAAGGATTTGAACACAGTTCTGATGTACACCATCTGCTTGGCTCTCTTCGTGACTCACCTTGCCTTGGGATGGAAGAAGCTGGTGCCAGCCGACGCCATGCAAATTCCTCGTGATCACCAACAGACAGTGATCTACATTGGCTGGTTGGCGGCCGCAGCCATCGCTTTCATGTACGGCTCAGTGCCCTGGTACGTGTACTTCGCTGCGCCAACGAAGGTGGAGAATATCGTGGTGCCACTTCCTGCATAGACCTGGTGGGGGGGTGCCCCCAGTCAGACTTTCAGTGGCTATGGCCAGAAGGCAATCGTGCTCGCCATGATTTTGGCACCTGGCATAGCTCATGTTCCCTTGTGAAGTGACACCCAATTTCTGGAGTGACCTTGCTCCGATCTCAAAGTGGTTCCAGCAACTTTGTTCCGTGCCAACAGGCATAAATCACCTGAACTGCCAAGCAGCAGTGAAGATGCTTTTCTTTGTCCCCTAAGACTAATCCAGTGAATACCAGTCATACTCAGTCCGGAACCACGGGCCGCCACCAGCAGCGGCTTTTCACTTGCACTTTTTGGATCTTTTTGGGTTCAATCGCCTTGAGCCCCTGGCATTTTGGTGCAGGATCAGCGAGACATAGCGAGACATAGCGAGACGTTGAGCGACCTGGGTAACCTGGGTGGTCCCTCCTCTTGTATTGCAGATTTGTTTATTGTGGATCATAGAGAAACTCTGAAGCAACAGAAGCCGATCCTGTATCCCGATGGGTCTAAACCTTGCCGAATGGACTTGGATTACATCAACTGGTGCTGCTGTGGCACCAGCACATCTGATGGGCTTGAGGGCGTAAAAAATTGTGCACAGATTTTGCGAATCATTTGCGTTTGTATGACTGTCGTGTTTTGCCTTGTTTACCAGGCATTCCTTCTCGGTGAGTCGCAGTAGTTCCACCCCATCCCTCTGAGATCAGAAATCCCTTCATATCTCCCAAGGACCCTCTGAGAGGTAGAAGTGAAGCTAAAGACTTCCCCTTCCAACATGAATCTCTCCATACCTCTCCCTGCCTAACCTCTGTTTGAAGAGTCATCCCCTGAGGTGAGCTTCCGAATACTGGAGTCATAGCAGTGGTGGCTTCAGCCTCAGATTCCACGGTGATTCAAGCAGCGAGTACAGACCGAATCGTTACTGACCAAAGCATATGCCACGTCGAAGGTGTAAAAGTGAATCAAACCAAAATGTAAGCGATGTGATTGACACAGGTCATGGTAAGCCATTGTGAAGCCTTTCATCATTTGGCGGTGTCTGAAAATGTGTGTGTGGGGGGTACCTGCAAAATCATCCAACATTGACAAGTTCAAGAATAATAAACATTGATAAACATTGATAAATGTTCATTCAAAAACTATTGATACATGTTCAAACCATACACATTGATAAGTTGCCTTAAACATCCTTAAACCATCCATTTTTGGGGGTTCCCAATTTCAAGAAATCGCCACCAGTGGTTTTTCGTAGCGGTGCACGTGCAGGACGAGGGCACCAGCGCAGTGGAGATGAGCGTCGAGGCAGCGCTGTATGGAGCGACTTGGTGGCAGGAGGGTGCAGAGTGTGTCATGGGACAATGTAATATAGAACACAGATGATACATGATATGAGAGAAAGGCTAAACTCTCCGTAGTGAACTTTAGTCTTCGGCTGGAATATCTTCAGAAATGGCTCCGGGACATGTAAAACGATATAGTATGATATAGTGAACTCCCAAAAACGATAACGTAACAAAACACTGGGAAACGATATAGTGAACTCCCAAAAACGATAACAATTGAGATATTCCACAATTTTAAATTGAGGTTTTGCCGCTCGCTCATATGATGATACATTAGTCTACTAATACTATATACTATGATGGTCATATAGAACACAGATGATACATGATATGATGATACATTAGTCTACTAATACTATATACTATGATGGTCATATAGAACACAGATGATACATGATATGATGATACATTAGTCTACTAATACTATATACTATGATGGTCATATAGAACACAGATGATACATGATATGATGATACATTAGTCTACTAATACTATATACTATGATGGTCATATAGAACACAGATGATACATGATATGATGATACATTAGTCTACTAATACTATATACTATGATGGTCATATAGAACACAGATGATACATGATATGATGATACATTAGTCTACTAATACTATATACTATGATGATAATATAGAACACAGATGATACATGATGATACACACATCTAAAAAATGTGTTTCTTTAGATGTGTTTTTTAGATGTGTGTAAATAATCTACTAATACTATATACTATGATGATATTTGATGATACTATTAGAATACTATTGACAGTAATCACACAGACGATACATTGATCATTAGAATACTATTGACATGTTCGATCATTTTTATCTACTAATATAAATAGACTATACATTAGAATACAGATAACACAAAGATTTGCATGTTCATAGAAATATGTGCATATACTAAGGAATCATATATTTGCATGTTCATCTACTATTGACATCTTCATCTACTAATGATAGACACAGACTCGAATAGAACACGCCAGATACTATACTAGAATATGTTTTGTAAATGTGCTATGTACATAGTACAAGCGCATAGCCAGGTACATAGATATATGCACCCTATAGTCCGCACATGTACAACACATCACACACACACCATTTTAGTTGTAGTTGCTCGTATGCATAGGGTATCTGCGGACAGGAAGTACGGTGATTATTTATCATTTATCATAGTCAAAGATTGTGATCATCCGTAAGTGTAGCGTTGTCGCCACATATGTCACATAGATGAACATCAAAACAGTGACAAGATTCATCAAATGCCTGTGCTTCCACAACCATTTGCACCTTTTGATGGCGGAAGATGTACAGTGTGTTTCCACGCTTTCACGTCAACCTGCCATGAGGAACTGCGGAAAGAGTTGCAGCGTGGTACATTGCTTCTGGGTATGGAGAGGTTTGTTAGGAGTTCAGTTGCGTTCGGAATTGATGATCAGAGTGCAGTGCTTCAACAAGTTGGTAGTTGGTACATTATTTCTCACTTCACCAAAATTTGTAGAGAAGCTATAGCAGCTATGGATAAATGTTAGAAATCCAGCATTCAAACAATATGGTTGAAGATCCTAACAGCAGAGTTTCATCAGCTCAGCCGGCCTGAAACCCACAGCTTTGATGCCTCCAAGGCTAGCAGTGGCATCGGCAACTTGACTGCACGGAAGGCGGTTCAAGAGGGCTGAAGCGGCCCTAAAGAGACATGGTTCACTACTGCATGGTGGTTTCAAACATTTTTATTTTAACTAGCAATCATTCACAAATGGTTGGTTGATTAACATGTTTCATAGGGTTAGGCTGCTTGGTTAACGATGATTACAAATGGTGGGCAAGTACGATATGATTCACATTAATCCGCAAGGATTAGAGATCCAGATCCAGTGATTGCTGTTGAAGCGCTTTAGGTGAGCCACCGTCCAAGCCTGCAGCAGTTTCACGATTCCGAGCTGGTCATTGGAGATGAGTCGGAAGCCGAGATCGGCGCCAGTGCCAGGTGCCTTCACGGCTCGGGGTTTTGCTTGGCTAAGGGCACGAACGCGAACGGAGCCCATCCTGGAAGAGGGAGTGACCAAGCTGACCAAGTAGCTGTTTTGGATGGCTGGCTGCTGATGTGTCATGGGAGTGGAAGCTGCTCGTGGCATTTCAGAAATCATTTGGTTCTCAGCATGGAACCGTCCTTATTGCATTGTGGTATGTTCATCAGGAAACCATGTGTCTTGCAAACATTATATATAGCGTTCGATGAGCTGACCTCCTGTACCAAAAAAAATGTCAAGAAGAACCAGATACACAGATGCACATGGACAGGAGGGTTTTTGGTGATTGACGCCCTCAGGTATGGAATACCCCACTGGGGAAAGAAACCATTTGGAAGCATTTCGATTTGAGACCTCCATCACCGACAAAAGAATCCGTCCAGCCCTCATTGGAATTGGCGGCAGAGGAGCACATGAAGCATGGCACAGCATGGCACAGCATGGCATGGCTTCGAGGCATTCCACAAGAAGCTACTTCAAGATGTTCATTGACACAAAACCGTCGCGACGCTCGCTTGCTTGTTTTGAGTGTCATGGCGTTCTCCCCCTGAGAGCTTGCCGAAGGGAGAGGTATGCGGGAAAAAAGGCAGACCCTGCGTTTTGCCTAAGATGCCATGCTGCGCATTTGACAATGTGAATCCTACGGTGTCTCGGACCATGGAGGTCAAGCGAAGTGTCGGAACAGGACTATCTGAACTTGGCAAAATGTGTCCTCATTCATTGAGTCAGTAGAGTGCCAGCACGGTCCAGCAAGACAAGAGGAAGCAATGTGTTTGCAGCACCTGCACCCGAGACTGTTGCGTGATCCTCAAATCTCATTTCTTCATATAAGTTCAACAGAGGAAGATGAGATTTGTTGACACTCTGCCCCATTGGCTGGCCACTTTGAGTGGAAGATGCAACAAGGCAATCCCTTCTTATGCTACGCCTGCAAGAATGAGGGGCATTCAGTTGCAAGAGGACAGAGCCTTGTTTGATCTCTTTTGCAGAATAACTTGTGCCTGCTTCAAAGGTCAACTTCATTGACTCACTTTTGTTCCTATCACGCAATGCGGGTCGTAAGTTCACTTTTTGCTTCGACTACAATTTGCGCAGCCATTTCTCAACTCGCTCCAGGATGTAGTCCCTTCCAGCGAAGGTAGATCAGCGGAAGAAGAGGCTTTGGTTTTGTTTGCGCTGCATTCTTGTGTGATGCCCTGCTTGGCAGTGTGTTTGCCGATATATTGGACATGGTTGAAACTGCCAACATGTCGAGGATAAAATATATGATATGATAAGATCCAACCTTTTCATAGTCGAGACGGAGCCCATTTTGAAACTCTTTGTCCTTATTGAGCAGTTTTTTTTTCTCGGTGGGGGGGTCTGCAGGATGTTGAAGCCAGAAGGCGGGGTGACATGAGGAGATCCCCTGGTCATTCTAATTTTTGCATGTTATTTTGCAGGGCTTTCAGCATGCAGCTGATCCCCCGTGTGCAGGCGCCGAAGCGTTCGAGATGTGCGGCCCTCTTCAGGGCAGATCATGGCAGATCACCTGCCGTGGATCGCCTCCCTTTCTCGCCTCCTTTCACCGTCAAAAAATTGGTTTGCCCAGGTGGTATCACACTTTGAGAAGGTCAACAGGACCTTCAACTGGCCTTTGAGTGTCTTCAAGTCTAGTCACTGTAGCTGCTTCATGCTGCCCTTATGTTTCCTTTCATTGCTTCCGATCTTGAGTAGCTGCTAATAATTGTTTTCACATCAATCACTAAAAGGAGCTTGCCTTTTGCTGGGGCAGCCGCCAGCATGTCAGGCCGCTTGCCAACTTACAGAGTGGACTTCACGAAAACATACGAAAACTACCAAAGAGATTTCCAAGTGTTTATATTGTCAGAGAATTGGAGTACGGGACATGTGTCAAAAAGAACTGCCAACTGATTTGCGACTTCTGTACGAATATTATCAATGATTATCGTCATGTGTATCTAGTTCACTAATTAGAATTGATATCAACCCCTTGAAATCCCATGATTCTAATTAGATAATGTGAGATTCCAACGGTCATTAGTTTATTATATTTCCTTGGAATCGGCAACTGGAAGTGCTCATGCCAAACAATTTTTCAACTGCATGGCTCCGCGGATCACCTATGGTCGAAGTGTTTTTCTTGTGCCATCGCATGTCGGCAGTTAAAGGTGTCAGCTTTTTGTCCATTCCAGGTCTCCCTTGGCATCACTCATTGTTGTAAAGCTGCAAGCTGCTGCGAGGTTCAAGCAGTGTGGACAGACTGGTGCCGAGCTAAAGCCCCCCTGTGATGATATTTGAGCCGTGTGAGGATCAACGGACCTATCTGAAGACCAAGATTAAGCCTATGCCAGTCATCGCCAGGCATCTTTTGCGCATTTCTCGAGGTTCCTGCATCAACTGGGGAAGAAGTTGGAGGCCAATCTGACGCTGGATTGCGTGTGTCATGCTCGGACAGACTCTACAAACCTGAAGCACGCACAAATAAAGTTTTGGATGTTACGATTCCGCCTGTGGTGTTTCATTTCTTTGATCCTTTGCTGGTAATTGTCGTGCAAACATTTCACGCTTGGCTTTGGAACTAGGCAGCATGACCAATAAAAACCAGCATTGAGTAACCAATCACCAACACAATCCGCAATGATCAGCAACAATCATCAGCAATGGCAACCAATGACTAACCGTTTCTATCGATATTTCCAGTGTTCCCAGCTAGTGAGTGCCAGGCCGTTCCGCATCGCACGGATTGCCACCGCATGAATCAGGCCATAGTGACATAGAGAGCCATGCATAGCCATGCACTGTGAAGAAGAATAAGTATAATATACATCAATATACTATAATATGATAATAACTAACGACTCCCAGTAACTTGCACACTTGTTGTGAGACAGGGGTTCAAGAGAGGACAATTCCAAGATGACCTTGGAATCTTGTGGAGACCTTTCCTTATTTGCCCCTGAGTGCTTCGAAGCTTGCATCGTCGCAGGCAGAGGTTTCCAGCTACCAGGTTTGACTCCACAAGTCTCTCGAGAGGCAGAGGGACACCCTCGTGGTGAGTTTTTCGATCTTGGCCACTGCTTAGTACTGCCTAGGACTTGCAAAACAGTTAGGATTGTCATGGATCATCATGGATCTAAATTTTCCAGGATTCCACCCTTTTCAGAATTTGAAAGGTGCACTTGCCAATTCTTGACACCTTGAAGGTTGTCCTTGTTTGGGCATGGGCCTGGTGTTCTCAGGATCTTGACGCAGCGAATCACTCCAATCTTCTTCGCCGAAAGTCCATTTGAGAGAGAGAGAGAGAGAGAGCAGCAAATTGCTTCCAGATCGCGCAGTCGCTCATAGAAAGATCTCGGAGCCTTTCAGCACTCGGAATCAACGGGTTGGCTTCCAAACGTTGCGACTTGAGAGCCTCCTGGAGCCACAAAATGAAGAGAAACCGACTGTGAACAGCTCAGTTGTTCACTGTTTGCTTAGACTAAGAGCTGATGGTCAGATTGAAGCATCTAAGACTGTCGCATCTAAGAGCTGATGGTGAGTCAATGTGACGCCCATCTCGAGTTTTGACTCAGAATTCTGCAAGCACTGCTAACGCAACACGCAAAGTAAACATGCGGGAACACAAGCAATGCGGAAGGCAATTTGGAAATGATTGGCCACATCTACCAATATACATCTATACCTGTACTCTGCAGTGTCGGGAATTGTTCGGTGGTTGACTTCTGGTCATAGCTCAAGGAGGAGGTGTCTGATTCCTCTTGCTGCATGTTTACATGTTTGGAAGCGCTAGCCACCTGCAGCCGAGCATCAGAACTGATACCTCCGACCTCGTTCTTTCGACGCCATGGGGGGGGCTTCCAGTAGTTTTTCTACCCTTCAGGACCGAAGTACCATGCTCTGCCAATGTTTTGCAATGGCACTTCTTGGCTTCTGTCGGGAAGTGGATGTCACCATGGCCTTGCGAGGACCCATTCGATGCCATGCAGTTTTAGCAGGAACGGCTCTTTGAATCATCTAACCTGGATGTGGTCAGTGTCACTTCAGCTTGGTCAGGTCCTAAGCGACTGGTTGGCACCCATGCAGTTGCAATGCAGCCATCCTCTTCTGGTAGGCCTGGAAGTGTTTGAGCGTCCCACCAGGTTTCCATCAGTGTCTCTGACCTCAAGTCGCAGGCTGGTACAACCGAGCTCGAGCTGAAACTGCAGATGGAACGCAATTGATTGACGGGTCCGACAGCTCAGAAGATCAGTTGATTTCATGGTCTGAGATGAATGCCTCTTCGATTAGTAAGGCCTAAATAGGTTGCATGAACATGCATGAACTATTCAATGACAGTGACCTTAGTGACCTGAACTAATTAATGATCTTTGTTTGTTCTAGCCAGCTTTGTTTGGGGTCCCAAAGTGCCAAGTCTCTTTGTGTCCATTTTGTTTTGCGCAACGATTAGAGTTGTGAAACTCAAGACTACCACATGTGCCATCGATTTATGATGTGAATCCATGTGACCAAGATAGTGAGAAAGGCAGATAAGTGGATTTGGAGTCTTCAAGCTCTCCCCTGGAGACCGGGGCAACCTGGTTCCTCTAACGTGTTCCAAACACCGTTGTCCATACCGCTGCGCAGCGTCATTCTTGCACTCATTGGCGCTCCCTTGACAAATCAGGCATACATTGGCTAAACTTGCAAGCCTTGGACCACCGCAACAATTCTTGGATAGGAAGCAGATGCTGCACTTCCAAACGGTCCACAAGCAAACTCATAATTGTCCTTATGCACCACCAAAAGCCCACACTCACAATTCTTATGAGCAAAACTAGAAATCGGGAGGAAGTCACATTATTTATGTGCGGTCTTGTGCCAAGCTTTGGATTTGCATCTCACATGCGCCCATGTTCTATCGGATCAAGCCATTTTGGTGCAAAGTCACATTGCACACTGTCCGACACTGTCCTCAATCTGAAGCCAAAGCAGAAAATCATGGCCCCGTTGCGTCAGGTGTCCACAAGGGCCGCTCAAGGCTTTTGCATGGCCGCGTTCGTTTTGGTGTCTCTTCCAGGGTTCGTGTCCCACAGCGTTGATGTGCCACGGGAAGTATCTGTTGGCAGGGCATCGAGCAGTCCAAGCACTGCTAGCTTTGTGCCTGACTTGCAGAGGAGACAACTAATGAATGTGGTCCTGGTGAGCACGGCCTCTATCCCTCTCTTTGTGGCCTTGGGTGCCTACCTTTGGTACTTCGTCCCACCTGTGGCAACTGGAAAAGGAGGGGCTCAGCTTTGTGGAGATTTGGATGGTGCACCTATCAGCTACGCTTCGTGGGTGAAGAGTCACAAAGCAAATGATCGCGAGCTCGTCCAAGGCTTGAAGGGTGAGCCATACTACATCATCTCCACTGCAGAAGGGATCAAAGATTTTGCTTTGCTGTCAGTGTGCACACACCTGGGCTGCGTCGTGCCATGGGACAAGGCCAAGAACAAGTTCTGCTGCCCATGCCATGGATCTCAGTATGATGAGAATGGCAAGGTTGTTCGTGGGCCTGCTCCGCTGTCTTTGGCATTGGCTCACACCACAACCTTGAACGAGAACTTGGCCTTGGCTCCATGGACTGAACAGGACTTCCGAACAGAGACAGACCCATGGTGGAAGTGAAGAGTTTTGATGACGTGAGTTGCTCCGCAACACTTTGCGGTAGCAGGGTAGACCCTGAGATTTTTCGGGGTAGGGGTACCTGCTACCGTGGTTTGCTCCTCTTGTACAGGCGAACATGCAGGCATCTGGCTTAGCCCAGACTTGCTTGCCTGAGGCAGCAGCCAACATCACGCGATTTTCACAGAACTATGCTGAATTGGAAAGAAATGGATAGGAACAGGATGATGCTTCAGTTGCCCCTGAATCACTGAAACATATTATATTCTTTGGACTTTATATCAAGATGGACATGCAGCAGTATCCGGTTGTTTCCCTGGAGAATGGCTTTCCCGAGGGCTGATGATGCAGTGGCCTTTGCGATATACTCTGCGCCTTGCTGGCAACAAGCATGTCATGTGAAAGCTCACGTCATCCCTCGATCATCCCTCACGGTTGAAGCTTTCTAAGGTGCCAAACTACCTGGATGTTGTCCCTGTCTGAGTTTACTCCCTCTAGTTGCGATGAAAAATCGTTTTGGCATGATTGTGTTCTGTGCCCTCACAGCAATCCCAAAGATGAAATCCCCAAATTATTGAGGGTACGCGGGAAGATTGAGATGTCCTCTCTTGGCTCCTTGAAGCTAGCTGTTGTGAAGTCGAGCTTGTGAAGTTGAAGGTCATTGAACATTATGCTCGTGAGAAACCAGAAAAGGACCGGCCGCATATTATTTGTCACTATTGTGCAAGTACATTACGGCATGCTTTAGGCATCCTTTCTTTGAATCAGCGTTTACATTGTGATTTACATCCACAAATGATCGAGGCATGCTTTAGGCATGAGGTTGTCGGGTACCTGTACCGCTTATCACGGACTAGTGCGTCGCTTCGACGTTTTGGGTGGAGTGAACCCAACTATCATGACTAATTTCCGTGGAGAAATTGTGCGAATCTTATCAATACATACGAGCTACTGGTATCATGGTATACGGTACGGTATACATCCATATAGGATCCATATAGGATGCATATAGGATCCATATAGGATCCATATAGGATGCATGTAGGATGCATGTAGGATCCATATAGGATCCATATAGGATGCATATAGGATCCATATAGGATCCATATAGGATCCATATAGGATCCATATAGGATGCATATAGGATCCATATAGGATCCATATAGGATGCATATAGGATCCATATAGGATCCATATAGGATCCATATAGGATGCATATAGGATGCATATAGGATCCATATAGGATGCATATAGGATCCATATAGGATGCATATCGGATCCATATAGGATCGATATAGGATGCACATAGGATCCATATAGGATGCACATAGGATCCATATAGGATGCATATAGGATCCATAGAGGATCCATATAGGATCCATATAGGATGCATATAGGATCCATATAGGATGCATATAGGATCCATATAGGATCCATATAGGATCCATATAGGATCCATATAGGATGCATATAGGATCCATATAGGATGCGTATAGGATCCATGTAGGATCCATATAGGATCCATATAGGATGCATATAGGATCCATATAGGATGCATATAGGATCCATATAGGATCCATATAGGATGCATGTAGGATCCATATAGGATCCATATAGGATGCATATAGGATCCATATACTCCACATAAATATACATCCAACTACATCCCCATGTCATGGAATGTCATGCACCGACGTGAGGACATCGTGGATGGTGCAACGAACGCAATCCTCGAAGAGCTCCGTCCCCTGGCCACGGTGGGTCCTCCATAGCCATGGTGATCAATGAAACCAAGCAGCTACGTGAGCATAGTTCTGGATACACCATGACCATCCATGACCTGTGGCTAAAGGGTCACTGCCCATCGGGCTACAGGCTTTAAGCCCCATACCCAATATGATCATTACGGAAAAAAGAACCTGACTTCAGGAGGTATGCACGGTATGCACACCTGGAAAGTGAGACATGTCAAACCACTGAGGCCAACGACTGCCAAGCACGCTAGATGCGCAAGTCATCAACACCGACGCAGGACCGATCCTGGCGCAGCGCTGAGTAACTTGGAACTGCAGGATGGATCAATGCTACAGATTGGTACAGAACATTTGCACCGTGCTGTGGTTCAGGACCGCCCTATTTTCACGTTCAAACAATTGGTGCAGTTTGCGCTGAAGACGAACACGTTGAAGCAGAGGCGTTCTTTCCGTGCTTTCATTCTGCTGGATGCTGCTGGTCTCTGGTTTTGTCGTTGCTGTTCTTACAGGCAGTACTTGCGCGGCATTGCACGGCGAAATGGCCATTGGAATTTTATTCACAAAAAAGGCATCGCCATGCCGAGGGTATTTGACTGGTGTTTGGAACCCCCGGAAACCTGCAGGATGTGAAGGGCGAAGGCAGCGAGGAGTGGCGAGAAGATTTGGAAGATAGATTGGAGGCGGGGTCTCTTGGAGCTTATCATTTTCTCCACTTCTGTGACTCCCCTGCTACAGCATAGAAAAAAATGTGGCTTGGTACAAAGTTGGATTCTCCAAGCCCACAAATTGGTTCATTGATGTTCATTTCTCCTACTCTGGCGAATCATTCCAAATGCCTTGATTATGTTTGGTAGGACATGACATTGTCTTCAGAGATCAGCGAGGGATATTCTTCATTTTTGGCTGGCACCGGCTGGCACCGGCTAACGCCTCGCAAAGTTGCTGTCGGAGTCAAGCAATCAAAATTTTGCTGCACATAGAAAGTGGCATATACGTCCGCAACACACAAGGCAGTGTATCAACATCACTGCAAGATTGGGGTAAAGGACAGATTGAAATGTTTGCAAGGTAGTGTTGGACTTGGTTGACACTGAAGTAGCACCCGATCTCAAGTGTTTGCCGCTTTTGAGACAGGGACATAGTGCAGAATGAACTTACTACCCGATGAAGTTGCCGGTGGTACCCCCAACCATCCCCAAATGGTCATTCTAATAGGAAACCAAACATCTAGGGAGCGCATCAAAAGTAGACAACCCTCAAGCAGCTCTATCATCCCGAGCTTTGACACTTTCTTTCTTCCTGCATCGTCAAGGAGACCCGCGATCCAAAGATGTGGGGAAGCGAATCTGCGATGCGGAGGCTCCAATGCTTTGTGCTTTATCCACAAAATTCTACTTGGATAGGTTTTATATATTTTTACGCTTCTACTTCAGTTATGGGTTTGAACTTTGCCTTTTTGCTTTGTACAGTGCAAAGTCCTTTGCTATCAGTCCATGGCTCGATGCTCTGACCTTTGCCAGAGGAAGATTTTTGGTGTGAACGTTCATCGCGCAGACAGCTCAGTTCAGCCGATTGAGAAATGAGAGGAGCTCAGCTAGAGTTTGTAGTCGTTTGAGGTCTGGGGAGGATGGTGTTATCCTCAGGTCATAAGTCTCGTAGAGCCTTGCTAGCTGCATGCCAAAGAATGCAATCGAGCAACAGTCGTTAGTTATGTAAACCTCATATCTCATGCTAGTTCTTAATCTCAGATCTCATAACATCTCGTTCTTCATTTCATATCTCATATTATCTCATATATGTATATATATATATATATATCATATATATCCCATGATAGTATATATGAAAGTTCTTTGTCTCAAAATCTCTCAGAAGAGCTTCTTTCGCTCCGTCAAAGACTGCCCTTCAGCGGCTTTGGCTCCATTGCCCTCAACGTCCCTTGATCCCCAGGTATGCATACCGTGCATTGGTCGTACTGCGCAACGGGAAGCAGGTGGACGTACCATCGGGCATCTGCAGCAGCTGTCAAAACGAGAACCTCTGCGCAGACACGGCTCCATCCATTGACCTTTGATAAACCGTTCGGGGGTTCGAATCTCTTCTATTGTTCAACCATAGAAGTACCAGGGGATGCTGATCCAATTGACAATTCGTTTGAATGGGTTGCAAAATGTTGCAAGCACCAGCCAGATTCAAGTCAATGAATTTGCGGAGACCTGTGAGGCCCTTGAAAAGCCAGAGCCGCTGGAGTTTCTGAGTCTGGAGGCACCTTCTTTGGCCGCGGTGCGGATCAAAGCCATGGGCGGAAACCGAACATGTGGCACAACTGTTTGAAGCCAAGCCCTGGTGATTTTGTTGCACAGGACAAGAAGAGAATTCTCTCGGAGTACAATCTGAGGTCCCAGGGTCTTCAGAGCATATTTTTGAAAGATCCAATCAAGAGGAGTTTCGACTGCACTGAAGAGAGCTATGATGTTGTTTCATATGTTTCATCATTGGCAGGCATCAGCTATGCCTTTGGCGAGATCTATCAGACAGCCATCCTGTGGACCGAAGATATAGTACAGTGCTTATTTCCAGTCCTGAAATTGTCCGGCGAGATGGTGGCGTTTTCCCTTTGGTTTCTGCAAAAGTGTGTTCGAGGTCCAGAGGAGTTTTTCTTCTTCACTGAGACATCCCCTGAGAAGAGGAAGTACGGGACCTTGCAGATATCTTTCACATGGCTGATGTCAAGGGAGTCAGTGGCAGTTGTATCTTGAGTGAAGCAACATGGCAAGGCGCTTCCTCGATCTAAAGGTGTCTCACATGAGAGTGGGAACCTCAGCTCCCGAAGTCAACGCAGCTCAGCAACTGGCTCAAGCCGAGGCGGTACCTCCGTGTGAGACTCAGCATCAAGGACTTTGGAGCATGTGGATGGAACAAATATGACCGCAAGAGGCGTGCCGTACAAGCGATAAGAAGACGATTCTATTAGTAGTCACACAATATCACACAATGATCTCTTCCATTGTGGACCCTCTTCGCTCTTTGCTTGCTTTACCATTGAAGATGGCCAAGTGTACACGTTCTTTGGTGGTAATTTGGTACCTATTTATCTTGCTTTCAAGCACTGGATACTTCAATCCACAGCCCTGTGATGCAACAATAAGGCCACGTTGGACATAAATGAGCTCTGTGAGCTGGTGACAAGCCGGCAGTCCGACCTGTAGTGACAAGGGGTCATGGCCAACGTCTACCTCAAAGATGGGTAGGTGAACGTGCCAGTGCACCATTCGATTCTTTGTGTCAGTGATCCTTGGTGAGCGAAGTGAAATCAAAAGCCGATTCAGAAATTGTTTCTAAGAAGACCCTTCCAGTGAATCATTCATGGAGTTCACCCCGTTTGATTTGCTGGAGGAACATTCAAAGATTTTTACGGAGTTGAACTTCCATGACTGCGTTGAACATGTTGCGAAATCAATTGCTCAAGTCTTCCCACTTAGCACGTGACTTCCAATCAGTTCTCCAGTCAACAGCTGAGCGAAAGGGACACCGAGCTTTGTTGCTGAATTTTGGAGCACTGGAATGCTGAAGGATCAGTGAGGGATCAGCTTGTCAACACATCGATTCAACTTCTACAACGGCTGTTGAAACACCAAGGCATTTTGAGTTTCAATGGCTGAAGAGGAGGGGCAGTTGCCTCAAGAGATTAGAACTTCCAGGGGAGGGCGCTCACGACTCTGAGTGGTAGAAGGTCCACTGGAGGTCAAGTTTGAGCAGCTGGACGGATGGTGTGCCATGTGGGAGATGCTAGCGATAATCTTAATATCAACGGACACTGAAAGGATTTAAAGGATTTTGACAGTTCACAGATGCATGATGTGCAGTTGAATGCGCAGAATCCAACGATAATGTAGCTTCAGTTGTGTATATATCAAGTGCCCAAGAGTCATATATGCGTCTATGGGCACGATATATGACAGACATATTGTAGTTTGTGTCACCATCCAGTACAATGCCATGCATATCAGAAAATCAATCTCATCACAAGGATTAATTTCGCATGCACGTCATTTTCGTAGGAAAGGTTTGTATAGTATACAAAGTAAGTAAGATTGAAACAAACTTCGGCCAGTTGCATCCCAGAAACTGTCTAGCCAGACTAAGGCAGGAAGTAATTTTCACTGAAAACACAGCGTGCGCTGCCCAGCCAAATTTCAGCTTTTGCTTGTTTGAAGTCGGCTTCTCCCTGTTTGTATTATTGATTCAAGAGGGCTGCAATGCACAGGCCGGACAGAGAAATTTGGGATGAGAAAGGTGGTCTCATCAAGAAAGGCGCAGCAGATCTGAGTGTCATGTCAGATGGAAGCATTTTGCAATCCAGAAATTGACAAGACGCACTGCTGCGTAAGCAAAGTACGCGCTGTGTTGGAAGTCCCGATGTTTGGAGATGCGCAATGACAACCCATCTGACTCTTATTGTAGCAAGCAAATGCGAAAGCAAAATGACCACATGTCCAGGTGCAGCTGAAATTGCTGAGCGCGATCAGGATCATGTGCCTGAAGTCAAGGCGCATTGTGTCGTTGTTTCAGAAAGGTATCAGTCGGTATCAGTATCGAATCAGTATATCAGCTGTTCTGACAGCAGTGTCCAGTGCAGTTGAGTTGATCCAAGTATTTTGAGACTTCCGCATTGGGCAGGTTTTGACCACTCTAGGCGAGGTACCTTCCAAAGCACTCAGTGCAAACTGCATCCAATTGAGCAGAAGTCACTTCACCCAATAGCTGCGAGCCAAAGGCATGTTTGCGGTGCCTGTGACGGCAGAGTTGATGTCTTAGCGGCAGAGCAATTCCAAAGCCGTCAGTTTGTTTTGGCCTCATTTGTGCATATCCGGATGAACCATACCTTAAAGTAATCGTTTTACCTCTAAGGCTAGGGTCATGATAGGTCATGTATCAGGAGTATAGAACAGAGTATTGTAAAGAATCGCGAGGCACGAACTCACAAAAGCTGAGGACCACAGTTGGTGAGATCCGTCAGAAGGTCCAGGAGTGGAAGCCGGAGTGACCTCCGTCGCAGTTCCCAAACTTGATACTTTGGCGTCGTGGCATGGCTTGATTGGACTTGAAATATCCTGCAACCAGGTATTCCTTGGAGCAGATTGAGCTCGTTTGCAAAGACAAAGATGATGCGTCCTTGGTATCACTGAGTGTATCACTGGACATCGCAGTTTCTTGCAATGTTTGATCAATGTGTGGCTAGCGTGTAGCGACAGAAGCTGACGATGTGTTGGATGAACTGTTTCTGAAACAGACTCAAGGCCTGGGGTCCTCTCTTCAACAAAACTTCCCGCCCGAGGCCTTTGAATTCCGCTGGTTTGAACGAAAATCAAGATGAAACACATAAGGACAAGATGGGTATAGCATGGTATAGCTTGGCATTGACTTATACAGTGACTTCAAGAAACCTGGAGATCCTGAACAAGCTGTTGAGATCAAAGGAGACTCAAACGTTGCACCAGTTGCCTGATAGCTTTGTGAAGACATGTCCAGAATGGCCTTGCAGATGAAAGATTCAGCATGTGAGCATTGTAACAGGAGTAGCACAGGAGTGCTGGGCTCACATCAAGCTACCAACTTGACATGCCATCGCTTGTCTTACGTTGTAGGGACGATGATGAGACCGTCCTGGACTCAGTGGAACTGCCAGTGCCATGAAAGCAAAGACAGTCCAAGTGGTTCAGCAAAGTGAGATAGTTGGAGCGGTCATATAAAACCTACGAAAACCTTGGGAGGTTGAGTCTTTGTGGAGCGATTGGGACATTCCACGCCGCATGATGCAGGCCCAGTCCCAAGCAGGGACGGTTTCAAAGTTTGTCGCTGTAGATTGATAATTTATGCAGGTTGCCCTTTGGATCAAAGAGAAGAACGAGGAGACAGGAGAGTACGAACCTCAGTGTTGCTTGTCACTATCTGAGCTGGGTCCCAGAATTCCGCCATGTAAATTACGAAAGCCAGCCGTCAGGGAATGCTGCAACCAGCAAAACGAGTTAAGGGGGTCCGGTGGGCATACGGTGCAAAGTGGCTCATTTTGGACCGACGGGGCGACGTTTTTCTCTGTCAGAAGATTTTTGAAGGATGAACGATTTTTGAAGCGGGAGAAGTTTGTGCCATTTTTCGATTGCTGCGCCAGCTGAAAGCATGGTTTTTGCAACGTTCCTCCTGCCCTGCCCGGCGCAAGTGTTGCGATGTGCAGAAAACATAGCAAATAGCAGTGTTTTTGAGCGCTTGAATGACAAAACCTTGCAAGCCATGGTTTTGGTTGAAATGTGTAAGACACCTCGCAAAAACCATTGTGTTTTGTCTATTTCGAGTCGCAAGAACGACGGTATTCAGTATTTGCAGATATTTGCAACATTTTGTCCTTCCCCACCAATGATTGATATTTTTGCGCTTGGCTCTGCTGCAAAATGAGTGCTACGAACAACAACAACAACAACAACAACAACAACAGCAGCAGCAGCAGCAGCAGCAGCAACAACAAGAACAAGAACAAGAACAAGAACAACGACAACGACAACGACAACGACAACGACAACAACAACAACAAGAACAAGAACAAGAACAGGAAAAGTATTCTGGTTGCTTGCTATTGTTGGCTACATCCCTATACGTGCTGTCGATCATTTTGATTGGTGCTTCTCTCTCGCTGTCTCTGTCTCTCCCTCTCTGTCTCCCTCCCTCTTTGTTTTTCTCTTTTTTCACCCCCTCCCTGCACCTTCGATGGAAATCCTGGCTTTGGTGTGTGTGTGTGTGTGTGTGGCCTGGCTTCAACTTCATTTTCATTGGAAGCATTTTGACCCCTCACGCTGCCCCTGTTGATGATGGTGATGATGATGATGATGATGATAATGATGATGTTGATGAGGATTTTGGAACATTTGGTTGGCCTTTCAATGCCACTAGGTGGGAAAGTACCTTTTGGAAGATGTTGGAGGAGAGCAAATGCCGCAAGCTCAGATTTGACTTGGCAACGAGATATATA
Organism: Symbiodinium kawagutii; assembly: GCA_009767595.1. Lineage (NCBI taxonomy): Eukaryota > Dinophyceae > Suessiales > Symbiodiniaceae > Symbiodinium > Symbiodinium kawagutii. The sequence continues at coordinate 7,812 of VSDK01007109.1, read as the reverse complement.
ACCAGCTTCATGTGAACAGATTCTGAGTCTTCAATGTCTTCAAAACCCTCACTCATGGCATTCGCGGCATTCCATGGCTGGCTTGTAATGCTTGTAGCCTGCACTTTCGAGGCGATGATTGGAGCTTTCAAGGCAGGTCCAGTAGACACTGCTTTGGACACCTGATGTAGCTCTGTGTTTGTGCCTACAGTTTTGCCCTGTACATGCTGAGGTCACACCATTTGAGAACACTTAAGTTCTGCTCTAAGAATGCGACCCTTGTGACTTTGTCCATGACTGCAAGGATTTTTGATGTCGTTGTTTGCACTAACTGTTTCATGTTTGGTCAACTGCATGTCAGAAAATCATTCTGGAGGATCTTTGTCCTCATCATAAGACACCAGGATATCATAAGCAATAGCAGTATTGTATCTTATGAATTGCCACATGACTCATCATGATTCGAATTTGCTCCTATATATATATATATAGGAAATAACTTTCCCAATTATTTGCCCTTGGAACAAGAGGGTTGGGTCAGCCCAGGTTTGATTGTCGTTGCAGTGAGCGACGAGCGGTGTGTAAACAGCGTAGCTAGATATCCTGGTCTTCCATGGTCTCCGGTTCACAAAGTCATAGCATGTCATAGCTACAGCTACAGCTGTTCCGACGGTGCAGAAACATTGTGTCAGTGCAGCTTCAGAGTAGAGATTCTGGCAATCCAGAGAAGTTGACAGAGTTTTGAAGGATTCTTTGATTTGTGATCATTCAAAATGTATATGTGTTAAACAAGTGTAGAGTCAATCCATGTAAATCCTTTCACTTCGAAGCTCGTTTGATTTGGACTCCGCGCAATGCTGGGCTCAAGTCTTCCCAGTTTGCACCTCTTTTGGGCGTTCCCAGGTGGGATGCACGGTTGCTGGTGAGCTCTGTCCACTTAAAACTCTCCCCATGCACATGTCCGAAACATCAGAGGGGACAAGTATTGCGTAATTGTCAAGAGAATACCAGAGAGCGCGTCAATTGATGACTCATGATGAATCATGAACAATATTGAAGATTCTCATTGAAAGTGTTCTCTCCTAAAAAATGCAACCAAGTCAATGGACCCGTTGCTGCAACGAAGCATCGGCCTCGTCCAGTCTCCCAGGTCTTTTGTAGCCATGGCCGAGGAGGAAGGGTGGCAGCCTCAAAATTCTGGTGATGAACCTGATGGCCATCACACAGAAGATGTTTGGCTGAGTCTTTGGTGGTTTGTACCCAGCTAAAACCAACGAAAATGGTGACATAACTGGGTATAGCTGGATGTAGGCGACAAGAAATAGCTGTGCACAAAGATTGGTCCAACTGGATATTGCCAACGAAGAGAAATAGCAAGGGTATACCAATAAGGGACTAACTGGGTATAAACGTATAACTCTGGGCACAACACATACAAGAAACAACGACAATCTGGGTATATATATACCAACAATAGTCATCGAGCATATACCGACCAAGTATATAATGGTTGCTGGTGGGTGATTTTCTAACTGTGATTTCTCACCCTGGGACCTAGGATATCCCAGTTGACTAGCTGTGGGGCTAAAACATCTTAAAACCACCAACCAGATGATTTGTTAGATGATTTCTGTGGAGCCAAGGCGCATGAAGGTACTAGTACCATGTTTGCGTTGCAACAGACAAGTTTATGGAACATGACCCCTGACTGTGCAGCATCAGCACATTCGACACGGAACGGAATGAACTGCATTAGGCAGATAGTAGCTGGCTGCAATGCCTCGTCCCTTGCAAGAGCTCCCCGGAATAAAAAAATCACGAGGCCACCCACACCAGTGTGCTTGTGATCAAAATGTAATCAGTTGATCAGTCGTGACTGAACAGCACTGTAGCAGAGAAGGACAGATCGCCGAATGGAAAAGCAGACAGATAGATGAACCTCGAGAGGCAGATGGAGAGGCCAGATGTTCAGAGAGGAAAGAGGTGGTGGATTTCTGAGGCTGAGCAGATTTGCTTCGCACAAAACTTGGGATACTAAACTTGGTACTTGATATACTAGTTGGCATATCAGAGAAGATACTCAGGTGTGGTCTTCGACTTGTGCATACAATTCTTTGGGCGGTTTCTGCTCAGCTTACATGGCATTGGCCACCACAGACAAGCTGTTCCACCGTGATAGTGGTGCCAAGAAAAGATCGTCCAGTTGCAAGGTACTAAAAATCGGCTGCTCTGTCGACAAGTACAATTGAACCGTTAGAAAAGCCCTGGTTGATTAGTTATGATGAGATTTGTGATCTCTTATTGCTGTTTATATTTGTTGGTTTATAGGGGAAGCCCATCGTAGCCCATTGTGGACAAAGGAAATAGCTGTGAACGGCCCTGAACCAGGCGGTATCAACGGCCGTGGGGTGTTTTGGAAGATTTGGATGAACATGGAGGTGGAAAAGCAGTGATATCAGGTCAATTAGGCATCTGAAAGTTTCGGTCAAGGCCGCCTATTGATGTTTTTCCTTGACACATTGAGTCTCGTTCGCAGCTTGGCTGAGGCAGGAAGTCATCTTCACTGAAAACACTGCGTCCCTTGCTCAGCCGAAGAACTGGAAAGCAGCTGATCAACGGCAGAAGTATCCTCAACTGACAGATCTGGTAAGTGGGCAAAAACAATGCTTACTAATGAAAGTTGTTGTTTACAGCTATTTATAGCTGTTTACTGCTGTTTATTGTCTCATTCTCAATGCAATCAATTGTTCAGGCCGGACAGAGAAATTTGGGATGAGAAGGGTGGTCTCATCAAGAAAGGCTCAGCGGATCTGAGTTTTGCGCTGGTACGTGGTGAAAACATGTCAAAACTAGCGATTGTTTCATAGGCGATACTTTGGGAATGGTCCGCCAACGGGTCCATGGGGCTCACCATGACCGGTATGATTAATGATTTTCCCGATTGTTGTCCTTCTTGTTGTTGTTGTTGTTGTTGCTGTTGCTGTTGCTGTTGTTGTTGTCGTTGTTGTTGTTGGATGACTATGTGGTTTTCACCATCGCTAACAAAGGACCAGTGCTTTGAGCAAAGTACAGCTTTGGAGCCGCTGACAAGCCATTTGACTTCCCTTGTAGCAAATCCCAAAGCAGAAGGGCCACACATGGTCCAGGTGCAGCTGAAATTGCTGAGCGCGATCAGGATCATGTGCCTGAAGTCAAGGCTTTTGACTCTGGCTGCATGATTGCAGCGATTTGTTTGTTGGTGCATTGTTCTGTGTGTGTGATCGTGCTGCAGGTTTTGACTACTCTAGGCTGGGGATGTATTTTGGCTCTGAATTCGTTCAATTGCACCAGTCTAATATGCTGCAGGAATGTTTGCTGTGCCTGTGACAGCAGAGTCCGTTTCTCAGCTGGGTAGATCCACTTCTTGACACTATCCTTTTGTAATCCGGGCTTCTGAGATCTTCTGAAGATTAAAATGTTCACTTGATTTGTATAATCTGTATACAGCTCCACCCCTGGGCAACAGAAGCATGCTGCCTCTTACCAAAACCATCCCAAAGCTGAGGACCACAGTTGGTGAGATCCGTCAGAAGGTCCAGGAGTGGAAGCCGGAGTGACCTCCTTCGCAGTTCCCGCCATGCTTTGGCGTCGTGGCATGGCTTTATTGGACTTGACACCTGCAACCAGGTATTCCTTGGAGCAGATTGAGCTCGTTTGCAAAGACAAAGATGATGCGTCCTTAGATATCCTTGGTATCACTGAGTGTATCACTGGACATCGCAGTTTCTTGCAATGTTTGATCAATGCGTGGCCAGCGTGTAGCGACAGAAGCTGACGATGTGTTGGATGAAGTGTTTCTGAAACAGACTCAAGGCCTGGGGTCCTCTCTTCAACAAAACTTCCCGCCCCAGGCCATCCGGGATCCACTGAACGCAGCACATGCAAACACACAATCCATTGTCTCCCACAAGGATGTTGGAGCCTTCAAGAGCTAAAGCTATATGAAAGGGCTTTTACTTATGATGCTTTTAGATGTTTTGTGATTGTGAAACTGTGCATGGCAGACCGGCAATGGGCCAACGGCTAGATATGCATGGCTGAGAATTGACTCGCCTTTCTACAACTGGGACAGTGCTTTGTGTTGACATACCCGCTTAACCTGTTTTGGAATGTGCTACACAAAGTCCAGAGTTTGAGGATTTGACCCTGATTTTGCAACCACCTTAGATATATTAGTTTTTCTTTTGCCAATGCATGTCAATCTGAATATGTGATTCTGGATGACTGGTCAATCCATGACAATCTTGAGGGATTTTCTTGCCTGACGCCTTAAGAGGGAGCAATCAATGGAATTCTTGAAAGCAACCGCGTTATGCCAGGGATGATGATGAGACCGTGACAAACTCAGTTGCTTGAGCTTACAATAGCAGTGATCAATATTGAGGATCAAGGAAAGCTATTGTCAGCAAAGCAGGAACCTGATGAAATATCACCAGCTGTCATTTGTGGAAATAGTTTTTTGCCAACTCTCAGGTCGAGTCGTTGTGGAGCGATTGGGACATTCCCCGCCGTATGATGCAGGCATGAGACATTAAGGGTTCAGACAGATGTGATTTTGGAAGCTTTGATGCTTTGAAGGACTTCATTTCTGAGACATCGTTGAGTTTGGTGCACTGGGTTCCTGGACGTTCCTGCAAGAGCCATGTTGTTCTTGAAGACGTGGTTGAAAAAACCCAGGAGTCAGATAATGTTTTAGACAAGGACCCTCAAGGACCTTCGACCAGAAAAAGTTCGTATCGTCAGATCACAAAATTTGGCCAAGGTCGCTCTCTGGATAAAAGAGAAGAACGAGGAGACAGGGGAGTCCAAAGCTTAGGCATTTCCCTTTACGAAGCAGTCCATTCTCGTCAAGTGAGCTCAAATCAAAGAAAGAATCAGTTGATGAGTTTTGATGTGAGTGAACCTTGAGGTGGGAGAGTACCTTTTGGAAGATGCTTGAGGAGAGCAAATGCCTGGTGCCCAGTGTGAGGAAGTGGAGTTCCCTATGCTACCCCTTTGGCCTCTCAGGTGACGATTGGAGCTTTCAAGGCATGAAGCTGAAATCGCAGGGTGCGCTGCACCTCAACATGTCGAGTTCTATGACGCTTGCAGCGTATATTCTTCAGATCCGATCGGTGGTTCAGCTTTAGGGGGTTGAAATGGATTAAACATTGACGAAGTTGCATAGCCACCGTGACCTCATGATAGTTTGACGCTTGCTTGGATTTGCAGCTTGGTACTGTACATTTCCAAAAGTTCAACCAGTGAGAAGCAGTTTGTGACACCGAGGCCACACGATTTAAATGCTTCGTCGATTGTGTGGAGCACAGCCGCTGATGAGGGCGTCAGCAGCTTTGGTTTCTACGACTCGAGGAAACATGGGAGTACCAGCGCTTTGTAGACTCAGAATCGAGGTCCATTTTTGACCCTCGCTTTCAAGCTGTTTGGTTGAATGCTAAAGACCAAAGGTGTACATAGTTGAATCAGCATGTTTGAATCTGATTTTTATTTATATTTATGTATTGAATGCTGTTTAGTACATATTTGATTAGTTTTCTTTTGTTGTTTGCTTCTTCCGGCCGGGGAAGTAGCTGAATCGCCCACATGCTCTCTTGGGAAGTTCAATCCTTGTTGGCAATGCTTCGGGATAGCTTTGTTACCGCGCACCAGTTTGAGAACCTGATTTCTTTCTAATAAGACAACAAGCGTCTTTGACTTCTTGAAACGCTGCTATAAAATTGGCACCTCGTGCAAATAGTATTATATAATTGGTATTTTTATGACTATAGTTCTTAGGTGCTTGACAGTGCCAATGATGCCAATGACGGCAAATCTTCAGGGGAGAACCAGAGCTGCTCAAGCTTCAAACACCGAGATGTTCAGTGCCGAGGCTGGTCGATCCTTCGCCAGTGATCAGAACTATTGCGGATGGTGACTAGACTTCGGGACATGTGATGCTGTCGCAGCCAGTTAGGACAGGAAAAACAGTTTTTTGAATGAGAGAGACCTAGTGACATGATCAAAGTTGCAATGCTCTGAGACCGAATCTGCTGTCACTTGCGCTTGTTTTCTCGCTTTTTGTTGCCGCTGAAGAATCGAGCACGGACTGTGAGCAACAGCAGTCACTTGGTGTACTGAACACCACATCTTCTACCATATTTTTGCATATTTGTGGCTTCGAGGCAGGTGGATGCCTGCGCTTCATGACAAATCAATAAAACATTTTGACAAGAAGTTAGTCTCCAGCTTGAGTAATAGCAATGGCGGCTGGCAGCGGCCACCAGCCTCCTTTCGCAACAAGGTGCGATACAGTTTGGGGCTGTTCATACACTTAGTACAGGAGATGTCTCCGACATCAAGGGATTGGCCAGCGGCCAGTTGTATGATTTTTTACTAAGAAGCCAAGACCTCTTGAACACAGTGGAGCAGTTAGCAGCAGTAGTCAACGGATGCAAATTCGATTGCGAGGAGGAAGTGGACCTGTCACCAAGTGCTCTTTCTCGCGATTGGTGCATTCCTCCTCAGCCGACGGGGGACTCTGGCGCCAGTTTTATCCATCGGTGGACAAGGATCTGAAGTTCAAGCAGTGGAGGAGAAGATCAAAGGTAGCAAAGTCTTCCTAATTTCCAAAGAATATTGTCCATTCTGTCAAAAAGCCAAGTCCGTTCTCAGCGATTTGGGAGTTGATGTTGAAGTCCTTGAGCTTGCAGACAAGAACAAGCAACTTTGGGGGGATGACCCTCCAGCCATAATGGACTACATGGAAAAGATCACTGGTGGGCGGACTGTTCCCCGATTATTCATTGCCGGCAAGTTTGTGGGTGGTTGCGAACACGCCTCAGTTTCAAGAGCACACACTGCACTTTTCACGCATCTAATTTTGTATTTGGCCTGAGCCGAAGCTTTGGTGCTTTGTCACTCTTCCCATGGAGTTCAGACAAGTTTTGGAGAATCACAATCATGTTTTGATTCTTAGGTAGCCTCATTGCATCGTTGCAAATTGGCACGGTAACAATCTAAAGGGCTATGGAATGCTATCATTGCATGATGAAATCTATTTGCAGCTTGGAGTGTGCATTGGGCCTTGAAGACAGCCTCGGCCGAGGATGACATTGTGCGAATGGCTGGGTCGGGTGAGTTACAAAAACTCTTGAAAGAAGCAGGCGCAATTTAAACAAACTTGGAAAAACAGAAAATATTGACTATTTGACAATAGAAATTTTGTGGGCGATATTCTAAAGCTTCAAAACAATTTATTAGAGATTGGATAAATATCTTTGAAAATGGCTGCGAGTAAAAAACACTTTACATCGGGGAAGGTTAACCATTGACCCGCGAATAAATACAAATTCATATTATATTATTTATTATTCTCATTAATTTTCAAAATAAAAACATCACACATATCATATATTCATTATTACTATTATCGTATTGTTATTGTCTTAGTATTGCGATAGCCCCTTACCTCGCACGCGCGCGCAGTCTCGAGACATCGGAAATCCCCAAAGGCAACTTACGTATGGTCCATCCGGCCAGCGGGTTCGATCCCCCCGGGTCTATGTAGAGGTGTGAGCTGTTATTTGTTAGCTGTGAGGTGTCAGCTGTCAGTTGTTAGTTGTTCGGTTTTTGCTGCCAGCAGTAAACAGTTATTGGTTGGGTGTGAGCAGGAAGGTGTCAGCAGATGTTGTCAGCTGTCAGCTGAGCTGTTAATTGTGAGTTATTATTTATTAGCTTTAAAATATAAAATATTATTTATTAATTTTTAGTTATTAGTTAGAAATTGGGAATTGGCAGGAAACCTATATAATAAAT